>OU898282.1:88348616-88688987 GCA_918026665.1 Diabrotica balteata
ATATATATATATATATATATATATATATATATATATATATATATATGCATTAAAGTGCACAAGGAACCTGAATTCCTGTAGTTGGTTGTATACCATAAATCACAAAAAATTTTATATACAAAAAATTCCTTTATAAAAGGTATATTAATATAAAAGTACTGTCGGGCTACATCACAGAACGTTTTCGAAATAACTATTCCATCATCAGTGCTATTTGGATTAACACGTTTGATGCCACTAAATACATGGGTAAAAACCCTTTAAATGTAGGTGAATTAATTTTAAATTACATATTTGATGTTAAAAAACTAGGATGTTTAAGTTATACGTTATACGTACACATTCTGTGATGTAGCCCGATAGGGTTTTTATATTAATATCCCTTTTACAAAAAGGCAAAATATGAATTTAAATAAAAAATTTTCAACACTTTAATTTAAGTGTCCTGGGCCTGGGCCCTCGAAAGGTTCACAAATACTTATTTTTGCCCTATATTTGTAGAGCTATATCTTTGAGCCTAACCGATTTTAACTCACAAGATTTCATTTTTTTTGTTGTTATAATGTCAACTTTATAATGAAATAATTTACAAAATTGGAAAAAAAAGTTTTATTTTATAGGCCAAGAAAAACGAAAAGAAAACTTACAAAATTTTACGATTTTCAATTGTCAAAATTTATTGGAAAAATGGAAAAAAAAGAATTTCTATTCTATTAGCACTATTAATATAAACCCGTTTGGCCCATAGATTGTATTGATTAACATTTTTTTAATATAATAAAGATATATGACATAAATCGAAAATACATCAGAATAAAGTTAAAATTAAAACCGTAATAACTTTGGTTTTCGACCACCTACAGGCTTCATTAAACGCTTAAATTTAGATTTTGTTAACCCTTAACTGGACAATGTGTATCTTAATACACACCTATTTTAGATGTTTTTTTACAAAGTTTAAACCTCCAAATCTGAGTAGATATAGCAATGTGTAATTCGATACACCCCTGTTCTTTATACAGATAACTAGACTGTTGCAATTTTTATATTTGGCGGGAATAAATTTGTCAACTATTATAGGTTAGTTCTGTAACGACCGTTTGCCGGGTTCAATTTACCAACTTTTCTCAAGATAAAGGTAGTTTTTGTGGTGACTTGTAAAGTTATTTTAATTCTGTGAATAAAATCGAATAAGGTAAGCATTGTCCTTTAGTAATATGTCAATAGTTTCGTAATTTAAATGTTTGATAAAATGTTAGCTTCGCCTAAAAAACATGTATATTATGTGTATAAAAACATATGTAATGTTTTAGACCATTTAAATAAGAACCATGAGTAGCAGGTATCCAGAGTAGTACTCGCTGAATTGTTAATTGTATAAAATTAATTTATTTTGTGATTTTTTTCAAATGTATTCCAATAAGTTTTAATAATGGGCGCTGGGTATTAGTTTCGAGTTAGTCTTTGTTTCAGATTATGGCGTCCAACAGAACAAAGAGAATATTACAATTAGCAACTCAACAAATAAATGATGAGGAGGATTGTGAGTATAATATATTAGTTCCCAATAGAAATATTGACTCCGATATTGAAAGTGATAATGAAGAATATATTATGTTACCGCCCGCCTCTTTAGCATATCCTGTAATAGAGTCTGTTGATGAAATGAATTAGAAAATTCATCTAAGTTTACTATTTTATTGAATGTATTGCTCAAAAACCAGGATATCTTGAAAAACGAAGCAAATAATGAAGTAGTAGAAAATTCAGAACGTGCTAAAAACAACGAGCTAGATGAGCATATTGGGTATGTTGTAGATGAAACCTTAGCAGATGAGCTTGATGATACACCTCTCAATTTAAAGAAGAACAAACAACAACAAAAAGTTCAAAAGAAACACAAATCCAAGAAAGAAAAAATATACAACTGGACAGAGGAATCTTTTGTTTACCCGGTAGATATTGATGAGGATAATTTTCAAGTGCCAGACGAGATTTTATCTCCAATTGATTACTTTAAAATTTTTTTTGATGATGCCTTATTGGAAATGATAACATATCAAAGTAACCTTTATTCTGAACAACGTTCTGGTATCTCAATCAATATGAACAAATACGAATTGACGGATTTTTTGGCAATAGAGCTGTCAATGGGAATTGTAAAGATGCCAGCTTACACAGATTATTGGAGTTTTCAATTTAGATATGACAAAATAGCTGACATAATGCCACTGAAAAAATATCAAGAAATACGTCGTTATCTACATTTCGTCGATAATAAATATATTAGTGACGACCGCTATTATAAAATTAGACCTGTGATGGATCATGTACGACGCAATTTTCTGAAAATTCAAGAAGAAGGACGAATGTCCATCGACGAAATGATGGTTCCCTTCAAAGGAAAAAATGCTGGTTCTAGGCGCCAGTATATCAAAAATAAGCCTAAGAAATGGGGCTTCAAATTGTTTCTGCGTTACGGAATCTCAGGAATGGTCTACGATTTCATACCTTATGGCGGCGATGATACATTTCGAGATATCGCATTTGATGAACAAGACGAGACTTTTGGAATGAGTAAGCAAGTAGTTATCGCTCTTAGTAAAACTATTTCAAATCCGATATGTAGTATTTTGTATTTTGATAACTTTTTTTGTTCTCCTGATCTTGTATCCTATTTACGCGATGTTAAAGGAATATTTTCACTTGGCACTTTACGCATAAATAGAGTGAGGCATTGTCCCATTAAGAATGAAAAGGAACTTTGAACTGAAGGTAGAGGTTCTTATTTTCAAATGGTCGATAATGACCAGAGGGTAGCAATTGTTCAGTGGTTCGACAATAGAGTAGTACGACTCCCCAGTTCCTACGTGGATGCATATCCGTTATCTTCCATTAAAAGGTTTGTTAAAACAAAATAAAACACAAAAACAGACATAACGTGCCTAAAAATAGTTAAAGAGTATAATCGGCATATGGGTGGAGTGGATCTCGCCGGTATGTTTGTATCCCTATATAAAACGTCACTAAAAACCCACAGATGGTATATATCAATATTTTCACAAATCTTGGATATTTGTGTAAATAACGCTTGGATTCTATATAAAAGACAACTGCTACTGCTAATCCAGGAGAAAAGAACAAAAACTTTAAAACAATTTCGTTATTCCATAATCGACAGCTTGCTCCGTAAAAATAAAAAACGTGGAAGACCTTCAAATGAGGACATTGCTGTTCCAAAAAAAAGAATAAAAACCATGTTTAAACCCCGGCCAGAAGATGATATAAGATTTAATAATTTCAGACACCTTCCACAATTTCTGACAAAGGGCCGATGCCGCAATTGTGTAAATACCCAAACACATATAAAATGTACCAAATGTGACGCACGTCTTTGTTTTATGTCAAAACGAAATTGTTTTTACGATTTTCATATGAGCAAGTAATCATTGTAATATTTTTGTTAGCAAAATAAATCAGTACAGCCCTGGGTGTTCTCTAATTTTTCCACCTAATATTAATTTAAAACACAAGTACTCAAATTGGTAATGTGTATTGTAATACACACATATTGTTTTATGGATTCTTGGTGTTGTGCATTCAGATACACACGTACAAATCAAAGTCAAAATTTGTTAAAAAAAAAGTTTATTGCTGAAAATGTATTAATTGATGACCCACTTCAACAAATGTTGTCAGAAAAAATTTTTATTTCGCGTATTTCATGTTTTGCCAAGTTAAGGGTTAAATGTTCTAATAACTCGTTGAGTTTTAATATTGCAGAATAATCGAACTATCTAGAAAAAGTACTACCTTCACCTACATTTTTATTTAATTTGAGATGGCCAGGAAAAGTACTATCAGTTTACAAATTATAAAAAATGAGATTTTCGAAAAACTGACTATTTTTAAAGAGCTTTCATTCTTTTTGTCCTATAAAATAAAACTTGTCTTTTGCAGTTTATTTTATCAAAAAATTGACAACATACCAAAAAAAAATGAGACCTTGTGAGTAAAAATCGGTCCACTGGGTTAAGAAATATATCTCTTCAAATATAGGATAGAAAGAAATTTTTGACCCTTTCAAGGGGCCTCAAGTTTAGAGGCACCTAGAGGGGTAAAAAAATTAAGATATAATGATATACTAAAATTTGGTAAAATTCCGCGGACCCCTCCCCCTACAGAAATGGTCGAAAACTAAAAATATTGGTCATATTATGTTAATTATTGACTTATTTACCGACTTCTGCATAGTAATAACCATAAAATAAAGAAATTTAGTTCGTACTTTTTTAAAGTAATAAGAGTCTTTTCTATATATAATTAGGCTTCTAATGTTCTTTTAATATTCCGTACACTGTCTGAATACGAATCACATAATGTCTGTGCTATTAAAATTATCATTGTATTCACCTTTATAAATTATTATTTATATGTATATTGTACATATTTTCGATCTAAATGAGATGATTATGATAGTAGCCGATATTCCGACATCATTCTAAATAAAACTTTTAACCAAGTTGTCAAAATGTATTACTAGACTATTATGTCCATGTCTACTTTAAAATTACTATATCAAATATAGAGACAGCGAATTTTCAGAAATACGGTTTGGTGGGAAATTTATTAATTAGTCGAGTAATTTTGTTAAACTAATTTTATAATCTTTCTTTTTACGTAATATGTCATACGCTGTACTGTATATCTTGATTATGTAATTATTATCGCAAATATCAAATTATGTTAAAATCTTATATAACGAGATAAAAAAAGAGGAAAACGCCCTTTGATAAACAAAATTACTCCTAATCAAATGCAGTATATTTCATCAACTAAATATGGAGGACACTCGCCCGTAAACTTGCTAAAAATTTGGTTATAATGAATTCATTTAGAATGAGATATTGACGGTATATCCTTTATTTGTATTAAATTGAGGCGACTGACTGCGCCATAGGGCCGCGACGCATATATTTTCCCTCATATGTTTTCTACTGGAATGTCCCCCTTAATTTTATTTTAATATTTAATATCGAAGGTGAAAATAAGCGACTGAAAATAAACTGCTTTGAAATAACTGCTACACATCATAAACGAATATTTAATTGAAATTACAACAGGTTAAAGTTTTTTCACATAAAGAAACTATTTCACTAATAAGCAATAGTAAACTTGTTGATACTTGCTTTTCTTTTCCCAAGTTTGAGATATTACTTTGATGGATGAAATATTAAAATAATAAACTTATTGAAATACCTTCTTTCGCCTCGTCTAAAACCGGTGACATTATATGGTCACTATATTGGTTAAATAGCATTGTTGAGAAACGGCTCTTGTATCTTTTATTTTACCGAGGAATATATGTTCCGAATGTAACGAGTACTTCGTTGTACTTATACAAACTTCGAATCAATTTGACCAGGTTCTTCTAGATACCTATGTTAATCATAATTGGTCAGTGTAGATACCAATGGAAGTTACGGAATTCATTTTCTAGTGGAATCTACTAAGCATATGGAGGTATTTTTTCAATTACTAGTTTAAGGTTTAGAATTGTTTGGTTCTCTTTTCCTTTACAAATCATGCACGTTCGGGAACTGTTTTTCTAATGGTAGTTTGATATAACCTATTTTGTCATTGGATCATCTATCTGCAAAAGGATCTTACTTGCATGAGTTATCAATAAGAGTAAAACGTAACTTATATTCTTTCTCGTATAACGGAATAATTAAGGAGTTAATATAGTTAACGAACCATTTCAGCGATGGGATCTCTTTATGACACAATCTGTAAGAATAAACACTTAAGACAAGGCACAAAAACAGAATCTATAAAGCAGCAATTAGGCCTATATTAACGTACACGGCGGAGACAAGAGCTGACACGTTAAAACGAGACGACTACTAGAAACAACAGAGATAAAAATACTCTGGCGAATATCAGGGAAAAGTCTGTTGGGTAGGGAGAAAAGCGAAAATATAAAAAGATCATGCAATATAGAAGACATAAATGGATGGATGACAAAACGAAAATAGGAGTGAAACGAACATATCAGTAGAATGGCAGAGAATAGAATAGTACGAATAGTACGAGATAAGTCACTAAATGGACGAAGAAGTATTGGCAAACCAAGAAAAAATGGAGCGACAATTTAAACAATTCAGGAGGCTAATATTGAAGAAGAAACAAGCTTTAAAACCTACATACAAGAAGGAAGAAGAAGAACCATTTCAGGATTATCCTTATGACTTGACGAAGTAATTCACAATGTTTAAGCCATCTCTCCTACCATTTTTGACATCTACAATGGAATTTTACTTATATCAAGAATAATTGGTGGCGGTTAAGGTAATAAGCCATGCCTCTGCCGTAAATTTTTTCTTCTAGCAAAGTATAAATAACTACTGAGATATCTACTAGATAAAGTTTCCTATTACCAACAAATCTAGCGCAGTACTTCATTATATTAATATTGATAGTAGACTAAGTGTCTTCTATATCTACATTATTTTCTGAAAAGGTTTAGTTTACTGAGGTTTGAGTCAATTTTTAATCTTATCCAATTGCATATGATTTCAGTTGTTATGTAGTGTTATTGATTCATGAGTCTTAACCAGGAAGAAAATATTATCTATTGTTAAAAAGTTTGAATGCTCTTTGTTACTTTATATTTACATAATATAACTATGTAGTTATATTGATATGTCAGTCTGATTTATAGAACAGTCGCTGAAAATGCCAAGCAGGCCAGATGAACGAAATGCATTTACTTCACTGTGGGTGATCTCATGGATCGATGGTTTAAACCCAGGCCAGAAAACAAAAAGTTTAACGCAGTAGTATAAAATCTAAATACATCTGGTATTAAAGAGTAGAATACGATGGTGTATCGTACCGATCTATTGATGAGCAGTACGACAAGAGATGAGGCTTGTAATTCCGTGTTACTCACTCCATATATCCATACCGGACAAGCATGCACGCTTAAAAAAGCGGAATATAGATAGATTTTTAAAACATGTTTTTACCGGCCCCTGGTATAATTCTTTTTTATCCTAATCTTACTGTTATTGTATTCGTACTTTTCTCAGCTTTTTTTTATTAAGCTTTTTATACCACAAAATATACAGTTGTGGAAAAATGAAGAAATCTGAGATTCGTATATTACTTCAACAAATCATAGAGCAAATGCTGATTGGAAGAACTGGTACTATATCAAGTAGAAATATCGAAGAAAATGGGAAGCGTTAAGTAACTGTATAAAGAAGGCAAGGGAGTATATACTTAAAAAGAATCATACTAGCAGTAAAACAGCTTGCTTATATGCCTAATATGAAAAATTTATAAACGAAGGAAATAATAGCAAACTGGAAATGATACAGGCTAATAAAATAATCCGTAGCTATGTTTAAAGAAAGAAATAAAGTACAGAAAAATTCATAAAAAGCATGTGGATAATAAGAGGAATCTCTTTTAAAAATCTTCGAAGGAAATGGACAAAGTAGAAATGGAAGCCCTTTAAAGGATTCCAAACCAAATATCGAAATGATTAAGGATGAGGAAGTCGGCCTGCTCAGTTAAAGAAAAGAGATAGTGTCAATATTTTGAAGAACTCTTTAATGGATACAAAAATAATGATTTATGAGAAAATATTAGAAATGCCCTAGAATAAGGCGGTAGGATAAGGTAATATTCTGACAATATGTCTTAGACACGAAAAAGGATGCACTGTGTGGTTATTATTATAGAGAAATTTCACTAATAGATGTTGAATGTAAAATTTTCGAAATATTAAGGTGTAGTAGATCTACGACTGACTAGACCTTGTCTGTAATACAAATGTTGGAGAAGTATTGTGAATATGGCGTCAACGTGCACAAGTTATGCGAATATATAGACTTCGTTATGTGATATTACACAGTCAAAAAAAAAGTTTGGAAAAACTAATGAGATTGTTTAGGGGGATACTAGCAGAGATTAAATGTATTGTGAAAGTAGGTGGAAGAATGTTAAAACCATTCTGAGTTAAGATTATAGTAAGATAGGAAAAATAGAATTAGTTTAGTTCCTCAGTTGAATAAAAAATATTGTTGTTAAAATTGTATTTATATTCATTTTCATCGGCATTCTTTGTACCCCTTTGTCCATAAATTAAGCAATGACTGTCTACAGATATTATCTGTATATATTAGATTATTTGTACTAGATTTATATTTTTATATCCCAAGAGTATTACTCTACAAATTGTTTGTCTTTTTGCTGTCATATTTTCGTCCCTCTTTGTCTGCTTTAGTATATTCTCCTTGTACCTTTTCAATAAAAATAATCTAGGTAGATTGACTCCGGAATGTCGAGGTGTTAAAAAGAATGGGAAAGTCAAGGAAATTTTAAACACCTTTAAGATCAGAACGTTACAATATCTAGGACATATTATGATGGGCAAGTGTTATAGCTTACTAATTAATAATGCAAGGAAAAATATACAGAAGAGGAAGGCGAGGAAGGAAGCACATTTTCTAGTTAAACAACTTGATGTTTTACATGTTGACTCGTTTAGGGCAGATATATTTAAAAGAAAATGTGTGATGAAGAATAAGTAATTCTTATATCAATACTAATGATTTATCGTGATAATATCACTTTTATAAATGTTGAATACAGTTTGTTTATGAGCGAGGCTTTAGTTTTTTTATATATGAAAAATATAATTACGGGGGACAATTCGATCATTCAATGATTTACTTATATCAAAGATCATGGTTTAATACTTACTACAGCCAGTATACTTTCTGTTTTTGCTAATAATAAATTTAGCAATGGTTACTTTGCTAAAAAAACATGACAGATACTGGCTGTAAAACTAAATTATGATAAAATTTTACATCATCGCCAGTGGAAAAGGGTAAAGTGATTTTGTAGAATAATTAAACTCTTCGTATTACCTTCAATATTATTATCACTGTACCTGCATATTTTTAAAGGTTTATTTTTATAATTATTTCTTGAAATAAATTTATTTCTTTGTTCTTTATTTGGTCTTTATTTTATTTTTAACAATAAGTGCAATAAATTATATATATACTAATTTCACAACAAAAGATGGATCAGGTATATATCAGTTTAAAAAACATTATTTTAAAACTGTTTACAATTAGCCAAAACCTATAAAATAGTCAAACTAAAGAATTTAGTCTCTAGATGTGGTTTTTAGTATTCAATATTAAGTTTAATGGCAAAACTGATCCATTTTTGATTGCCACAACCAAGTCTTACTAATCTCTTTATAATACACTACACAAATGCCAAAGGAAACATTTCCTCGATTTGTTTTATTTGCGGGAGTATTTAGATACTGCATATTCTCAATCGTTTTCTAAAGTAATTGAAATGTCTGCCTAAATTTATTTATATACAAGAACAAATGTATTAAAGAAAATACAATTCTATAATAAAATATATCTACTTTATTTTTTTGTTTAAATGTATTTTTTCTGACAATTTATTAACCCGAATTTAAATATGAGAATTGGGAACATATGTCCTTTTTCTCTGTCTGTAAGCCCTTGGAACTTGGTAGAAGTATGTAACCTCTCAGCCAACACCCGAAAGACCTTCTACTCAGAACCCATATATCAATGTGGCATCAAATCTCTGGAACCCTGATTGAAGTCATGGGTCCGCGTTTGTTCATCTCTTTTTGTCCCCGTATTTATTTTATTTCCAAAAGTTGGAACTCAAAGCTGTCTCATAACACTTTTCAAGGCTTTTAAGGTAATCACTTAAAATTTGCTCTGTAACTTAGAATTAAAAATACGTCTACTACATTAATTCTATCCTTCTATATAGCGTGGAGATGTGAATCAATAAACAGAAAATGGTTGCAACAGATAAAAACATTCGAACTATGTACTTATAGAAGTATATTTAAAATATTCTGGATTGACAAAAAAACAAATGCAATGGTACTCATAAGAATAAGAAAAGAAAAATAATTAATAATAACCATTAGAAGTCAAAAACGTCCATATTTTGGACAAGTTATGCGGATAGACAGATGTCTACTAATTTCTACGAAACATAATCCGAAAAATTGTAGAAAGAAAAAGTCTAAGGAGAAGAAATATATCTTAACTGCGAAATTTAATAGGTTGATTTGGTTGTAACTCCAATCAACTATTCCGTGTAGCTGTATCCAAGTAGCAATGATGACGACCAAATTTCTGAATCACTCAAAATTTATCCTGTAACACCACTTAAGCAATAGTTATCTCCCCTTCTCACCGCAGTCGTGACTGTCAATGATGACGTTTTTTACGATGTCTGCTGATGTGCCAGTTGAGCATGATGTATGGGTGCATATGTGTATTTTGTGTTTTTTATGTGTGTATGCTTGTTATGTTCAATCAACAAATCTCTGGTTAATGCTAGCAGCCGCCACTGTCTCATGTTTTTATGTTCATATAGGATGTTTATTTAGATATACCTTATTCATACATGCCCCATTGTCATATATACCCATAAAAAATCCCTATTAGCAATTGTAACGCGCCGTGTCGGATATTAGAACTTTTTCGCCCAGTCTGTGTTTCGTGTAATACAAATGAGCTCGGACTCACAATCTCAAACCAGCACAGATATATATATATATATATATATATATATATATATATATATATATATATACGTTGGTCCTACAGTATTTGTCACTTTCTCTGTTGTCAGGTATCTCCACTTTTCATAATGATGGATATATTCTTCTTTCCCTGTTTTTTTTGTTGTAATATACGTTAATATTTTCTTTGGTCATTGCCCATCGATGGTCCTGATTACATAACCAAACCATTGCAGATTTTTTTCTTGGATTGGATTTCTACCAAACCTTAAATACAAGAAAGGCAATAAGGGAAATACAAGTCGCTTAGTAGGGGAAGGTCCTACAGCTTACAGACAGATTCAAGTTCACAAACCTCAGACTTATCTTGGACATATAATTTAACATCCATTAGCATATAAGTATATACCGTTATCATAACATAAGACAGGAAGTCAGCACCAGAAGAGCCTTAAAAAATCCGGCTGAAAGTAGTTGTGCGCAAACCCTAATACAATGAGAATAAGAACACGTGCAATGTGTTTTGCAACAGGAAAAAATGCCTGCTTAGTATGGAATCGATCACTGCAGGTAAAACAAGTTTATTTAGCCTTAAATAGATAGAAAGGATAACCAGATGTATTTAGGCTGTCCCATTTAACCTCCTGTATTAGGCAACAGATTTCTCATCATCCAAAGAAGACAGAATATAGCTGCTGAATACGTAGAAAGATTTAAACAAACCTTCGATGGACGCCACCTATTTTACAATATGGAACCCAAATGTTCGAGGCTAAAATCCAGAAGAAGCTTCCTGCGTTGTGTGTCATTTAACCCACCGGAAAACTACCTACCATCCCAAGAAGAGAGGCCATCCGACTCGAAGACCTGCAGAACAATAAACCGTATTAGAATTGGCGTAGCTCTATTAAAGACCAGCAAAATAAAGTGAAAGCTGCAAACTACTAATGGCGATCTGTGCGAATGTAGCGAAAAACAAAATAGAGAGCATCTTTTGTTATTTCCAAGATGTCCTTGACTATATATCCTCAATGACTTATGGTTGATCATCGACGTAGCCCTTTAGTAAGCCGAAAACCTCAACTAGAATTAAATGGCAGTTTGGACTTGAACAAGTAAAAATAAAGTATTTATATATGTTGCCTCTGCTAGACAATAAAATAAGGGATCAATGTATATAGCAAATTCCTGTTTATTCCTACTGTAACTAATGTGTTCAGCTAATAAAAGTTTTTTATTCATATAATATTTTATACCGAAGGTAAATTGGTGTAAAATCTTACACTTATGTCAATATCAAGTCTTTTGTACATAATACTTTTGTCGAAGATTGCTGAAATATTTTGTGTTATAGGCCATACTTACCAAATTCTAGAGTATGTCTCTAAGGCGTTTTCTTACTGTTCTTTTTTGAATATTTCTATATTTTATAAATTTATCGCTTTTACTATCCGGTAATATATTCATATTTTGTTTGTTATTTTAATCTGTTGTATATTAAAAAATTACTATAACAATAATAGATATGTGTTCGTTTGCGAAAAATAATACTATTTGTTAAACATTAAATAACACAGGTAACAGAAGACGAAGTAGAAAAACTAGAGCTAGAAGTGAATATTGGAGGAATTACAATTGAAGAAATTGGAATCGCTAAAGGCAAAGTCGTAGGAATCGACAATATACCCATTAACCTAATAAATTCAGATACTAAGCAATTAACAGAAATGATACATAAACTTTTGAACAAGATATGGACTGACGAAGAATTACCAGGAGTGTAAGGAGGAATTGATAATAAAAATATCCAAAAAAGGGAGACCTAAGTAGTGGCAATAATCCGCGAGCAATAACACTTCTAAGCGCCATATCCAAAGTGTTGAAAAGACATCCCAATACCAAAATCGTATTGAAAAGATGGAAGCGGGAACTATATAAGAAAGTGAAAAGTAAGCAAGCAGGGTTCCGTGTCAAACGCTACACCATTGAACACATTTGCATCCTTAAAATTATCTTGTAACAAACAAACGAATAGAAGAAGGATATAGATATAAGTATTATCGACGTTGAAAAAGCTTTCGACCGTGTACAATGGGTACAGATTGGGAAAATCTTAAGACATGGGATATCACTAAATATCATTAACTTTCATAAACTTTTCTATGAAAGATAACATAGCCAAACTATAATACTCAAATGAAGTAACATAAAAAATAGCCATAGACGATGGAGTTAAACAAGATTGAATACTATCTTCTTCTATATTCTTTTTATGATAAATTGAATAATAAGAAAAGTAACTGACGATCGAGCAGATATTAGATGGAAATTCAAACAGTTAGAGGATCTTGAATTTGCTAACTGAATAGCGGAATCATTTGCTAAAAAAATTGACAAGTTGGTACAGTACTCTAATAAGATCGAACTCGGTATAAACACAGAGAACACCAAATCTTAAAAAATAATTCTTCTTCTTCGTGTGCCTCATCCTTTAAGGATATTGACGATCATTGCGGCCCATTTTACTCGGTCTGTAGCAGTTCTAAAGAGTTCTTTGTTGTTTTTTTTTTGTTGTTTCTGTGAATCATTGTTTTTCCACTCCACTGCTTTAAATTTTTCAACCAGGACGTGCGTGGTCTCCCCAGACTTCTTTTTCCTTCCACTCTCCCTTGTATAACCAATCCCATCAACTCATATTTTTCATTTTTTAGTAGCTCATTTTTCACTTCTTTATAGTGTTGAGTACTTATTTTTCTTTTTTATCTTTCTTAATGTGTCTGTGTTTGTTACGTGTTGTGTCCATGATATTGTTTACATTCTTCGATAACACCACATCTCAAAGCTAGCAAGTCTTTAGAATAAGTAACATCTCAAGAATCTAGTTCTAATTTCGATTCCCAGTTTTTCGTTACATAATACTGCTTTCATCTTATTAAAAGCGCTTCTGGCTATCTCTGGCTAGAGTCTAGAATAATCCGAATGACTTAGGCACCAGTAAGAAGAGTTAGTGTTATGTTAAAAAACAAAAATATACCAATTAGTTTAAAGAAAAGTATTCAAGAAACGATATAACAGTAAAAGGTATTCAACAGTTGTATTCTACCCATTGTGACCTATGGAATGGAGACCGTGACACTTACAGAGATATGAGCCAATATATTAGGATTAGGAACAACACAGAGAGCCATCGAACTTTTTAGGTTAGAAGTTTTTCTGAAATAACATACGAAATGCGGACGTGCGAAGCATTACGAAGGTGGAAGATGTAATTGGAAAAATTGCGTAAATTAAATGGAGCTAGGTAGCATACGAGTTACGACAAAACAACGAGAGACGGAGGAAACACATTTATTGGAGATCACGCGAGCACATTCGTAGTAGAGGAAGACCACAAAACAGGTGTCTAGATGGCATCAAAGCAAATGTACTAGAAACTGTCACCAAATAGCACAAAACAGAGAAGAGTGGAGAACTCATGGAAAGACCTTTATCCAGGAGTTGATGTAATTAGGCTAAATAAGTTCTTAACCTACTGAAGAACTCCAGTTCTTCTTTTTTCTTATTGACAACCAATGGCATACCTAAAATTTTGCACTATATGAGTAAAGAAGTCGGATATTATTTATGCTGGCTAAAATGTTTTAAATATTTTATTTGTAAAATTTACAAACATTGACTTTGCTTATGACTTAATATGTTGCGCCGTCTTTTTGTGCAGTTATGGATTCGATTAATGGCTGTTTGCTATTTTTAAGTTTTCTGTAGGTTCTTTGCTGGTCTTTCCTGCTATCAGGGGTGTTGTATCATCAGCGAACGTTGCTATAGTATCATTTTCTAGTACGGCATTATCAGTTCTATACAAAAGATAATGTAACCCATGATACTTCTCTGTGGTACTCCTGCCATCATTTCGTTGAGCTCGAAATACGGATTATCTTGATTCACTTGTAAATATCTTTCTAAGATGCAGAATTTTGAGTATTTAAATGTATTGTTTTGGTAAGTATTGTCTTAATTTATAGTTTATGTCAGACATTCATCATCATCATCATTAGCCGTTGTAGCCGTTTTGATTTCACTGCTGAATATAGGCCTCTCGTAAATAATTCTATTGCGTCCGATCTCGAGCACCTTAAATCCAGTTCTGCTGGATGCTCTTGATGTCGTCCGATCAGCTTGTTGGAAGACGTCCAAAATTACAATAAGCATCGTGTACAATCTTTATTTTAAAATTTTTTGACCCATCTTCCATCTCTGACTCTGGAAAAATCTTGCTCAGTTCCATTGCAGCGTTGTAATTCTTTTAATTGCGTCCGTAACAACAGTTTTTCTCCTTACTGTTTGATTTGAAACTCTATCTTTGAAGGATATATTCAACATTGACCCCCCATTGTTCACTGTACCACTTGTATCTTATCGATTATTCTTATGATAAGCATCAATGTTTCATCTCTATACGTTAGAACTGGGAGTACACAATGATCAAAGTTCTTCCTTTTTAGGTTTATAGGAATATCTGATATTCCCAGATCCAGACCTTATCAAAGCTAAAATATTGTAGAATTATTTCTTTCCTAATGAGAATTATTGTATGTATGCTAATGTTAGAAAATAAAATAATAAATAACTTAAGCTCAGTGAAGCTATAAAATTTTGAAAACTTACGTTTCGGTGTCTTAAAAAACGATTGAGAATATTAAATAAAAACAGGCATTTAATAAGTAACCAATTAAGTGACTAAGAAGCATTGAAGCGATCGCGGGCCCATTCAAGCTCCTATGTGACAAATGAGGGAGTAGGTAAATACCATTAGCTATTATGTAATGAACAAATTTGTAAGTGTAGCAGTAAATTCACCAGAAAATCGGCCAGGGTAAGATTTTTTTACTTACTTCACACATCGTTTATTTTTGTAAATATTTTCTGACCGATATGGTTTTGGTGATTTATTCGGTGCACCCTGTACATTTTAAAGTGAGATAGAATGAGATCGGCACGTACGCGGGCCAATTAATTATACAAAGATTTCAGAAAAGATCTTGTGTCAAATTTCAGAAAAATAACATAATTAGCACAAAAAGGCAAGAATTTTAGAATATAAATTCTAAAAAAGAACTAATACTAGATTGATAAATATAATTTACGTAAGAATTTACCGAAGTTACCGAAGTAAATCTTCGGTTTATACTAACTGACTTGAAAAGTTGCATTCTTAAATCCGTATTGCAAATCTGTACGACGTCTAGGAATATACTAGATACACAATATGTTAGTGACGTTCTCTTGTAAGACTAAATTTTCTAATATTCTACTTACTTTATTTAAAAAAAAAAATAGAAATTTCAAAGAAACAAAAATTTAAGTAATTTTTTTTATTTTACTTTAAATATCACGTAACATATATCAGTCCTCATGTAACTTTCTTTATCAGTTTCTAAATGTGGTCTATGATAGACACAATTTTGATAATATTTTTTCTTTATATTACTATATCCATAGCTAAAGGAATGACTAATCACATTATGCGAACGAAATGGATTATTATGGTTTCTAACTGACATTTTTCCAACACCGCTCGATACATGAGTACACGTAGTTTAAACATAGATGAAATCTAAATTCAATTATAAATTACAACATAATTAGATATACAGCTTTTATTTCCAAAAGTTGGAACTCAAAGCTGTCTCATACCATTTTTTAGGGCTATAACCACTCAAAATTTGCTCTGTAACTTAGAACTAAAAATACGTCTACTACATTAATTATATCCTTCTATATAGTGTGGAGATGTGAATCAATAAACAAAAAATGGTTGCAACAGATAGAAGCATTCGTTGCAATTATAAATTACAACATAATTAGACATACAATCAGACTCAGATTACAGGAACTTGGAATATTTAAAGGAGCAACGTGTGGCACTTCTTCTGTAAGTGCCGTCTCATTTAAAGAGGTTGGCTATCATTACGGCTATCTTCACATTTGATACTGCTGCTCTAAACAACTTAACAGAGATACAATTGTACCATTGTCACAAATCTTTGAGCCAGCATAGACATCGTCGGCCCAGTATAATGACCTACAGCAACGCATATCTCTCACCGCTGATGACATGATCAAGATACTGCAATTTTTGTTATTTTAGTCGTATTTAATATCTCCTTTGCCGTATTGATCCTTTTTAGAACGTCGTTGTTCCTATCGACCTTACCGACCTATCTTAATTTTAAACTTCTTCTATAAGCCCACATCTCAAACGCTTCTATTCTGTTATTTATATCATTTTTTAGCTTGCATTCAAAGCTTCCATTCCATATAATAACACAGAAAATCGCTACATAACACCTCAGTAAGTATTCGTACTTTGAGTTACAGACTCAGATAATTGTTGCAAAGTAGTTTTCTCATATTATTGAATTTTTATCAGGCTTTTTCTATAAGTTATTTAATCTGTTATGTATAATTGTTGGTTTCGGTTATGATTGTTAACTAGTATGTACATATATCTATCCACCTTTAAACGAGTCCCTAATCCATAACTGCTCTCGTTCTGTCTTTGTAATAGTCACGAATTTAGTCTTTTTGATGTTAAAAGTAAGTCCAGCTTCTTCGCTACTATCCACAATATTATTCATCAAAACCTGCAATTATTTAACCAATTCTGCTATTACTAATATATTTATCGGTTCTCCGTGAACTTTAATTCCACTTGATGTTTCCTTTAGTGATTTCCAAACTATCTCTTCTGAATATAGGTTAAAGAGCAGCTGAGAAATAAGGTATCCCTGCCGTACCCCTCGATGTATTTCTATTTCTTTTGATAGTTCATTGCCAATCTTTACAGATGCAACTTGATATAAGTCAAGGTTTAACATTATTTTAAGATCCTTGATATCCTAGATTTTTATTTTGAAATACCTGTAGGAAGCGATTATGTACGACTTTGTCAGATGCCTTGTAGTAATCAAGGAAAGATACATAAAGAGGTTGGTTAACATCAATACATCTTTGCGCCAATACATTAAGAGCAAACAAAGCCTCTCTTATACCCATGGTGTTCCTGAAGCCAAACTGAGTGTTACTAATGTCTTCTTCGAGTTTTCTGAAAATCCTTTGATGTATAATTTTCAAGAATGAGTGTCGAGTGTGGCTCATGCTAATGATTCGGTGGTCACAGCATTCTCTACCGTTAACTTTTTTCGGTAAAATGACGAATGTCAACTTTCCGAATGAAGCCATTCTCTTGGAATAGCGCCGTGTATTATATATGGTGTTGTACAAGTCTCTTAATATAATTTAGTTAATTTTCTGCGATTAATTTAATAATTTCTGCTCTTATGTCGTAAGGTCCTATAGCTTTATTATGTTTTACTAATTTTGTGTGGCACTAGGATCTAAAAATTCAAAGAAAGAAAGAAAAATATATGAAAATCCAATTAAAAGCTGCTGATAATAGCGTATGGCAATACTAAAATAGGCTTATTTCAAAGAAATCTGAGAATTTAAATGAATCTGAAGAACCACCATGAGTTAGCTAAAGAAACTTTGGTGCAATATGAAAAAAGGAGATTAAAAGGGTAACTACAATAATGAAAAAATAAATAAAGATAAAGCATACGAAAAAGCACTGGCTGGAATCTGGAGAAAAAGAAACACGGGGGAGGAACTATGGCAATAAATTTATAGATTAGAGGACACAGGAGGGAAACCGATCAAAGCTCTACGCACCTATTATACTGTAGAACCTGTAATATCATAGAAATTGGATCAATATTCCAAGGAGATCCTAACCAAAAGTAGATTAAGAATTAAACTTAACAAGATAAAATAAATATGCACAGCTTTGAAAAACAGAAAAGCTTCTGGACCGGCGAACGTGCCAGCAGAAATAATCAAATGAGAACCAGAATCGTTTTACTGTCATCTGTATTAACCATTTTAAGGTTTGTACTAACAGATCCGAAGTTCCTGAAGAATGGGAACTATTTTAATTTAGATTAGGTTCAATATGAGTGGGCGTTTGACCACCCTTTCACCCGACCTAACAGGTCTATTGTGGCTCATCCCTAGGTTAAAGTTGCTCTTTTAGACCAGCCTTTTTAACAAAGTATATTATGACAGTGTGCTCATTGAGTCGACAGTGTCCTGTTAGGAGACCTACGATAACTCACAGATTATTTCTATTCGCATCTAGTAAAGCTTTGGATCTCTTGTTCGAGGGTTTATGTTTAAAAACACTCTAATGTTTAAGAATTTTTTGTTCATACCAGTAATTACGATACATCCATTCCACCCAGTTCAATTTGAACTGTGCTTCTTGTTACACCTATGAAGGGTTCTGGGCTTATGAATATTTCTTTTGCTCCTCCCCTGGAAGATAGGTCCGCTTTTTATTCCCTTTAATACCAGTATATCCAAGCACCTAGAGCAAACTTATTTTATTAACCTAAAAAACTTAACTTTTTTAAAACCAAATTAGATTCTGAAGAGTCAATCCAATTCGTTTTATTGCCTTTTTGTTTTTATAAATCTGTTCCTGCAATTCCCTTTTATTAGTTCCTACAGGCACATTTCTATAGCATAAATTTCTGCTTTGAAGATAGGGGAGTAATAACCTAGGATTTCGTTAAGACTAAGCCTTGGTTTCCCTTCATATAATCTAGCCTCACCTCCTTCGTGTGTTTTAGAGTAGTATGTATAACAGCATTGTCAACCATTATGAGATTCGTTTTATTCGTATCCTATCGCTCAGCTTTCTGGCGTCTTACTCGCTTTGTATATGCTGCTTAATTCGCTTCTTCTCCATCCACATAAGTAATGAAGGGAGGTCAAGCATGACCTCTGCGCAGGCGGTTAGGACAGTCGACATCGCTACTGTTATAATTAAGTATGCTCGTCATTGAAGCTTATTTAGCTTCTCTCTGGTGGTCTTTTGTTGGCATAAGACCACCATACTAGTGCGCCATACGTAATCATAGGTCTGACTACAGTCAGATATAATGACTATAGCCATTATATCTGTTTGGGTTATATATCTCATTGTTTCATACCCCGTCCTTCGATATGTCCAAAGGGAAAACTTTGCTTGGTTAAATATTTGTATCAAATGGGCATTCTATATAAGCCGCTTATCTAGTATTACTCTTTGATATTTGACCTCATTCGCCCCTGTGATAGTTTCTGCATACCGAACGAACATCCAGATGTTATCGATGTTTCGTCTCCTCATTAAACATAATACATCGTACCTCGAGGTATCGATGATTCAGCATGCCATTGGCATTTTATTTAGCTATTCGTAGAAAGAATTTTATTTGCATACGAATTTGGTTAGCATATCTATTACCATACTGTTTTGTTGCAAGATTTGATTAAACATTGCTTTAAATTCTCCTAAAAACTCCATAAAAATAGAGTTTGAGTCTTGGCTATCTGAAGAAGCCGCAGGAGGTTGTCTATTATTTGCTACTTTAGCTTGGCATACATTTGGTCTTACTGTATTAGGTATTAAATTTCTATTACGTGCTTGTAATATATTTTGGTACTGAATATAATAAGCCGGCAATAGAATAAGAAACGAGGAAGTTCGTAGACGAACCGGAGTGGAAGACATTATAGAACATATTACAAGGCAAAAATGGAGATGGGCATGACATGATGCAAGAATGAAAGACGACAGTTGGACAAAAAAATTGCTTGAGTGGAGACCACGGGCTGAAAGCGAAGCAGTGGAAGACCCCCAACGCGATGGACCGACGACCTCAAAAAAATCGTGACCAATTGGATAGTAGAGGCGCAGAACAGAAGCAGATGGAAAAATCTAGAGGAGGCCTATGTTCAACAATGGACAACTCAGGGCAGATTGATGATGATGATGATAATCTGGGTGATCTACTCCACATAAAGCACATGTGGCTGATGTGTTCTTGTTCATTTTACAGCTTTCTGTAACCTGTAAGGTTGACCCTGTGTGTTTTTTGGAATTTGCATTAGTGGGTGACAATTTATTTGGCTTAACGAATACTGGATTGGCATTGGCTGGCTATTAACAGTTTGCATTTGTTGGCAACTATCTTCTTCTTGTAGTGCCTATCCATTACGGATGTTGGACACTAACATGGATATTCTGACTTTGTTGACTGCTGCCCTGAAAATTCCGATATTGGTTAAGTTAAACTATTTTCACAGGTTATGCAGCCAGGATATTCTTCTACGTCCTGGACCTCTTTTTCCATGCACTTTACCTTGAAGTATGGCCGGAACTAGGCAATATCGTTGTTCATTGCGTATTATATGGCCCAGGTATGCCAGTTTGCGACATTTTATGGTTATGACTAGTTCGCGCTCTTTGCACTCTGTAGCTCTGTAGCACCACCTTTCAAATGCTTCGAGCCTCTTCAATGGTGCAACTATATATTTGTCAAATCCTAGTCCGTTCCACTTTTGAAACATTGTAAATAAATTAGTAAATTGTTTTTAAATTTACAAAAATTTGATGAGTTTATTTAATTGTTTTTAAGTCTATTATTTTTTAAACAATCGTAAAATAGTTTCGAAACACATTTCTCATTTTAATGTTTATTAATTGCTTTTTTATCACTTCACATTAGCATTTATCTGTTCAATTCGAGAACCAGTCGCCCGGTGATAAGGGAACATTCGTCTGCTCGGTTTGGACTCTCGATATGAGCTAACATGGATGTTCCAATAAAGTGAGTTCTTTTTACTCATTATTTTCTGAAGTTATCGTTAGTTTTAATTTTAACATATTGTGATTTTTGTAGCGTTTTTTTGATTATCTTTGTTAAGGAGCAAAAAGCATGCTATTCTTAGATTTAAAAATTTGACTGATATAAATTTGTGTGTATTATCATATTTTTTTTTAATTTTTTGTAGAAAACACAAAAACGTTAAAAAAATTGATCTTTATGTTTATGTCGATAAAAAGAATCTCAAAATAAATACGGCAAGCATCCTTCATTACGAAAGTTGTTGGGTTGCAGACCTTTTGAAGAGAAACTTCAAAATATGTATACATTTTTGATGGTTGTCACTGTAATTTACATGACTCGAAGCTCCCTGAAAACTCGGCATATTTTTGTATCTCTTTGATCTTGAGCTTAAATGAAAATACATTTTTAGAAGTTTTGCTTTGTTAGGAAGTTGTATTGTTGTCAGATATTTTCTCAGCTTCAAACTTTACAAGGGTAGGAAAGTTTAATGTTCCTTAATCATACATATTTAATAGAAATTTCTGGTGTGTAAGTTTACCTAAGGTCTGGGGTGACTTAAGAAATTTAAGAGAGCAGTAATTTAATTTCAGTTCTAAAAGGCCCTATTAAACATTTAAGGATTTGCAGATTAATTTAAGAGACTTAAAAAAGTAATAAATAAAAGCTTTTTGTTACGAAATATATTCGTTTTTATTTTCTTTTATATTACAAATAATTAGTTATTCTACTTATACAATTTTACAACAGTAGATGTGGAAAGTATGGCGAATAGATAATGCTGGCCACAGTATTCATAACTAATAATGTGATGATGTCCATGTGTAATGGCATCACGTTAAGACTGCTCAGTTGTTGTATCTCTTAGTTTTCCTCTATACCTTAAAGTGTTTAAATACATAATACAACTAACATAACTATTCTTGAGAGGCTAAGAAAAAAGACAAAGACAATATTAACAGCATAAAGAATAGAAAATTAATTTACTTTGACCACTTTGTGCATAATAATAAATACTGACTTCTATAGTTAATTCTGCAAGACAATATTATGGGCAAGAGAGGCGCTGGAGATAGACGTATATCCTGGCTAGCCAATCTTTGGAATTGGTCTAGTCTAAGTCTAACATTAACCGATCTATTTTGAGCTGCAGTGAATATAATAAGATGAGTCAATGTGGTCGCTAACAGCATAAGAAGATATTCACTCTAGAAAAAGTGATGGATCGACTGTTACTTGATTAAAGTTCATTTTATTTAACAATATAACACTAAAAACTTTTTTTTGTTTTGACTACTTCCACAAAATTTATTATAATTTAATATCACTACAGTTGTTTCGGCAGAGTGCCTTTCTCAAGCGATGAATCACTTTTTGAGAAATAGAAAGATCCTCAGAACAATTTTTCAGGAACAAATCTAAATTCTGAAATTTTAGTAACTAAAAAAAGTCAAAGAGAAAGACGGTATAGTTTCGCCATGTAGGAAATCTTAGAATTCCTAGTGTTGTAAAAAAAAAGTCAATATAAAACTATTATACGATTTTTAATATATTCCTTCTAAAAACGAGTCATACACAGCAGATATATGCAGAGGAGAGGCATACGAAGAAATTGGGAATAATATGACAAACTGTACTTACATGTTCGCACAGAATAGTACTATAGTCTCAACGTTCTATATTAACAGGCCTGATGGCCTAATAGCACCACTAAGGAAAAAGGCCACTTGGCTGTCAAGCTCATATTTAAAACTCCATAGCTGCGATAGCTTAGTTTTTAGCTTCCGGGTAATTTGAACACATATTGTAAAATAAATTATTGATTATTTATATACTAAGGACCATAACAGATCAGACTTCCTGCATTCCGTAATCTAATCATGAAGAGAGTTTAAATTGAGCGTGACATGACAGTGTATATATATTCGCTATCGTTAGTTTATTGACAGCAGCTCTAAATAATCATGTAGTCGATTTTTCGTACCATTGACTTATATTTTTTAAATATGATGTTCTTCTTCTTCCAGGACTCCATTTACCTTGGATCTTTCTTTGAATGATCAAATATAAAAGTTCATATTCTGCAGTGTATCTTATAATGTGACCAAGGTATCCAGCTTGCGTCTATTTGTCATATTGACCAGTTGTGTTGTTTATTATAGTTGTCTAAGGACATCCTCATATCTAACTTGGTCGACCCAGCCATATACCCATATCTCAAAGGCTTTCAAGCGTTTAAACATAGCTTGAGTTAGAGTCCACGCTTCCACTCCATCCAGTAGCACTGGAAAGATATAGCAATATTTCATTAGAACGCAAAGGTCAATTAGCTGCAAAGTACCTTCCACATTTTCACAAAACTAGCTGGAGCTCATTCTATTTGACTTTTAATTTCTCTACCCTACTACTACTCTACTTTTAATTTCTCTACTCCGTCCAGTATGGTATCTCCGACTGTAATACTGTCATTATGTATGTGATTTTGTTTACTAACTATAATATATTTAGTTTCCTTAACGCTGAGTTAAGATGTCAATCGATACCAACAATATGGATTTCTTTTAATCTGTACTAGTACTTTAATCCATACTAATCACAGGTTTATTTTATCTTCTTCATTAGATTTTAAAGGTCTTCGCCGCAATTTGCCAGAACCAAGGTATCGTCGGTATATCTAAAATTGTTCACGATTGCCCCATTTCACAATAGTACTTTCTATAGTTAACATTACGGCTTCTTTAAATATTGCTTCTGAATATAAGTTAAAAAGTAAAGGCAATAATATACAGCCTTGTCCGACTCCTCTTTTGATATTTATTTCATCTGATAGTTCCTATTCAACTTTTATTCTTGCCACTTGATGCCAGTATAGATTTGTAATTATTCGTAGATCTTTATCGTCCAATTCAGCTGTTTTTAATAATTGTAGCATTTTGTTTTGTCACACCTTGTCAAAAGCCGTTTCAGAATCGATTACAGAGGTTTATACATTTTGATTTATATCTCTGCATCTCCATATCAGTATTTGGATACTAAACAAAGCTTCTCTCGTACCCTTTCCACTCTCTTCCCGCACCAAGTCACTTCTAAATCCGAATTGAGTATTGCTAATTCTCTCCTTTAATATCGTGTATATTCTGCTATGTATTACTCGCAGGAAGATCTTCAAAACGTGAATGATTAGACTTCTTGTCCGATTATCACTGCAAGTCTTTGCACGAAATTTTTTTTCGGTTTGTGACATATGTCGACTAAAACCAATCAGTTGGTAATATCTCAGTGTTATAAATTCTATTAAAGAGACCACAAAGTGCTTTAATTCACCAAAAAACTTTAGTATTTCAGCACTCACTTGATCGGGACAAAGTGCTTTTTAATTTTTTTTTTTTTTTCGTTTATAATGTCCATGTAACCTGATTTTCTGTTATAGCTGGACCTGTTATAGCAATTGGTTATAATGTTCTCTTCTTTTATCTTCAAGTAATTCAGAAATATAGTTTTTCCATTCTTTTACCTGACTGTTCATTGATATCCAATATTCTATGTCTCTTGTATTATTTATTTTTATCTGTATTTCTGACTTCTTGTCGTTGGTCCATGAGTCTCAGTATTTCTTCTGTCATCCACTTTCATTTTCCTCTTGTTTTTACAGCACCTAATTTTTTGAATGGGCCCTAATATATTTTTCATTCTTTTTCTTCAGTACTTTTCTAGTTCAGTACTATTTTTTGTTCTAAAATACTGGTTATTTCTTGTTTTACAGTATCATTTGACATCTTTGTTCTGTTAATATCAACTGTTTGCTTATTCATCCTTGTAACCCTTTTCAATCTCAGTCTAATTTTTTCTGCCAAAATATTTTGATCTAGCACATCGGCCCTTGAATACGTTTTGACTGCTAATACTAAATTTCTGTATCTTTTATTTATACATATAAAGTCTGTTTGGTTACAAATCAATCATTCAGGTATATCTGCTGGTTATCTCTAGATTTAAAAACGACACTTTGCTTTTCTACACAAAACTATACCAACGTTATCTCCTCTTTTCCAGGCCATATTGTCCTATGATTTCTTCTTTAATGCGAGTTAATCTTCGCAATAAAATCTCCCAAAAATACCTATAGAAAAATGTGGTTTTATCGTAGAATCCTCAGAATATCATAGGTTCAACACATTTCAAACAGTGAACTCTTGAACAGAGAAGGTCTAGGTGAAGGTGGCTTAATAAAGATGATAAAAAAGAGAAAACTCGAATATCTGTGGCATATAATGAGAGGAAGCAAATACAGGATAATACAGTTGATACTTAACGGAAAGATCGACGGAAGAAGGGGAATTGGTAAAAAGAATTACTCATGGCTCCGAAATCTTCGTCAATGGACTGGCTTATCAGCAGATGAATTATTATATGCCGCGCAAGATCGAGAACGATATCGTCAAATCGTCATGGAAACTACCCACGCCTAAAACTTGGGCGCGATACTCAAAGAAGAATAGAAAAATATCTAATCTAAAAAATTGTATTACCCGTTACCATACTGTGTTTTTTACCTGACTAGATTCTAAAAATGCGGACCGTTACCTTGCATTTCAGAGAGTATATTCAGTTTTTTACAAAGATAATATCTAGGAAGTATTGTTCAGTAAGTATACATGTTATTACCATTTATAACTGGGAATAAGCCACAATTAAACATAAAAATACGTTTATTGACGTTTCAATTTCCAATTCGGAAATCGTTCTCAAAATACGAATTGAACGATTTCCGAATTGGAAATTGAAACGTCAATAAACGTATTTTTATCTTTAATTGTGGCTTATTCCCAGTTATAAATAGTAATTAATTTACAATGCCACAAGAAAATAGCTTCAGAACAATGTTATTACCAGAAGTTTACCTTTTCTGAAGCGTTAAGTACTTAGCGAGCAGGAGGTAGTAATAACCTTTTGGCTTGATTTTGTCTGGACTATTTCCCAGTAGTCTGCACTAAGTTTTTTTGCCTATTTTTGGATATCTTTCAATTCCTCAGTAGACTACAAGTTCATATGACATTTTTAATGGGTCATTTGACTCTGCATAAATCACATATAAATCAACACTACAATATGTAATAACAACTTCAGAAACTATACCGTCAATTCTTATCGGCACACAAAGCAGGGGGTTCAAATTAAGAGTTGCGCCTTAAATTTCTCACCCGTATCCCGGCCAAAATATTCGGTGTTGCCAAAAACTTAACCTATATACCGATTCGAAACTTTGTTCATGAATGACGTACTACTCTTGTTACCAATATTTTTGTACGGCATTAGGTCATAGGTCATTATTTTTGTATTACCTACCTAAGTTATAAATGCCTTGGGTAGTAGCCTGTTACTCAGATGTACAGATAAGAATTAACGGCATAATTTCCAAAGTTGTTACTACATATTGTAGTATTGTTTTGTATGTGATTCTTGCTGGATAAAATGAATGACCCATTAAAAATTTCCTGTGGGCTTATAGACTACGTGTTAGTAATTTCATTGTAAATTATTGTAAGTTTTTGGTTTACAAAATTATTTTTATTTTAGTATCGTTGTAATATTCTGTTTCATCTCATAATTCATGTTTATTATGGATTTTTTTAAGATACTGATACTTTACGATTTCAAAATGCCTAAGACAATTACAGTTGATACTTTTTAAATAAACCTTTATGACAATAAACTATAAATAAATAGCTTTTATATATAACCTAATAATAGGTAATATGCGTGTAACACAGTTAGTAATAAACATGACAACTCGAAAAATTTCAAAACTCCCAAAGATTTCACTTGTCAAGTCATTGATAAATTAATTTTTCTTTGAATATCAAGCAAAGCCATCTGAGCGATGAGCTAGTCCAAGGAGTTACAAAACAGTCAAGTTTTTAAAAATGTTTTTGATTTTATGATAGTATAATAATTATTAAACCTGAAAGTTACAAAAGGTCTTTTCTGTTAAATTTATGTATAGATCTCGGGTCCCTCGTCGTCCTAAACATCGGATAGCATTCAAAGAGTACAAATTCTTATATATGTCCTATTAGGGACCTTATATTTTATATGACGCTGGTGGAACAAACAGTCGGTATTGTAGTGACGTGTCATATTAAGAAATACAACGACATAATAATCAAAACTAAGGCAGAAAACCCCCCAACATCCTGAAAACCTATAACATAAATAGTATTTTCATATTATAGCAGTAAGTGATTGACTATATTGTCCACATATATAGACTTTATTTATTTTATTTTAATATAACAACAACGCACGTTAAAAATTCTTCATTTGAATTTTATCTAACTGTATAATAATTGTTGCCTCCTTTGTTGACGTGGCTGAAAGCCACGTAGCCAATTTACAATACACAAATATTTCAAAGGACATGAAACAAGGGAAATAGTTGTATGTATAAGAAGTATAATGATGTTACGTTATATTGATAATGACTAGTCTAAACATAAGAGTTTTTTTTGTTTAGAATTTCCACACCAACCATTAAAGGTTATTAGCGGGTTTTACAGATTTTACAGTTGTTAATAAATATACTAATTACAAATTGCGTATTAAATTAAGAATAATAAATTACGAATTACAAAATGATACAAATAATATAACTTAAATTTTATGTAGTAAACGTATGTCCTTAAGGAATTTGATTGTATTTGATACATTACAGTTTAAAATATCTTTAAGTGTCTCTGCTTCTTCTGATATGTTGTTGATGGTTCTTTCGTAGGAATAAATAGGACATTTAATCAATAAATGTTGAACAGTTATTGGACATTCACAATAGGAACATTCAGGTAGTAGTTCTTTTGTTATGAGATGCTGGTAGGTTAACGCTGTATGTCCAATTCGTAGTCGGTTTATAATCAACTGTTGCCTTCTGTTTTCGGATATTGTAGTTTAGTGTCAATCCTAGTTTTAACGTTTTTAAGGTTAGCCTTATTAGAATTCCACATTCGTTGCCAATTTTTTACACAGTGCTGTTTAATATTGAGCTGGATATCACTGAATGGAATTAGTCATTATTTCAGTTTGCTCGTCAGTAGCAGCTTTCTTTGCTAAATTATCTACTTGTTCATTTCCTGCGATACTTGTATGTGATGGTACCCAGAGAAATTTTACGTTAACGTGTCTATTTTGTAGGTGATAAAGTGCTATTTGTATTTAATTGATCGATTCGACCGTAACTTGATGGAAATTCATTTTATGTAACAATAAAACACTGAAAACTTTGTTTTCAAACTTCCACAAAATTTACTTTAATCTCTTATCACTACAGCGCTTTCGGCTGATTGCCTTTCTCAAGTGATAAATTTTTGGCATGCGTTTACATTTTATAGTCTCTAATGAAATAGGTTGAGGAGGGGAGAACTGTTTGTCTCAAGTTGGTCATTCAGAACTATATCTGTGTTTTTTAATTTGTTGATTTCCATACCTTCTGCTCGATTACATATACAGGCAAAATATCAACTAAAATAGCCAAACACATAAAAAAGGAAGGAATAACACCAGATTTCCAAACAAATAACAACCTAGGCAAATATATCAAAAACAACAAGACCCAAAATAAAAAACACTTACACAGTGGTGTGTACAAACTTAAATGTGGCGACTGCCCAAAAACTTACATCGGTCAAACCCATGGTAGAAAATTTAATAAACGAATAGCAGAACATAAAAGGGCTTTCAGTAATAGAAAAACAGATTCTACTTACGCACTTCACCTTCTAGATCACAATCATTCTTTTAATGACGAATTTAAAATTCTTCACATTCAAAATAAAGGCCTTAAGCTATCCTTGTTAGAATCTATGGAAATCGACAAATTAAAAAACACAGATATAATTCTGAATGACCAACTTGAGACAAACAGTTCTCCCCTCCTCAACCTATTTCATTAGAGACTATAAAATGTAAACGCATGCCAAAAATTGATCACTTGAGAAAGGCAATCAGCCGAAACCGCTGTAGTGATAAGAGATTTTTGTGGAAGTTTGAAAACAAAGTTTTCAGTGTTTTATTGTTACTAATTGTATTTGTTGCAGGATAGCATGTACTGGATATATTTGCCTTAAGCCCTGAAGAATAGATAAAGAGTCAGTAATGATAAGAAAGTTTGAGCTTGCATGACTCTTACACACATGTCTAATGCCTTTAAAATTGGCGATAGATTCTCCCGTAAAAATGGTGCAGAATTGAGGGATGCGAACTGCATATTCAGACTTTCCTAGAATAAAGGCCACTGCATGTCCATTTTCAGTTCTTGGCGCATCAGTAAAAATCTTGTTATAGGCGGTGTATTCTGATATCCGTTCTTGATATAATTTGTTAATGAATATGGGACTTGTGATATTCTTTGGATAGGCCGTGAGGGATATATCAATAGTGGAAAAATTAATAGTCCAGGGAGGTATAGTTCGTTGTGTAGGATAAGAATGTCTCAGCTGCTTTATGTCAAAACCGTATCTCGTTAAACGTTCTTTAAGGGGTGGATATTTAATTTCTTGATGGCAATGAGTAGGTGGATATATTTTATAAAGAAGTTCATAATTTAAAGAAATGTGTTGTCTTCGTATTGATAGGGGGATTTGCAGCCACGATCTTAGTATTGACCTTCGTGTTAGAATGACATATTGCTATAACTTTTCAGTACTACCGTATGGGTCGGAAGCGTAGACTCTAAATGAGACTATGCTTAAACGCTTGGAAGTCTTTGAGCTGTGGGTTTATAGACGACTACTAAGAATAAGCTAGGTCGACAGAGTTAGAAACCAAGAGGTCCTTATACGGCTCAACCAAATAACATAACTGGTCAATCTATACGATATTAGAGGAGAGAATTAGCAATACTCAATTTGGATTTATGAGTGGTTTGGAGACGGGGGAAGCCTTGTTCAGTATACAAGTACTGATACAGAGATGCAGAGATATAAATAAAAATGTATACATATATGCAATCGATTTTAAAACCCCTTTTAACAAGGTCCGACACTGGAAAATGCTAAAAAATATTGAAAAGAGCTGTGATAAGTGCGGATGAAAAAAAAATAAACGTTCATAAAACTAAATATATGGTAGTTAGCATACCAATATATATACAAGATGACGATATTAAAGTCGGAGATGCTGTACAGAGATGAAAAAAAATAAACGTTCATAAAACTAAATATATGACAGTTAGCATACCAATATATATACAAGATGACGAGATTAAAGTCGGAGATGCTGTACAGAGTAGAAAAAACTCATGTATCTCCTCAGTTATATCAATGAGAGTTGGGATTCAAGCGTATAAATTAAAAGCCGAATAGAATAAGCCCGAGCTGCTTATGTAAAACTGAGGAACGTACTTTGCAGCCACGATCTTAGTTTTAACCTTCGTGTTAGAATGACAGATTGCTATAACTTTTCAGTACTACTGTATGGGGTGGAAGCGTAGACTCTAAGTGAGACTATGCTTAAATGCTTGGAAGTCTGTAAGATGTGGGTTTATAGACGACTACTAAGAATAAGCTAGTTCGGCACAGTTAGAAACCAAGAGGTTCTTATACGGCTCAACCAAATAGCATTACTGATCAATATAATAAAAAGATGCAAGCTGGAATACTTCGATCAAATTATGAGACATTCTGAAAAATATGAAGTTTTACATCTGATCATTCAGGGAAAGATCCGAGGTAAACGTAGTCCTGGTAAAAGAAGAACATCATGACTAAAAAATCTAAGAGAAATGTACCGAGAATCTACATCAATATTTAAAGCTGTCGTCAATAAAGTCACTATATCAATATGGTAGCCAACATGATATCCAACGATATATAACGGCCATAGAACTAGAATATTACTGAGCATGGATTGAATGAATAAATTGAAGATAAAAGGTAGTATAACTTTTCCTGTTCGCGGCATCCTGTAGCATTAAGCAGATTGCAATGAGATGATGGCCAATGATGCCTTTAATGCCATAAATTTACATAATACCATTTCTCTTGGCAATACAATGCCAGACATCTATGGTGGATTTATCTGTTTGATGTACAAATTATTCTTCGTAAAGCTTGCTTGTTTACTTCGTATGAATGTGTTTAGAACATTTTCCACACTTTCTAGTAGAAAGGAGGAGGTATGTTATTTTAGTTTTTCTATAGAGAGTGTGCCACTGTAACAGAATTAGACTCTGCTTATTTAATCTTATCACGTTTAGTTTCTTTACCTTTTCTATACGAGATAAATTAATTTCTGCATTTATTTCCCCTACTATTAGGTAGCTTTTACTTGTATATGAGTAGAAACTTCCCAGAAGTTTATTCGGTCTTATTTTTAAATTTAAATAGTTGTAGACCTTTTATAAAGTTACTAATATGGTTAAAATGAATACACATTGAACCCGTATTTATTTGTATTAAATCTTTTATTAAACAGACATATCGAGTTATAAATGTTGTTGCAATAAATATACGCTGTGGCGAATAATTGGTTAATTAGAAATAATAGTAGAGATACAGCCAGCATCCAGTATTCAATATCGGTTAATTAACATTGGATGCTTCGTCTACATCTAAAATGGTCGACATACTCTAATAACCATTATCGGAAATATAATATCATTCGGTTATATTTATGAACCGAATTTTTATCTATAATTATTGTTAATTATCTGTTTGAGTTTTGATTTTTAGGACATATAAATAAATCTACAAATCGGTTTTTCATATTTCATATTTCATACAAATATGTTTACTGACTTTTATGTTTTATTTACCAAAACCTAACATTTTGATGCCAAAATCACATGAGAGTGTCACTGCGTATCAGAAAGGATTGTAACAGCAAAGATAAGAATAAAGAAGGAAGTCCTGAACATATATGGTAACACGGCCGAGAAAATATCATGCCTTAAATAACAAGGAAAACATTGTATGGCGAATTACAACAAACAGTAGACCAAATCAGAGGAAAGATGATAATACTGGTGGATTTTAATGGTCGAATAGGCAATCAAGTAATATCCGGAAGTAAGAAAAAACATTACGAGAATGTTAGAAACGACAACGAAAAATTAATGTTAAACTTCTGCACTAATAACGAACTTAGAATATACAACATTTTTTTACTACAAAGACCAACACAAATATACAAATCACACCCGTAGACTAAGATCTACGATGGATTACGTTAATTTTAGATGCAACCAGAGATTCTATAAGGAAAACCAAAATATCACAAAAGTTAGAAAATAGATCGCAAATTCCTAGCCTTCACCAAAAACTTCTTGAAGAATAAAAATATAAAAGGTAAAGCAAACGGTGTCATGTCAACTAAGAAATCATTAGAAAATGGCACCCTTCAAGAATCTGTATTGAGCCCCCTGCTGTTTTAATAGCAATCAATAACGTATCTAATAATTTTCTGCTTCCAGTAAAAGCAAATCTTTACGCAGATGATCTGGTAATATGTATGAGAAGTAAAAACCTAAAATTTACCTGCATCAATATTACAAAATAGACTAAATAAATTAAAACGGTGATCATAAGATGTCATTTTCAACCGAAAAAACTAAAATAATAATATTTGGCAAAAAGAAAACACATCACTACTTAAATTTAAAACTAAACGGGCACGCTCTCACAACAATCAACGAAATCAAATTTTTTGAATGAATTTCGACTGTCAATGCAGGTGGACATCGCATATAAATGAACTAATTAAATTGTGATATAAGGTTGAATGCTCGAATAAATAAATTTTAATCAAACAAAAGGCAGATATCGAGCACAGCTTTTAATAAATCTTGCCCGAGTACTTTTACTCCTAGAGCATATTCAGGGATATTTCGTCAAAATTGGGCTATCCAACAATATGGTGAATATCATAAACATTAACTGATACAATTACACAACACGAGACAAAGAACAAACAGTATAAAAAGCTGGATTGCCTAATTTTGACGAAATGCCTATAAAGATCCTCTAGGAGCGAAAGTACTTGGGCAAGATTTAATGATTTAATAAAAACTATGCTTAATATATGCCTTTTATTTTATTAAAATAAAAAAATAAATAAGTTGTGCCAACAGAGAATATATCTTCTAAAAGTCCTTTCTAATCAAAATGGAGCGCAGACACAACTATTTTTCCACGATTATATCAAGCTCTATATAAGAAGCAAACTAGATTACGGATGTATATGCTACAAAAGTGCTACTAACAGTCAATTAAACAAACTAAACATCATCCTAGACTAACATCCAACTATATATATATATGTCCTAGCAGGAGAACCTATTACGATCTATTTTTTATTCTTGATTTATCTTCATTCTGTTTTTTTTATTTTTTCGTTTTTCTTCATTCAAAATTCGTAACTTGCTTATAAGACACTTTTATTCGAGAAATGATTTTTTTCAGCGTTCTTCTAAATAGCTATTTCGAATAAAGGTTAAATAGCATAGAAGCGTTGGAAGCGCTATTAAAGAATAGCATTGGAGACATCTTGTTTTACTCTTCTTTTAATGGTCTTGATACTTTTGGTTTAATATTAAGAACGACGCGACTGGGTCGGGTTAAACACACATATACTTTAAAGACATCAGAAAATACAGACGAATTTGCAAAGGTTATAGCCAACCTTCATTAGTGAAGTCGGCACTAGAAGGACAAAAATATTTAGAATGAGACGAGGGATTTCCTGCTCCTCACAACGTTTAGAAATCCAAACGTTTCCTTCTCATTTTTTAAAATGTTTTTTCTTAAAAATTTTTTAATAGCCTGTTGTGAATTATCTTGATTGCAACCTAACTCACAAAACTTATTGGTGTAAATTTACTACCTGTCTTCTAGTTGTTTTAGTAATGGTATGAAAATAAATTCAATACACAAAAGAAATTCATATAAATTTAAAGTAGCCAATGAGTTGAGCATTTATCGTTGAGTATTTAAAATAACTTGGACAGCAATATTGTCGTCTGAAGAAGTTCTATAACTTATAAATAAAGCGAAAATCTCGTACCAGTTATGAAAGCAGGAAAACTGATATACTAGGGACTAGGGTTTAATTACAGAAGTTTTGTTTTATATGTTTTACTTCTTAAACTGGAATAGCACTCCGAGAAACTTCTAAACAAGCAGCTCCTCTCTCCTCCGACTCAGAAAATCACCTTAGGTAACCTCTTATCTATGTGCCCTCCAGCTAAGCCCAACGCTCTAGTATGGGCTTTGTTCGTAAACATAACAAACAATAACCACAAAACAGAATAAAAGTCCTAAACAGGACAAAAATGCACAACAGGTTCTAAAACCTGTAATTATTAATAAAGATACCACACAAAATTGCTCAGAGAACATTGTTCTATTAAATTGTAAAGGGTAGAATAGAACGAAACGACGTTGAAAGAAAAATCTGGCCCGAATGGGAAACCTATAATGGACCGCGCTTGGCTTCGAAGAACTTATTGATTATGTTAAAAAAATTAGGACTTAAGAGAACCACAACGTTAAAGGAGTTTTATTATTTCATATGGTCAATGGACTCCAAATATAAAAAAACCGTGAAGTGCTACCATTTAGATGTGACCTTATGGTCACAATTTTTTTTGACAAAAATATATTCAAAGAATCAAGCAAAACAACAGTATGATTTACAGTATTCCAGATACGATTTTTAAAAGTTCGCCATTTACACCATTTTTTATAACTATCTGTCTACACAGTTTTTGGTGTATGCAGTAGTACATTTAATAGAAATAAAAATCAATTACCTTTAAAATGATATATTGTAGAAGGATTTAGGACTTATTTTACGTAAGATACGGTTTCTCAAAGTTTTCTGTACTTTAACAGTCTGTTGTATTCTAGGTCTAACGATAACCAAGATATATTCAAATTGTGATGCTTGAAACGATTTGTATATTCATTAATTTACAAGAAACGAATACTCCAGTTATCAGAGAATTCTACCGAATGTCATTTTGAAGAAGGATAAATTTTTGTTTGTAAAGCAATGCCTATACCTATACCCCTGTGGAAAAAGGCTATGGTGGAAAAAAAATCCCGTGTGTTCGTGTTTTTACTTGGTTTTTTTAATGTATTTTTCTCAAACAAAAATTATTTTTGACATTAAGATAAAAAAATAAATTTTGAATAACTTTTCTGTAGATGTTTATGTACGAAAAGTGTATAAAATTCATCCTAATATACCCTAGTGTAGTGCATAGGAAGTAATTCACACCTTTCTCAAAAGCGCACCTTTTTATCCCAAAGATGGGAAGAAATCCTGTGCTTAAGTATTTGACCATATAATTACTATCAAATAATCGATGATAGTGTTAAGTACTTGGAGGGAGTAAAGGGAGGGGTAAAAAGAAACCCTACGTTACGTGAGACATATCCGAAAAAATGTTTTATGGCTAAAGATTGAAACATATTTATGGGAAAGTAATAGTAATAATATAAATTAAACTCCTTTGAGATGTGGTGCTACAGGAGAATCCACAGAATATCGTGGACGGAAAAAGTAACTAACATAGAGGTGTTATAACGAATGAAGAAAGAATGTGAAGTCATAAAAACTGTTAAAATTAGAAAGATTTAATATCTGGGTCATATATTGAGGGGCTAGAAGTGCGTATTACTTGGTTAATTATGCAAGGAAGATACAGAGGAAGAGAAACCCAGGACGACGCAAAATATCCTGGCTAAGAAATTTGAGGGAGTGGTTCGGTTGCAGCTCATTAGAATTATTCAGAAGCGCGGCCAATAAAATAAAATAGCGATGATGATTTCCAACCTCCGATAGGAGAAGGAACCTGAAGAAGAAGATGGTAATAGATGTCTTCATTTCGTTCCACTGTTGTATATGCCACTAGTAGTGTTTTTAACTATTTTCGAAAAATTCTTATTAAGCTCTGAATTTACTTTTTCCTTGATGTTTTCTTCTTTCGGTAGTTTTATATCTATTTTGAGTATCGATTATTTTGAGTAATCTGTTGAGAATTGCAATTAATAGATTATGCTTCGAGAAGATATCTGCGCCTGAATATGATTTCGTTGAGGTGATATAATTTCTAAGCTTTTTATTTATGTTAATAAAATCAATTTGGTTTCTTATGACTTTCCATGGGGTATCACCCTGAGCTTTCCATGTATAAAGCCTTCTTGGATGTAATTTAAAAAATGTAATTGTTATAACCCTATCCTTTCCATTCTTGACATAATTGGATCAGCTTTTCTTCTCTTTCGTTTCTTGTGCCAAGACCATATGATCTCCATGATAATAGTTAGTTTGATTTTTTGTCAGTTTTAGAGAATCTTCTAGAGTCTGATAAAAATTTTCTATTTCCCCTTCAGCAAATTCGAATGTATGTGCAGTACATATATGTACATGTATCCAATTTATAATTTGTAAACAAAAAAATTATATAGGTATAACCAGGGCTCCAGACTTTATTACGTATTTTACATTAACATATTACATAAAAGCAAAGGATTTTTTAATTCCAACTGTTTTAGCTTTTTTCCAGCACAACTTTTAATGCTGATTTATTACTTTTTTGAATTCTGTATTGGTGTACTTTCTCTAATACTAAACCGACGAATTACAAATGTAAATATTAAATACAAATAATTTGTAGACTGTGGTGTCATTTTAGGATTAGCCTTCTTTTCTGTTAATTTATTCTTTGTTGAACGACAATGTAACCAAACAGCGTACATATTATTAGTCCAAAATAACAACTTCATGTATAAAAAACAACACGCAAAATAACTTTAGTTAATCACATGTTTTTAAATTTCCGTATTATGTGGCTATGTGTGCGTGATTAATAATATTCTGTTTATGTAAATTAAATCGTGAATTGCTGTAGGTAGGTACTTACATGTCTAGAAATATTAATAATGTCGACGAGATTGTGAATCAGGTAAAAACGTCATTTGAATAATTGTATTCCAGAAAAGTTAGATGCAATATGGGAAAATTGAAAAGACCAGTAAAAAGGGCAAATCAAATACAGGTAATCAGATTTCCGAACGAAAATGGCATGATATATAATTAAAATACAATACAAAATACAAGAAATTAAAAACTAAAATTAGAAAACTTTAATGTAAATTAAACAATTTAAGAATGTAAAAATTAGAAGGATGATATATAGCGTAATTCGTAGATAGATGGCCAGGTTTTTTTAAATTTCATGCTAACATTTCTAAATGTTAAATTAGAATCACTGTTAATTTTGTTAATGAATCTATTGATTTTAGTAACATGTATTAAGTAATAAAATCCATTAAAAAATAAAACTTAACAAAAACCACTTCCCTCACAGTGTTGGGGTAAGATGAAATAACTTGTTATGCCAAAATTTTGTTTTGCACTGAACAACACCACAGTCGCGGCACTAACAGTTCACAAACTTAAAGCAGGAATCGTGAAACCATTTGAAGCTATGTAAGCAATTAACCTAGTCGTCAGATTTTGTGGTTTGGGAATATATTTTGCCACAGCCGATGCAAGTCTGGTTTTGTCGTCCATATTTGTAGAGTCATCCAATGTTGGTGCTTCTAGATCTTTATATGATGATGAACTGCTCTTGACAGCTTTCTTAGTTTTCTTTTTGGTTACTTTTGGCTTCTTCAAAACTGATTTTAATTTAATGGTATTATTTCTCTCTCTCTTTCCTTAGACGCTTTATAATTTTTCTTTTGTCAACTGTTGTGTCTGCAGTTAAGATTTTAGCTAGCTGCTTGCTCCTCTTTCGTACCAAATTAACGCCAGCGGAAACAATTGGAACGGGTGAGATTGTATGTAGCCTTTTTCCGTGGATACTTTTCACGAGAGTATTTACATTAGTTTCTGCAATCGATTTATTTTGTTTTTCTGGTACATAATCATCTTCAGTCTGCTGACTGTCTACTGTCTTGAATTTGTTTATTTTTACCTGCATCAGGAGCCTTAAGTACGATACTATTTTCAGTAAAATAGACGTTATCTGAGATAGCAGATTAATTAAATGGCACAATCCTTGTAGCCTTGAATGTCGAAGTTACATTATTTATAGTTTTAGACTTTCTTCATCCTTCAGCAAGTAACTTTCTATCTCCTTTCTATTTGTTTCGTTGCATATGTTATATGTTTCGAGATGTATTTGTTAATATGGGTAGTGTGATGGCGTTTATTAATCTTAGTTTCGTTTTTGTGCGTAGTTTACTTTCTCTACCTGGAAGTCATCTTATCTCTGGCTACTGCTGCTTTTTGTACTTTGACGTCTACATGATTTTTAAATACTCCTGGTTCTCTCTTCGTTTTTTTGAAGATAATAGCTTGTGTTTTGCGGAGTTAATCGTAATTTTGCATTGTATGATCCATTTTTTTATATTTTCTATTGCTGTTTGTAGATTGATTATCCCCATGTCGATAGGAATGGATAGGATAGAGAAATGCTGTATCGTCAGCATAAAGGCTATTAGTAGTGTTCCTAGTTTTCTTTGAACGTCGGCAGTATATTTTGTATACAGTAAGACTGACAAGACCATTCCCTGTGACACTTCAGTCTCCGGAGTTCCGAGTTTGGACAGGACTTGCCCTATTAGAATTCTGAAGCTCCGGTTGCTTAAGTAAGTCATCAGTCTCGTCATAGCCTCACTGTATCCTTATTCACGACTATTTTCTTGCGGCGGCCGGTAGGAGTGCGTGTGTACGAAGCAGTAGCAGGCCGGCGACGATAGCTGGAGATAAATCGTTACAATAGAAAGACAAAGGTTGAATATCAAACTCTTAGATAGAACAAGATTTATCTTATTTCGTAGTAAAACCAAAGTTGAAGATGTTTCAGCTTAAGTTGTAAAAAAAATGAAAATTTGCTGAACATGTACTGAGGCAGAAAGGCGACAGATGGAACATGAGTACCATGGAATTCCAAACAACAAATAATATGTGAATATGTGCCAGATAGATGTTCTTCGCCATGAAATACTACAAACATATAACATAACCGTTATAAACTTTCAAAATTAAAGGCAAATATCGAGCACAATTGTGTTAATCAAATCTTGTCCAAATACTTTCGCTTTCTACAGCATGATCAGGGGCATTTCGTCAAATTTGGGCTATCCAGCAAGCGCAGAATGTAATAAACATGAAATTAAACATAAATTGTATATTTGCTGGATAGCCCAAATTTGACGAAACGCCCCTGATGATGCTGTAGAAAGCGAAAGTACTTGGTCAAGATTTGATTAATACAATTGTGCTGGATATTTGCCTTTAATTTTTTAAAGTTCATTTATTCGAGCATTCAACCTTATATCAATAACCGTTATAATTAATATATAGAGTATCCAATATCAACAAGAATTGCATAAAACTGTTTCGACGTGGTATAAAACTTTAATATAACATAAAACCTTTCAAAAATTAAATTGGTTACAGTTCTGCAAATCATAAATATCAGTGCGTAAATTGTCATTATCATTCTCAAGACAAAGAATGTTTGTAAGCGGATTATATTTAAAATTTTATTAAAAAAAAAATTGTCAACATTAAGTTATGTGTAGGCCTATGGAAGTGGCTTTAATCCGAAACCACGTCATTTTTATTTGACACACTAACTACTCTAATTAGGTTTATTTCGATGACTCTATATCTATATTGTATTACGAAGTGTATTAAAATAAAAAAAAACTAATATGCAAAATTGATAAAACATAACATTATACTTTTTATAAAAATACAATTAAAACTGTGACAGTTATATTTATAAAGAAAGAATTACACAAAAATAACTTTTCTATAATATTATTAGAGGATATTGTAATATTTCAAATAAAATATTTTGAAATTAGTTTTTAAATTTTTTTTGTATATTAAATTAGGTATGATGATATAAATTTAACAACAAATTCTTATGAGTCAATTAATTCTACAGTTGCGTGTAAAATTCAAGTAAAGAGTAGTCAAAGAATCAACATACTAAAATGAATATAGTGATTCTCATGCGTTACTACAATATCGAGTGGCTGTTTCACCTATGCAAGAACTGAGCCTCTTGATTAGGGTGTGATTGAGAGGGTGAGTGTATGTCTGACAGGTGATTGCACGGGTACTGTTATAATTCGTAAAATGCTCTGCAATATAATTAACTAAAAGGGCAACAATTACTCGAACCAATATGTTTCTCAATATCTTAAGACTATAGAAGGCACGCATGGAGAATAATTATTTGTTTCTGCAGAAGTACAGTGTTTGCTGTGGATAATTGGATATAATGTTATTTTTTTGTTAAATAAATACGTGATAAATAAGATTTAATTACTTAATTACAATAATACAGTGCGTTGATTTTGCAATTTTGCACATATAAGTGATAAATGCTACAATACTGACGAAAGTATTCTCCGTGTCCCCACTTTTAACGCTGCAATGCCAGAAAAAATTCTTCAAAGTCAGAAGATAAATCAACTAATGAAAGTCCACCGTATCGCAAAAATTTAAAGCGCTTATCTTACTTACGATACCTATTGTGAACCAACAGATTAGTTTATAACAACAATTGATTTGATCTCCTTTTGGTTTACTAATTTAATTTATTGTTTGTGGTTTTTAGTTCAGGATAGCTTGCAAATATTGTAAATAGACCAACGGTGAACTAATTTAATGAAATATTTTATAAATATTCCAAGTGGTTTCTGTAACACAATGATTTAAGCAATATGTGTTTAGATTTATTCATTTATTGTTTTTTTTTTTTTAGTAAAAATTCCGTCATTGCTGGCAACGCTGAAAATATTATCTATTATTCGTTATTATATTTCTTTAATATATACTAAAAGTTAAAGTTAAAAATTATGTTTAAATGGGGTTAAGCCACAATTGATAGTAACGAAAATTACATTTTTAAACAACGTTGGACGTTTAGATTTTTACTCCGTAAATCGTTTTTAAAAAAAGATTATTTTAAAAAATTACGAGAAAATGTATAGCCAAGAAGTTGTTACAGGTTATGTTTTTTTTAGTTGATGATTAACTTACTTTGTCTCGATCTTGTAGGTAAAAGCCTTTTTTTGGTTGACAAGAATCTGAGGAAGATGTTTTTAACCTGAGATATCAAATTCGGACTGTTTTATATATTTTATTGTGTTATTTGTTTGTGTAATGTGTGTTTAACGTAGATTATATTTTTGTGTATTGTGTGTTGCATATGTATTGTGTATAGTTGTAGGTGATGTCCAATGACGTATAATATATAGACTACGCAGTCCCCTATTCTCGCTATAGAATGAAGTGTCCGAAAGATCTCGGCTCAAGGTTGAAGGTATGTTTATCACAACAGCGGCGTGCTCATTTATATGTTAATGACAATAATTATGTTTTTAATTAAAATTAAATATTTATGATTTCTTTTTGTTCCCGTCTATAAGAGAAATAATTATTTTGATAAAATAGTATGGCATTTTACTTAAATAGTAAGTAAATAACTCTCAACATTTTAAAATAAAATTTGCTGTCACACAAAATGGAGAAAATGTTTTCATACGTCCATGATGTTTTCAAACACAAGATCAACTTCGTGATGCTTCGTAAGAAATCATGAACTTCGTGCATCTTCGTATCAAAACAATAAACAATAACAAAGGTATTCATGTTTTGGACACTTTTTAAAGCGTTCACCGAGTCTATATATTATACGTCATTGGTGATGTCTGTCACTTCCTTAAATCCGAATAGGAGTTTTCATCAAAAAAAAAGTCAGCCAGTTTTTTAGAATAGACATTTTGTAAACAAACAGGTTAGGTTAGTAAAAAAAATAATACAGATGATTAATTTAAAAAATACCAAAGATAAAAAGAAATAGCTGTTAAAAAAATAAAGTGTCACAATTGGCAAATCAATTTTTTTAATCGATTTTTATTGATTCTTGTGCGAAATGGAACAACGAAGCGGTGTTATTATGGAATATGAAAGAGTGAAAGACGCTCTAAATCATTTAAAGATAATACATATATTATTTTATAAATTTTCTAATATCCTTTATTTCTTTATAAGCAATGTTATTTCTTTATTAAATAAAATAATTATTTAATAAACAGGTAAAGAAATAATAAATAAGACTTACTCACAATCAATTTAATTTAACTATCTGACGACCGGTTTCGCTTTCTACAATATGCAAAGCATCCTCAGGTCTCGATACAAAGTTAAACAAATGCTGAAATAATAAAAACCCATATTAGGGTGTTGTCCAATAACGATAAACAAAGTAGATGTTGTAAATTACAATAATTATGCCAATATTACATGTCTGTGGTTTTATTTAAATGAGTAAGTTGAATAAAAGGTATAAAAATTTTAAAAGTTTAAACAGACAAGGTAAGGCCCACAAATTGTTATAAAATAGTCTCTTCGATTGTAATAAATTAACAAATGAGCAAATAAATAAATAAAATAAACATTACTTACATGCCGATACTCTATTAATTGATGGATGGTAGAACATGGTTGAAACTACTATATATTGTTGAATGGAGAACTCAATTCTATTATTGCAGTTGTTTGACAGTAAACGGGAAGTTCTTGAGGAGATAGATTTGATCCAATGAAGAAGAGATATGTGTGTGATTGTTTGTTAAATGAAAGTAATGTAATATATCATTGTGTTATTAAAAGCTATTTATACTTATTCGAGAGATATATTTTTTTGAAATGTGTGTTATTTATTGAGTAATTGTTTTAAGAAGGTGACAGTTTTATGACAATGAATATGTTTAGATGTAAAATTGTGTGGGTGTGCAATTATTTTCCAACCTGTAGTTGGAATAATATATAGTTAATAAATTATTGGAAAGTCAAGTGAATAAAATATATTAAAATACAAACAATTAAGGACAATTCAAACACACTAAAACAGAAAACACTTAGAAGGGACGAAACAAACATTGAATTTAAAAAAGGGGGAAGGGCTTTAATGCACTACATCATAGTCTTGGGCACAATGAGTTTTTTTATGTTTTATCTATTAGATTTTAGTGGTAAATTTGACAGATGTAGGTTAGCATATGACAGTTCTTCTTCTGTTTCTCAATACTGTAAGTTAAGTTATCTAATTTTATGAAATATGCTGTTATTAATGAATGTCTATAAATTTTTTCAATTTAGATATCAATAGTAAATTGATGTGTTTAATATTGGCATACTTTAACAATCTTTAATTAATCAAATTTAATGTAACAATATGGGTAATTGAAATACATCCTACAATATAACTAACTCAGTTTAATGTCCAAATTACTGAACAAATTAAAGTAATTATTTGGCAACTGAACATGTACATTTTATAATCAAATGTATAATAAGTTTACAAAGTTTTTTATTTTTAGAAAGAATTACTTTAATTTGTTCAACTTGTTCAACTTGTTACTTGAATTGTCCTTAATTGTTTGTATTTTAATATATTTTATTCACTTGACTTTCCAATAATTTATTAATTGCCAATAGAACTTTATCAAAGTAATTTGATAACTACAGGTTGGAAAATAATTGCACACCCACACAATTTTACATCTAAACATATTCATTGTCATAAAACTGTCACCTTCTTAAAACAATTACTCAATAAATAACACACATTTCAAAAAATATATATCTCTCGAATAAGTATAAATAGCTTTTAATAACACAATGATATATTACATTACTTTCATTTAACAAACAATCACACACATATCTCTTCTTCATTGGATCAAATCTATCTCCTCAAGAACTTCCCGTTTACTGTCAAACAACTGCAATAATAGAATTGAGTTCTCCTTTCAACAATATATAGTAGTTTCAACCATGTTCTACCATCCATCAATTAATAGAGTACCGGCATGTAAGTAATGTTTATTTTATTTATTTATTTGCTCATTTGTTAATTTATTACAATCGAAGAGACTATTTTATAACAATTTGTGGGCCTTACCTTGTCTGTTTAAACTTTTAAAATTTTTATACCTTTTATTCAACTTACTCATTTAAATAAAACCACAGACATGTAATATTGGCATAATTATTGTAATTTACAACATCTACTTTGTTTATCGTTATTGGACAACACCCTAATATGGGTTTTTATTATTTTAGCATTTGTTTAACTTTGTATCGAGACCTGAGGATGCTTTGCATATTGTAGAAAGCGAAAACGGTCGTCAGATAGTTAAATTAAATTGATTGTGAGTAAGTCTTATTTATTATTTCTTTACCTATTTGAAATGGACTCACACAAGCAACACATTCATGATTTTTTTATTTAATAAACATTTCATTATAAATTTATAAACGTATGACGTATAATATATCATGCGTATTGTCAAATCGGTCTGTACGAAAAACATGGCGGCTAGTGAAGAGTTATATTGTTGTTATGTTCTTGTTGTTGACTTCTTCTTGTAGTATTAGCAACCAAAACCTTCTTCATTCCTATTATGGGTTTACTACACATTTTTCTTTATTAAGTAGGATCTCTTTGATTTGTTTAAAAAATCAATCAAATTCACCATAGCAAAGGAAACAAATAAGAAAACTGGAAACTTTTGAGATGTGGCTTTTTAGAAGAATTTTGAAGATACCATGGACCGATTATATTACGAACGAAATGGTGTTGCACAGAATGGGAAGATACAGAGAACTTTTCACCACCATTAAAAAGCGAAAAACAGCATATTTGGTGAACATACTTAGAAAAGATAAGTACGTGTTATTACAGCTTATTATGAAGGGTAAAATCGAAGAAAAAAGGGGTCTGGTAGACGATAAAAACCCTGACTTAAAAACATTCGCGACTGGACCGGGATAAACACACAGATGCTTTTAAGAAAAGCAGAAGATAAAGACGAATTTGCATTGATTATAGCCAATTTACATTAGTAGGGACTAGAATAAAAAGAAAATAAACAATAATTCACTTTCTTTCCTGGATCTGGTAATCACAGAAGAATATACGGGATATGCAACTAAAGTTTGGAGAAAACCAACCCACACCAACAGATATTTAAATTACCACTGAAACCACAACGTAAAAATCAAAATATTAACTATCAAATCATTCTATGATAAAGCTCGAAATACCTACTCAAAAAAAATGTATTTGAGCAAGAGAAAAATCTGCTAACCAAGATTTCGACAAAAAATGACTACATAGTGTCATTTATAAATAAGTGATTTCACAGTATTGAAGAAAGTAAACAAGAAAGTAGCAGAAATCTAGAAATACTCAAAAGAAAGGAATTCAAAGATTAAAACAATACCATGTAAAATGGCTTATTAGAAAAATTAAAAAGGATAGGAAATAAGCACAACATTGCAACATTCAAAACTACCAACACACTGAGATCTATCCTGTCCATAACCATACTTAACAACACATTAGAAAGATCAAAGAACTGTATCTATAAAATACCTTGTGGATGCAAAAATTCCTACGTGGGAGAAACCGCAAGACCACTAAGTGTCAGAAAAAACGAGCATAAAACATACATCAAAAACACAGACTTCAACAAATCACATATATGCAAACATGTCTGGGATGATAAGCATAGAGTAAAAGGGTAAGATGCGTCAATAACCATGAAAGAAACCGACAAGAAAACGAAAAAAATCAAAGAATTCAACAATAGCCGTGTTAGATTAATAGAAAGCCGGAGACATCTACAATTATACATAATACCTATATAACACACAATACACAAGCATAATACATAAACACATAATATACATAAACCAATAACACAAAAACTTACAAAATATTCAGAATTTGATATTGCGTCATGGGTCATGGTTTGATATCATGGTTATTGCGTCCAAGATAGCGTCCAACCGTCAGTTTTTAAAAACACCCCGCTTAGCAGATAGACGTATATATTAACCATAGACGTATATATTAACCATAGACGTATATATTAAAGACGTATATATTATGTTAATATATACATCTATTATATTACCATCTATCTATCTTCTTCTTCAATCCTGTAAGTAAAAATATTTGGAAAACGAGATCCAGGAAGAAGAAGAACATCAGAATTAGTTAAAGAACATCAGAATCTGGTTTATTACAACATATGTGTAGCTTTTTGGCGCTGCTGCAGATAAGATAAAGATTGTCATGATGATCGCCAACATTCGTAACGGATAGACACATCAAGAAAAAGAAGATATTACCATATAGTGATAATATATACGTCTATGGCTTAACAACGTATTGGTTATACTTTTCTCGCAATTTTTAAAATATATTTTTTTGAAAATGATTTCTGGAGTGAAAATCGAAAAGTCAAATAATAGTTAAAAATAATGTTAATATGCAATCGACTGTAGCTTATTACGTTTCATGTTCACGTTTTTACATAATAAATAATAAAAAATATATGGCTTTTAATTCATATATTGACACACAATACACAATTAGTACCCACATTTATTTTAGAATATAATTATCTTAAATACCTCTGTTAGCGACAGCAATGTTTAAAATAATTATCAGAAAATTTGTTCTTTTTATATTTGTACGCCATCTAATGGCGCTACAAGAAATTTTGCTAGTTGTATTGCTCATTTAAAGTGTATGCTTGCTAATTTACCGAAATTCTTTTATTTAATTTTTTTTTATTGTAAATATGAAATTAACAACATTTTTTATGATATATGGAAATATTTTTACGGCTTAATTATATATTTGATATTGATTACTATTTAATTAATTGTTAGATAATCGAAAACTGCTGATAACTAAATATTGGAACATTTTTTGCTTTTCCTCACGTTTCCTCAAGAAGGCTTTAAATTCAAACATACGAGTAGGTAGTGCGTTGTCAAAAATAATTATCACGCATTATTTGATTATAAAAAAAGACAACCGTCAGTTATTACAAGTAATATATAATAATGGAACGTGGAAACCCTACTGACCCAAAAATTCGAGAAATCATTATTCATTAGAACCATGAAGGGAAAACATTGCGTGAAATTTCCAATAAAATGATTGTAGCAACAACTAAGTACTATGTTTAATTTAATTAAGAAATATGGTAAAACTGCCAAATATTAATGTTTGCGGCAAAAGTTCAGGCAGTGCAAAACTGCTTCTCAAAGTAGTGTAAAACATTTAATTAGAATACGTAAGTAAGGAAGAAGAAATATATTACAAGAAGTAACTGCTAGAAGGAATAGAGAAACTGGGATGAATGTTTCCAAAAAACTCTGTCGCAAATATATCCACAAACGCGGTCTTAGTTTTTATAAGGTATGTTTGATAGGTTTTTCTTTGGGATATAAATTTTCTATTTTTTGATTTATTCGAGTAGGCCAAAGAGAAACCATTACTGACGGAAACTCAAAAAATGAATCGTTAAATTTGGGCTAAATCAAAACTTTCGTGGACCAAACATAACTAGGACAAAGTTATCTATAGCGACGAATGCACAAAATTGATGTCTGTGTGGGAGATTATCGAAAGCTTGTGATTCGGGAAAAAGTGTGATTCAAGAAGCATTCCATAGAATTTTTTTCAAAAGAACTGTAAAGTTTCCACAGGGCATCATGGTGTGGAGTTGTATGTCGACCAACTGGTAGGAACTTATCATTTTATTGAGGTTATAGTAAACGCAGAACATTATCAAGATATACTTGAATATTCACAATGTGAAATGGTCTTTGAAATGAGGGTATATCGTAGAATGATGCACATAACCTGGACAGCACATCGCACAAATGTCTCAATATTGACAGAACTCGACTTCAATACTAGGCTTACCACAATCATCAACCAAAATATATTGAGGTACTTTGGACACATTACCAGACGAATGGAAGGCATGCAGAGGTTGGTGGTTGAAGGCAAGGTAGATGGTAAAAGAACTCGAGGAAGTTCGCCACTCCGATGGTCAGACCAAATAAAGTGCGCTACCTCTTACTCTCTGTCTGAGGCAGCACACCGCGCTCAGGAGAGAGAAGAATGGATAGCAACCATTCGTCAAATACCGTAACGTTACCACATCCTTACGAAGAATAAAGGATAGAGGAGGAGGAGGACTTGAATATTGGTTTCTGCCAAGTGCGCAAAATTGTATAAATCCGGAGATTTTATCTTTCAGCAGGATGGAACCTCATGCCATACGGCTAAATCTACCAAAAAATAGATGGGATAACATGACAGTAAAGTTTTATCTCATCCTTGTAGCAGCCCGAATCCCAAAACAAAAGAGACACTTTAGCACAAAATAAAACAACCCCTAAGAAATAACCCTCAGCGTACTTTGCCACAACTACGTGCTAAATTACAAGAAATATGAGATAGTTTACGTTACGCCTTATTAATTTTTATTTTAATTTGTTAAAGTCCTCTCGTTCCAATATTTAGTTGTCAGCATTTTTTGGCTAGAAAACAACAATTAATTAAAGAATAATCAACATAAAATATATAATTAAACTGTAAAAATAATTTCATACATCATAAAAAATGTTGTTAATTTCATATTTACAATTTAAAAAAATTAAAATAAGAGAATTTCGCTAAATTGTTATTTTATTCGCAAAATAACTGCTTGTTCCTACATATAGTTGTTAGGGCTCGTAAATATATTTCAAATAACGTTGCCATTTTAATAGATAGTATCCAATACTAAAATGAACGCACTGTATATTTAAAGTAATTAATGTCCAAAAATCAAAGATGCTAAGATGCAAAATTAATATCCATGAAGAAAACACTCTTAATTATTCTTCGCACAATGAAATAGTCATTTATACTGGTATCTTTTTTAATTGTAAAAATATAGATAGTGGACACCAAAATGCTGTAAAAAATCAAAAGTAATTCTGAAACTACATGTTGTACATAAAAAACTGTAAATAAAAATTAGTTGTTCCTTTTAGATAATTATACCTGCACTGTTATCAACCATTTTCTATAAATGTCCGCTTTTATAGCCAACAGTTTGCAAATCTATATAATTCTTGTCTGTTTACTTAAAACTTAAACATAAGAGAGCTTTCATTGCAAAACATGGTAAATATTAAATGTATATCACTTTCTTTGTGTTCTTGAATGTCCAGGTAGCAAGATATATTGAATTTAATATAGAAAGGAACACATGTATAAAATATAAACTATAAAAAGAACTGTATAAGCAAATCAATTAAAAAGGGCTAAAAAACTAATTTAAATGTTTACTGCCGTCAATAAAATAAGTTTAAGAGTATTAATATTTAAAATTTTCTAAAAACTGACATGTGAATCGTCGTTGAGCTAATACTGTTAATCTTAATGTTACTATACAAATACGACTCAAGATTCCTGGTTCTTTACCGTAGGTATACTGTGTAATCGTGATGCAATTAAACTCAAAACCAGTAGATATAAATCTGTTTCAAGTTTATGCGCCCACAGCCAGCGGTAGCAAAGATGACATAGGGAATTTTTATGATGTTATAAACAAGGTAATGAGTCAGTTGAAAAACAAAGACATTACTATAATAATGGTGGACTTGAATGCCAAAGTAGGAAAAGGTAGACTACGAAACATTGTAGAAAATTTTGGACTTGGACAACAGAGGAGACCGCGTAGAGAAGAATATTTGTGTGATAAATACATTCGTCAAACTACCCAAGCGTCGTTTATATACTTGGAAGTCATAAAGAAAAGATCATAAGAAAACAGATCGATTATATAACAATTAACGAGAGGTACCGAAAGTCAATCAAAATAACTAAAAGACTAGCTGGAGCCGATGTCCTCTCAAATCATAACTTATTAATCAGTGACATAAAACTCAAACTTAAAATAGTAAAGTGCCAACAACCGACCTATAAACACTGACTGTATTCAAAATAATGGTCATGAAATTACACAAGAGATGAAAAAGAAGTTCGAAAAATCGAAATAAACAAATAACGTCGAAGACCACTGGAATTATGTCAAACGCATTATGCAAGAAACAACTACGACTTGTTCAGAGCTGCAATCTCAAAAGTGAAAATAGCTGTGATGATTACCAACCTCCTTAGAGGAGATGGTACCTAAAGAAGAAGAAGACCTACAGTGATTTGCAGTTTTAATAAGAAGGTATACCATTTATTAACATGCTGCATTTATACTGCAAATTAAAATAAATTTAAAAGTTAAAACGAAAATTTCCAGTGGTTGGCAGTATAAAACTAGACACATTATGAGGTCAGATAATTTTTAAATTACATAATTGTGTTTTTTTAAGCGAACGTACGATTTGAGTTAATTTGAGTACTATTTAAATTATGTAATTTAACGGTCATCTGACCTTATCATGTGGCTAGTTTTAAATACTACACAGACGTTTTTCACTGAAGATGGTCTGATAGGATCGAAAACGTTCCCACAGTTTATAAATCCATTTTTAATAATTAAAAAAAAAATAGAATAGTAAAATTTTATACCAATATACAAAAAGAAGTTTACACTTCATTGTAAGTTTTTTTAAATAAATTTGTTAAACTTATTTGTTTTTTAAAAGAAGCTATTAACTCTAAGCATCATCGTTTTAACCTAAAAAATATAATACTCAAAAGAACTAAAATTTATTCACAGCCACGAAAAATCACGCCTAAAGAAATAAAACATTACTACTTTCTAATTTCTAACTATTCTGTCTATTGCTATTTGTCTGTGAGTATTTTATAAGTAAAAATTATATAAAAAAACATTTTGTATCTTTTTATACTCATCAACTTAAGTTCAATATATTTTGCTACAAAAAATATAGAAAAATTGCTTCCTTTGCTACAGCCCTCGTTAATCAACTCAGTCAAAAATTATTTTATCACAAAACATGGCACTATATACATGTATTATAAGAAATACTTTAGTAATAAATAGTACCTATATTCTGTAACCAGGTTATGATGACAATTCGATGAAGTGGAAGATTTCGAACGTGGGCCTTTGTAAACGTAAATAACCACAACTATATCAAATTATCATTCTAACCGCATAACAGATCATGGTGTCTCCGCTATCTGCAAATTTAAGTTGGAATACTTACATTTGAACAAAAAATCTGAACAAATAGACGATCTGTTTGATGAACAAACAGATATCTGAAACAATAACTTCACGTTGAATTAATATGTATATTATTAGTGATTGAACAAATACTGTAGTTAAAAAAATGTGCATTGGAAATTATTTCTGTAATATCAAAACAGTTTAATTTGTCGAGCTAGATGAATAGTGGCGTACAGTAAAGAACTGGAAGTTGGAGAAAAGGTTACTGACAAATTAGATCTTACTTCTTCTTTGGCAATCAGTTTAGCGATTTTTTCGGGATCCTACGCAGTTTAAAAGAATTGGCTGACACTGCGACTAGCCGCGAATATTCTTCAGCCATTATGCTTGTTTTCTACCAACGAAGCTTTGTCTTTTTACCTTGCGCTTTATTATAAGTTGTAAAGGTCGGTTTTCACGCTACGTTTTCTTGTACGTTTTGTGGGTCATGTAAAACGTATGACAAAATATACGCTTTGTTCAGTGTATACACATTACGTTTTGCCTTCCGTTTTCTACTTGTGGTGAAGTTTGTTTAGTGATTTTTTTTATTATGGAGGAAACACGACTACTTTCTTTTATTTTTTCAACTATAACGATACTACGACTGAGGAAAAAAGAGTTGAAAAGGGAAAGACAAGAAAAGAGTGCCTTCTGAAAAGAAGCCAGTATTCGAACGTCTTTTACTGAAAGAACTGAGAGGCGAACCAGATGACTGGCGCAATTATTTGCGAATAGACATCTTAGCCTATTGTCACTTGATAGAGTTGGTAACACCATACATATTGAAACAAGACCCCTGTATGAGAAAAGATATTACACCCCATGAAAAATTCACAGCAAGTCTCAGATATCTTGCAACAGGACGCAGTCTCAAGGACTTGAAGTTCACAACCATAATATCCAAGCCAGTGTTAAGCGACATAATTCCTGGATCCTGTAATGCAATCTACTTGGTTTTAAAACAGAACTATTTAAAAACCTCTGTACAATTCAATTAATTCTCCGAGAAAATCGTGGATACATTGTCGCAAATCTGACAATATTAGTCTTTTTTGGGAAAAATGAAGCGAACTGCAGTGGAGCTAGTCCTCAACTGAGTCAAGATCGGACGACTTGTCGGAACATGTATTTTCACGTAACGTTTTATCCTGTCAGTTCTCGCAAAACTATGCTTCTCCCATCATTTCTGCGATCTGACTTTGGATTTTATTTTGATTAGATAAGACGTATGTTTTAATCTTTACATGCCACGTTTTAATGTATAGGATTTGTCCTATCCAACAAAACGTACAATAAGATGTAGCGTGAAAACCGGCCTTATGATACGATACTGGTTACCAAAAAGAATGTAACTTACGTAGAAAATTTCTTGACATTTTATGGTTGTTCCCAAATGGTACTACCTGTTTGTAAAACTTCATCTTTTGCTCATTTTAAGTTTTAAGTTATAATTTTTATTACCTTTATGTCTAAATCTACTAATCTAATCCGGAACATTTTCTAAGAACTGCTCAACATTTTCTGGTGTAAGAACCTTTGATTTATTAGCTACATAGTTATCAGATTTAACAAAAATTTTAATTTCTTACTCCTTGAATATATCATATATCTTGAATCAAGTTATCCAAAACCAATAATCAACTAAAAATAAATAATACATCTTATTTCTTTCATATTTCCCCATTTTTTTATTTTGCCGCAGTAATTCTCTAATATAACCGTTCCATAATTTGTATTTTAGGTGGAGTCTTATCAAATTTCAGAAGCGACTCCACCAATTTCTCGATCTATTTACTTAAATTAATACTTAAGGAAGAAAATTCCAATATCTCGGATTTGTAATCGAGGTGAAAATACGGCGCCTTGCGGCTTATAATCCATGGCCAAGTAAAGGGCAGAAGTAGTTTGGAAGCTGAATATCTTACCTGAAGAATCTAAGAGACTAGTATGGTGGCAGCTCAAACCTCTTTAAAGCAGTTGCTTCAAAAGTTAGAATGGTCATGATGCTTGTTAATCTCCGTAACGTAGAAGGCACTTGAAGGAAAGGAAGAGTTGACTTAAAACAACTAGGACGTTTCATTATACCTGATACTTTGAAATTCATGGTAATCTATGCATTTAGTTGTTTCTTCTGTCACGATTTTTTCTATGACAAGAATGCGACAGTAATCACTAGTCTGATCATTTATTATCATATCATAAGTTTGACCACGATTTTATCTCTTATTTGTTTAGTAAAAGCTTCATATGAGATAAGCAAAAAAAGGAAATTTAGAGTGAAACCAGGATTGGTTTTTTCAAAAATCTAATTTTCCTAATTTTCCGCAATTTTCTAAAGATTAAATTTTTCGTTTTCACGAGATGCTGTTATGCCTTTTTTAGAGGTTCATAATCCTGAAACCTAACAAACGTTCAAGTGGCATGATGGAGAAAATCACCAATATTGACTAAAAAGCATTACATGTTTAGGTCATAATTAACACCCTTAGGGTACTAGTAACCCTTATGCCAAAATGTTTAAAAATAGAATCAATAATCTTCTATCGATTCGTAATATGGTATAAGGAAGAAATTTTATTTACAAAAGAAAATAATTGAGGTTTTTCTATACAATGCTTTCCGATTAGTAATCCAGGATATTCTTCTTCGTTCTGGGCCCTTTTTTCTTCAATTTTACCTTGCAAAACGCATTGGAGTAGCTCATATCTGCCTTGTTTTCTCATTATATGTCCCAAGTACTGCAGTTCACGGCCCTTCAAGATGTTGATACCATAGATCAAAAGACTGAAGTTTTTATAGAGTTTCCGCCTTCAATGTTAACGTTTCTAATCCGTACAGAAGCACTGAATACACGTAATATTTAAGGAGCCCTATTTTTGTTTCTAGGGTGAGGACATGGCTCTTGAACATAAAGCTTATAGTCAAGAATGCATTTTGACTTTCAGATACGACATTTAATCTCTTGGATATTGTCCCACGACGTCCCACGTTGGTAATCATTTTACTAAATTAATACATTGAACATTTTACCACTGAAACTGTAATTAGCCAAGTTTGTGTCGCTGAATTTAACATATTATACAATTTTTGTATTTAACAATTTTTGTCTTTTCTTGAGAATTCTAATATTTTAATTTTTTATCTATCCCTGTATATATGTGACTTTATGTTACTCGTTATTCCTGCAACGTTACACATAAGAAATCTGAGTATGGTTGCAATTGTCACACACTTGTAACGTTACACATCTTGGGGGTACCAGTATCAGCGGATGTCGACAAATGGTCGCAAAATGCCGCTTTTTTCCACGATCCTCAGAATTTTCTTACGCCAAAGTGCCGTATCTATGAAAATTCTTTTTCGAGGAAATCTACATCATATTGATAAAATGAAGATTAGATTTAAAATTGATAATTGCTATATATTTTACGGTTAAAGTAGGAAATGCGTAAATGTACTTATACACTGGCTGCAGATTATATACATTTATCAATTTTATCAATTGTAGATTACACAAAGGCCTTCGATAAAGTCAAATGGCAGCAGCTAATTCAACTAATTAGAAGTATATGAAAATAATAAGTGCACAGTAAAAATAAACAACACCCACTCCGATCTTTTCAGAACAGAGGCAGGTGTCAGGCAGGGATGCATAATCTCACCAACTCTCTTTAATATCTACAGTGAACACATTATGCGAAAGGTGCTAGACGGATGGAAGGAATGAAATATCAGTAGGAGGTCAAAAAATCAGTAACTTGAGATATGCTGATGACACTTTAATAATTGCGGCAAATCAAGAAGAAATGGAAAACATAATGAGATGTCTGGAGGAGAAAAGCAAAGCATATGGACTAAAGCTAAATAGAAGTAAGACAAAAATCATAATAGTAGACAGAGCTTGGAATAATCTTCAACACAATAAAGAAATTAAGAGGTTTTGAAGTAGTAAATAGTTTCATATACCTGGGGTCCCTAATAACAAGTGACGGAAGGTATGAGAGAGAGCTACGTAGAAGGTTGACTATTGCTAGAATAGCTATGATGAAACTGGTAACAATTTGGAAAAATTCTAGCATAACAAAACACACAAAACTAAGGCTGGTAAGAGTAGTCATTTTTCCCATAGCCACATATGCATCCGTCACGTGGACCTTAAAGAAAGCGGATAAAAATAAACTAGACGCTTTTGAAATGTGAGTATACCGCCGCATGTTAAGAATATCCTAGCTTGTACTGTCCAGTGGATTGGACCCAAATGTTTTTAAAGTCGCTTTTTTTCGGTGATTGGCGAGCTTTTTGGCACTTCTTACGCCGGTTTTACACTGAAGTATTTCATAGCTGAACCGCTTCTGGCACGTTCATTAGGTCTTTCATTTTCAATTCTATTATAAATTGTAATTGCTAAGTGAAATTCTATTGTGATTTTATACATTTTTGGGAGTTAGTAGTTAATTTTGCATTGTTTAGAATTCTTCTGTGCAGTTAACGTTTTAACTAAGATTTGAAATGTATACTTATATTAAAGAGTGTACATTAATTGATTAAAGTTTATACTTTTACTGTTAAATATACGCACAGAAAAGATGTTTCTCTTAGATTAAACAATAATAGTAATACTATATTTATTGTTATTCATATTAATTATTCTTCCAAACAAGATAAATGAATACAAAAGACAGAGTTCGCTAGTCTTCTTTTTATTCTAACTTTAATAATCTTTAAAATCCACAAAAACGCATCTACAGTTCTTTCCCTAGTACCGTAAATTAAATTCGTAAGAATGGGTTTGCTTTAATTAGATATGCTACTAGGCATGTATTAGAGTTTACGACCTAAAAAGATATTTTTATTCCATTTATTATAAAAAAAAATACATAAAACACCGACATGTTAAGCTGTAGAATTTAAAAACTTACTCCTCTAATTAAATATTATAAGAATATATTGATCGAGAGCTGTAACAATGAAAAACTAGTTCTTAGAATCCAGCACTCCTGTCACCTGCATTGATTGTATGAGATTAATAACTGTAAATAAAGAATACCCTGTAACTATTATTCATAATGCATTGTTTTGTTTCTCATTTCCCAAGTCTATCTCTTATATTTTTAAGGCAATGAATTGTGTACCTATTATTAGATAATATACTGTGTTATTTTAAAAACTCATATATCGTTTTATTTAGATCCCATTTATCCTAAAAATAACATACTCCTGGACAAAATTATTGAATATTAATTGATAGCATTTTTAATAGAACAGCGAATTAAAATTATTAAAGTAAGGAGATATAAATATCAGCTGATAGTTACATTGAGTTGATTTGACTTTAACATTTAATAATGTTATTGTTACTTTTTTCTGTGGTTTCAGGGGTTAAGTGAATTACACGTACGTTAACTAATTTTTGTTACGTTAACTCACTTAAGTACAAAAAAGCTCACTAATAATAATCACTAAATAACAAATATCTCATTAACAATTATAAATACACTAATAATTATCACCTACAATAATATAGATATCGCTTACAAACACACCCATCTCCCATTTAATTTTTGTCTATTCAAAAGAGCCGAGCAGTTAAAAGATTTCGAAAACTTTGTTGACAGAGAAAGTGGTTAATTCGACTACTAAAATTACTGTTACGCCATGACCACAATTAGAGCATTATAACTCATAATATACTGGGGCACAAATACAAATACATACTGTAACAATACTTAGGGACTTCAATAAACGAAACTGGAGACCAAAACAATTAAATAAAAAGACGTATCGAAATTGGAAGGGCCACCTTCATAAATATGAGGAAATTCTTCTGCAACAGAGATATAAGCATCCCTCTACGATTAAGAATGCTAAGGTACTACGTATTTAACACGCTACTATACGGTGTAGAGGCCTAGACTCTCAAACAGAACAACATAAAAATATTGAAAGTTTCGAGATGTATTGCTACCGTCGAATGCTGCAGATAAGTTGGGTTAAAAGAGTCACAAACTTTAAAGTAATACGAAGGATAGGAAAAGACCCAGAAATTTTGTCAACGATCGAACGAAGAAAACTCGAATATTTGGGTCACCTGATGAGAGGACATAAATATACATTACTTCAAAATATAATGGAAGGAAAAATAGAAGGAAAACGGAATCCAGGTCGTAGAAGAATGTCATGGTTGCGTAATTTGAGAGAGTGATTTGGCTGTACCCCTAATGAACTCTTTAGGTCAGATGTAAACAAGATCAGGATAGCCTTGATGGTTTCCAATCTCCGATAGGAATGGCACAAGAAGAAGAAGAAGAACTCATAACATCGCCCCCTTCTTTCAGGCTCGCTCCTAACAGGACCTAAGTGGACCAGGTCGGTGAATTCTGGCCTGTATAAGGACACAGTCTTTCCAAGTTGACGACCTTCGGCTTTCTTCGTGGCGTCAGTGGCACCCTATATACAAGGTCTTTTATCTTCTTAGTAACCAGGCACGGTATCTCCCAGGAGTGCTGCAACTTCGGACTTAGACCTTTCCTTCCGATTGATTGGTAGAGCCAAACTGCAACACCTTCCTTGAAACTAACACGAGTTGGTTTCTGATCGAACCTAACCTTCGTTCGGTCACTGGTCAGTTGTAACTAATTCCTGGCAAAATCATATACCTTAACCAGTCGATTCGTTAGGCTGCTGACATACTCGGAGAGTGTCTCTTGGTCCGCCTCTTTATCTGGTAGATTTCCATGTAAGACATCGATGTGAAGCTTCATCTTTTGACCAGTCAACACCATTGCTGGAGTGTAACCAGCTGCTTCATTTTGAGAGCCTAAGTAGGCTAGCAGAACCAAAGGCACCAGTTTGTTCTAGTCTTTCTCATTTTGGGAGAACAATTTGGGGCACTGTTCTTGTACTATCTAGACTCTCCCATTTACGAGTGAAGACGTCATACTTTGCAATCTCCTGCCACTGTGTCCTAGCTCTGCTGTCCAGCCACTCACGGACTATTAGATCTGGATGTTTCTTCTGTTCAGCCTGGAGATTTTCTTTAGTTAGAGCTTCTTCGTCACTTCCATCCTCTGGGGGATTTTAACTGTAGAATCTGGCCCTATTGTTCTTCTTGGCGCTCGCAGAATCTGCAGTTTCTCTCTTTGCATGGTCTTTTCAAGAGGCCGTCGACATTTTCATGGATTCTTCCCACTAGGTGGCGAATTTAAAAATCAAAGGTCTGTAGTTTCTGCAGCCATTGAGCTATCTGGCCTGAGGTGTCTTGAAACTGAGTAGCCACTGCAAGGCAGAATAGTCGGATCTTATAAAGGATTTTCTGTCATAGGGGAACGAATGGTAGTGTTCTACTCCTTTCTGGTAACACAGTAGTTTTTTTTCCGCTTTTTCCAGAGTTTTACTGAAGTATCCTACCCTCTTGCACTGGGGAAAGCACCACCTCGATGCCATATTGAGAAGCATCCGTATCAAGCACGAAAAGACCCTGTTCCTTCGGATTTACCAGGATTGAAACCATTGTCAAATTATGTTTGAGTGTGGTGAAGGCAAGCTAGCAGTTTGGTGTCCAGTCAAACAACAGCTTCTTCTCAGTCACTTTATGAAGAGATTTGGTAAGCTAATAAAATCTGTCTCGAAGCGACCATAGTAACTGCGAAGGCCAAGGAAGCTTCGGACATTGTGTTTTTTCTTGGTGTTGTTTAAAGTATGTTAATAAGGTCTCAATTAAACTACTGTATTGGCTGAACATATATTAATAATATTCATACATTACAACATGATCATGTCGCCCATTGTTCCCGTTGGGAAGTGGTGTTGACTTGACATTGACATATTTGACATAGTTACCAGGTTTACGTTAAGCCTATCTTACATTAATGTCAAACACCTTTCCCTTAAAGATTAAGGCGTACCCTAGGTTTAATTGTACGTCCGAATTTTGAAACATTACATTTCTTACTATCATTATTTTTTGAGCAGCTATAATGAGGACTTACAATATCAGTATTCCTATGTTCATTAAACAAATTTGTTAAATCATTATCCTGAATACATACATTATTTAAATCATTATTATCATTATCCTTATAACTATTTGGGTTTGTGTGTGGATACAACTCAGGTTCAAGATACATGTCTGCTACATCTGATTTTGTATGTGATGGTCTTATGTGTCTTGTGTTTCTTCTAACTATCCTATTATTGCATTCCTTTCTTATCAAGTACGATCTGGGTTCTTTAGCTTTTTCTACAATAACAGCTTTATACCATACTTTATCAACACTACTCTTAACAACTACATTATCCCCCCTTTTATAAGTTGTTGGTGTACGTTTACTATGTTTATCATACTGAACTTTTGTTTTTTGTTGTTGGTCCGATAACAGTTTATAAATCTCATTCTGAATTTTAGGTTGTAATTGTTCACTATTTACTGGTATTTCTGTTCTCAAAGATCTACTATTTAATATTTGTGATGGAGATGCACTTAATGAAATGAATAGCAGTATTATTATATTCTAAAACTAACTCACGATAATCAGAGTTTTCTGTAAAACTTTTTTTTAAAATTTGTTTACAAATTCCTACAGCCTTTTCAGCAAGGCCATTACTTTGGTGGTAATGAGGTGAACATGTCAGGACTGTAATTTGTTTATTATCGTAATATTTTTTACACTTAAATGATATAAATGGTATATTATCTGCAATTAAAAATTGAGGATAGCCAAATCTGGAAAAAACATCTTGCATTGCATCTATTATGGCTTCAGATGTTTTATTATTTAATGATAGCATCTCTATCCAATGGGAAAAATAATCTATTAGAATTAAATAAGATTTACCACCAAATTCCAAAATATCAGCCGCAATTTTATTAAACCTCAATTTTGGTATTGAATGTGCTAACATTGGCTCTCTATAATTATTTGGCATAAATTTTTCACAAATTCTACATTTTTTTATAAACTGGACAATATCATCCCTAAGGTTTGGCCAAAAAAATAAAGATCTTGATTTATTAATAGTTTTACTAGTTCCTATATGACCTTTATGTAACAGAGTAATCATTTCCTGTTTTAGAGATTTTGGTACAATTATTTTATTTTCAACAAAAACAATTCCTGCTTCAACATATATATCATTTTTAATACTGTAATATGGCTTTATATACTCTGAAATCTTGTTTTCTTTAGGCCAGCCTTTATAATAAAAATCAACAATTGTAGCCAAAACTTTATCTTTAGAGGTTTCTTCTCTGAACTGATATATTTTTTTATCTGTCATTGGTAAGTATAGTGAGACTGAATGAACCATATCAAACATCTCTAAATCAAGGGTTTGTGCCTATAAACTAGCTCTAGAAAGCATATCTGCAAATTGAATATGCTTTCCTGGAACATAGTAAATATTTAATATGTACTTTAATAATTTTAGCCTTAAACGATGCAACCTTACTGGCCCAATTTTGCATATTGGTTTCTGCATAATTGAAATTATTGGTTTATGATCTGTTTGGACATCAACATCACACTGGTAAATAAAGTTATGAAATTTTTGTGTACCATAAAAAATGGCTAATAACTCTTTCTCTGTCTGGCTGTAATTTATTTCATGTTCATTCATAGACCTAGATGAACATGCAACTAATTTCAACATACCATCATAGTTTTGAAACATACAACACCCAATTCCATTTTTGGATGCATCACATTGCAAAACTATCTTTTTATTTGGATCAAATGGTACCAGAGCTGGAGAATTTGAAATTATTTTCTTTAACTTATCAAAACATTCCTGGTGTTTAGGCAACCATTGCCATTCTACATTGTTTTTTAAAAGTTCACATAAAATTTGCATGTGCTCAGCCATATTTTTAACATAACGTCTAATATAGTTAAAGGAACCTATTATTCTCTTGTAACTCTAATTTACTTTTTGGAGTTTCTAATTTACATAAAGCATCTGTCCTCTCAGGATCTACTTTCATTCCTAAATGAGAAAAAATTTGTCCCATAAACTTTACTTCTTTTTTGCTAAATTGAATTTTCTCTTTATTAAATCTAGCACCCACCTCTTTTGCTCTATTTATCACCTCTTTGACCGCTTGATCATGTTCATCTTGAGACGCCCCTGCTATGATCATATCATCATGACAAACTACAATGTTTTTAATATCACCAAAATGCTTTTCAACTGCCTCTTGAAAAAGGTCTTGAGAATTTGATAACCCAAAAGGTAAAACTAAAAACCTGTAAGTTCCATAGTGTGTAGAGAAACAACATTTCCATGAAGAATTTTTATCAATTGAAAGTTGGTGATAACTTTCAGATAAATCAAAAACAGAATATACATTTTTGTTTAATAATTTTGAACATATTTCCTCAATGGACTCCCCAACTCTAAGTTTGCGTACTATATGTTTATTCAGATCTGAGGGATCTAAACATATTCTTAATTTACCATTACTCTTTTCGACTATCACCATTCTATTAATACTTGCCCTGGGGTCTATGTTTTCTACCTTAACAATTGCTTTTCTTTGGACTAATCTATCTAGCTCAGTTTTAAGTGAATCTCTAATTTTTATTGGACACTTGGTAGGTGGATAGCAACCTGGTTCAAATTTATCATTTGTTGTAATTTCATATGTGCCAGGAAATTTGCCTGACCCTGTGAAAACTTCAAAATTTTCATTGATAAATTTATCTGTTAAATCAGACCGGCCTATCTTATTTATTTTTATAGAATCAATACGTTTTACCAAACTTAAATTTAAACATGTTTGTCCACATATCAGAACCTGACTTGCACCATCCACAATGACAAAATCTTCAAAAATATTCTTGCCCTTACATTTTACATTTAAATTTACTACACCTATAGGATAAGACACATTTCCATCAAATGATTTTAACACATATTCAGTAGGCCTGGTTTTAAATTGACAATTAAATTTTTTATAAACATTTAAAGGAATAACATTTACATCTGCCCCTGTGTCTAACTTAGCTTTCAATTTATAATTTTTAACCTCTATATACTCTTCCCAAGTGTCTATCAAATCAACATTACATACCTTTTTCCTGCTGTTAACATTTCTTACAAAAAATTCATTAGAAGAGGTTGACTCACAATCATCTTTTCCAGTACTTTTAATATTTTTGACCTTGCATGCAACTGCATAATGGTTTTTTAGTCCACACTTGTTACACTTCTTGCCATAAGCTGGCATTCCCTCGGACCATGCTTTTTTGCACACGCTTCTGCATAAAAAACTTCTTCTTCAACTTCTTTCTCTTCATTCCAAGGTTTCTTCTTTATATCATATTTCTTTTTCTCTATCTTCTGTGTATAATTAATATTTCCTGTATTATATTGAAACTGTAAATTTTGAGATCTACTTTGCTCACTTGTTCTGCAGAATTCTATAGCTTTATTTAAACTTAATTTGTCTATTCGCAGGAGGGCTTCTCGTGTGGTCGGATCCCTAATTCCCATAACAATTTTGTCTCTTAATGCCTTGTCTTCACATGACTCATCGGGATCTAGGGCATTGTAATTGCAACTTCTAACCAAATGTCTGCACTCTGTCAAAAAATGTTCAAATGTCTCCCCATCTTCTTGTACTCGTTTTATAAAGTTGTACCTCTCAAAGCATTCGTTAACTCTTGGGTTCACATACTTATCTAACAGCTGCATTGTGAATTCATACTTATTTAGTTCTTCATCAGGGATAACAAAAGTAGCCATAATCCGTGCTGATTCATGGCCAATAATATTTCGCAGGATGGATAATTTCACCTGATCTACAGCGTCGTGTTGTCCTGTTGCTACTAAATAATCTTCGAATGAAATTTTCCAAAATTTCCATTCAGAAGCGGCACTCTGACCCTGGAGGTCGAAATCTTGGGGTAACTTAACATAACCTATTCCATTGACCATGCTTGCCATTTTGGGAACACTTAAATTTTTCTTTTTAATAAACTTAGCACTTAACTTTATCCTTGAACACGTAGATTCCATAAATTGACTGCGCCATGTTTAAAGTATGTTAATAAGGTCTCAATTAAACTACTGTATTGGCTGAACATATATTAATAATATTCATACATTACAACATGATCATGTCGACCATTGTCCCCGTTGGGAAGTGGTGTTGACTTGACATTGACATATTTGACATAGTTACCAGATTTACGTTAAGCCTATCTTACATTAATGTCAAACAGGTGTGGGCCATTCTTGTACTGCTTTTATTTTTGCCGTGTCTGTTGCAACTCCTAAGGATGAAATTACATGTCCAAGGAAACTAACTTTATCTTGAAGGATACTTCTTGCTATTTACTTGGAGGTGGGCATTACTGATTCTGCCTTTTTTTGCTATTGAGTAGACCAATATCCTTTACAAGTATGCAATATTTTAATATATGAGTTAGTAACAAATTATTGTTCTGTTTGCATCCACTCCTGGACAAAGACCCATGAATTCTCACTCCCCATGAGTTCTCCAATCTTGTCTGTTTTATGCTCTTTGATGCCAGTTTGTCCCCACTTTTGTTTGATCTCTAACCACCGTTCTTGTGTGGCTTTACTCTACCACGAATATGCTCGCGTGGTATCCAATGTGAAGTGATTCTAGTACATATTTCATTGTTTAGTCGTGCCACGTGTCCTACCCAGCTCTATTTTATTTGCGCAATTGTTCCAATTACATCTTCACCTTCCTCCTGTTTCGCACGTCCTCATTTCGTATATATGTTCTCTCAAAGAAACTCATATAACATGGCTTGTTCGTTGGCTGATAACTCTGTAAGTGTCACGGTCTCCATTCCATCGGTCATAACTGGTAAGATACAACTGTACATACTGTTGATACTTGTTGAACTTGTTTTCTTTAAATTTATTGGTATATTTTTGTTTTTCAACACAACACTGAGTCTTCCTACCTTTGCCCAAGTCATTTGGATTGTTTTAGTTCTCTTTGCCGTTTATATTTACTCTTAGATATTTTCTACCTTACTACCATCTACTTTAAGCATCTTAAGCATGTAGAGTATGGGTCACTTGGCCCCCATTTACAAATAACATTAAACAAAAAGTTTCTTCTTTAATTACATTAAAAGTTAAACCAAACACTTCACCTTTCTTTGTAAAAGCTAGGAAAATACCATATGCGTTATTACCAAAAGTGGAACAAGAACTTACGAAGCTAGAAAAGGAAGGTATTTTAGAAAAAGTTAATAGTTCTGAATATGCTACACCTATCATCATCAATTAGCCTATATTTGTCCACTGCTGAACGTAGGCCTACACTAAAATTTTCCACCTATTTCTATATTGAGCTTCTTGCATCCAGTTTGTGGTGATGCGCTTGATATCATCCGTCCATCTAGTCGGTGGTCGTCCTCTACTTTGATATGCCACTTGCCTTGGTCGCCATTCCAAGATCTTTCTGGTTCATCTATCATCCGTTAATCTGGCAAAATGTCCGGTCCAAGCTCATTTAGCCCTGGCTATTTTTTCAACTGCATCTGTGACTCCTGTTCTTCTTCTTATTTCTAGGTTTGGTACTTTATCTCTGATGGTAATACCTAATATTGATCTTTCCATAGCGCGTTGTGTAACTCTTATTTTATCTATTCTTATTTTTGTCAAAGTCAGTGTTTCTGCATCATATGTATACCATGGACAGACAAAGTCACCAATGAAGAAGTACGGCGGAGAATGAACACAACTACGGATTTGGTCAACATCGTGAAGGGCCGCAAGCTGCAGTACTTGGGCCATATAATGAGAAATCAAGGCAGATACGAACTACTTCAATGCATTTTACAAGGTAAAATTGAAGGAAAAAGGGCACCAGGACGAAGAAGAATATCCTGGCTTGCTAACCTGAGAGCATGGTATAGAAAGACCTCAACACAGCTATTTCGTATAGCAACCAACAAAGTCATCATAGCCAGAATGATCGCTAACGTTCGGAACGGACAGGCACCCTAAGGAGAAGAAGAATGTAAGAGCTGGTAAAACGCACTAGTTAGAAACTTTTCTTTTTAAACAAACTGAGATAATAGACTTGAAAATGTTATTCAATCTACCAAAGGCAGCCCATGTGAGACCTATCCTTCTTTGTATTTCAGTTGTCTGATTCTCTCGGCCTAAGCGAATCTCATGCCCTGGATATTTGTAAACTATTACTTGGTCGATGCTATGGCTCTCAATCAGAATTTTACCGCTGACTACAAGGTTAGTCATAAATTTTGTGTTTGAGGTGTTAATTTTAAGACCAATTGTTTTTGACACTTTTGCAGCATTTTTGTAGCTTTATTAACTCTATCAGATATAAAAACGATGTCATCGGCAAATCTTAGGTGGTTCAGATCTTCCCCATTTATAGAACAGCTGTAAACAATTTACACTGCTGTTTACACCCATAGTACCAGTTATTAAAAGTAATGGTCAAGTAAGGATTTGTGTAGAGTTTAAAAGTACACTTAACAAGCATTTAGTGGTAGACGAATACCCATTGCCTACAATTGAAGCTCTATTTTCTACCATGGCTTGTGGAGATAAGTTTACAAAGCTTGACTTACAACAAGCATACCTACAAATGGAAGTACGCTCAGAGGAAATACTTAACACATAGTACAACTGGTGTCAGTCCTTCAAATTTGATGTTTGGAAGATGTTTGAGATCCGAACATGATTAGATTTATTGAAACCGTTTTACAAAACACCTGTATAATCCGACAAGCGAGAGCTGGCGGGTGAGCTGTGCGAAAATAAAAAAGGAATTATTCTAAGAGAGATAAGAGAGGTACTTAATCGCGATTATAGGTATATAGTATAGGTACTTAAACAGTTATACACGATGTGAACTCCTAGCCGACTGCAATAGAAATGAGCAATCCCTTCCACTTGTCAATTTGTTCTACACGCAACCCGCCAGCTCTCGCTTGTCGGGTTATACAAAATCAAAACAATCTCAAGGTAAGAAACTTACGAAGTAGGAGAGAGAGTAGAGACTCATGGTTACATACATGCTAATGAATGGAAATTTGGAAGAGTCAAACGTAAACTAGGGAAATTACACTACCTTATACAGTTAGACGATACAAGAACATGGAAGAGACATATATATCAAATCAGATCTATAGGGAAAATACACCTGTATACATTATTATACAACCGACACATTTTGACCTGGGTAGTAATCAAATTATTACAAATACTTTTGCGTCAAATGAAGCAACACCATGTTCTAGTTCGGTTCAAGATACAGATGCACATTATTCAAGTAATACTTCAACTTGCTTAGCACAAATACTAGATACTACAAATACTGCAGCTAGCTCAGATGACGCCACCGTACTACGAAGGTCCAACGGGTGATAAAAAACTCTAGGCCTGGACTTGTAAGTATTATTTTTTCATTACTTACGGAGTTACGTTGTAAAATCGACGAAAAATATTAAATAGATAGCCAAGAAGCCACACACGTTTTTAATTAGTGAAATAAAGGAACAAAAAATATATTCAACGCCATTTACATTACACGTACATATACAACAACAAAGATCACCCTTACGAATATGATTTGACTTTGAGAATGTAATCAGCTAGGGTATTTACTCTTTGAGATTATTTCTAAAGGTCATTTGGAGTTCAAAATGGTTTCTTCATGAAATCAGCATTTTTTTCTTCATACCAGAGGTCTACATTTTTTCAAAGATGTATACCAATGTTTGGTAAGACATAAAATAATTGTTGGGATCGCTGTTTCCGAATTAGTGGTCATTTAATATCTGTCAAATCGAGTTCGAAGACATTTTAAGGTTTATCTTAAGTAAGCTGAAGGTCATCTCAATGTTATATTGAGAATGAGAATTTATAAAATCGAAAATATAGATGAAATCCGAAACGTCGCTTTAAAACAGCCATCAGAGAATCACCAGCAATGTTACTGGAGGTTTACGATACATGCCTCAAGAAGGGTACTTTTCCGCACATATGGAAGCAACAAAGATTAGTGCAGAGAAACCATAATTTTATGGTCCACTCTTTATGCTGGATACAGCTGGCAAGATATCAGAACGAATAGTTTATCAAAGAATCGAAGCAGCGCTGGCGCTGCTCAACAGCAATCAGTAAGGTTTTAAAAAAGGGCACTCTACACCAGATGCGATTAATCTTGTCGTTAACACAACTAAGGAAGCGGTCGCATATATCAGATGGAAGAGGGATACAGAGAGGTACTGTCTGGTGGCAAGACATGAACAATACTTTTAACTCCGCCAACCCCAATTGCATTATGTGAGCTTTTACCGAAATGAGGGTACCAGTATACCTAAGGAAGATGTCTAGCTACTTCACTGTTCGACTTTTGAAGTATGTCATAAAGTCTGGCCCGATGGAATATAAAATCACTGAAGGAGTACCACAGGACTTTGTGCTGCGTCCTCTTTTATGGAATATATATCTATGATGGGTTGTTAAAGCTAGAATTACCAAGGAATGCTAGGCTCGTGGCATACGCCGATGACGTGCTTGTGGTGATTCTCACAAAGCACCTTGACGAAATAAATCTCACGTTCGACATATTTTTCGAGAGAATCTGCCAGTGGATGAACTTTGTTAATTTAAAACTAGCGAAGCATAAAACTGAGTCAGTGCTTATTATTAGTTGGAAACCGTAACACTGAGCATCGGAGAACATGAAATCACATCACTACCATCTCTTCAGTACTTGGGAGTGCTTATTCCTGCTAGACTCAGCCTCAACCAGCAAGTGGAGCATTTCAGTGCTAAAGCTTCAGTAGTAAAAGCAGCCTTGTCACGGCTAATGCCGAATGTAGTAAGCTCAAAACAAAGCAGGTGGATGGTATTACCGTAATTGTATTTGTTTTATTGGAGTTTGTTTTTGTTAGTGGACTTAGTTAGTGTAAGAATTTACGGTGTGTGTATGGGGGGTGTAGTTATTTATAAATTGTTGGATTTTTCAATTGTTTTGTAGTGATTAAATTTATTTATATAGTTTATGTTATTTTAGAATGAGAATGAGGAAGTATTTTGTCATTGTGTTTGGTTATTAGTTAAGGTTGTTATGTTTTTGGGATGGTATGAATAATATTTATGTATATTTATTAAAGAATTATTAATGGAAAGAGGTGAAGGAATATGGACATGAGCGTAATTTGAATGGTTTGGCTTTTATGAATAATGATAGGGTATATAATTATTATTTTATGTTGGGGTAGGAGGATTTATTTTGTAAATTAGGGAAAATGTGGTGGTAATATGGTTCGTGTTGTATTTATAATTTAGTAGATGTATAGAGGTGTATGATTATGATTTTTTTTTGGTAGGTATTAAGAGAATTATTTTTTGGATATTATGTGGATTTTTGTAAAAGTTGATATTTATTGGGTATTGTAAGGTTAAGGTTTGAGATAATTGTTATGTTGTGGGGAGTGTTGTTGTAGTATGGAGTTTGGTTTTTTGGTTATTTGGGGGTTTAGTAGGTTGGATGTTTTGGGTGGGGGATAAGTGTTGGTGTTTTTGAGTTTTGATAGGGTATAGTAATTATGTTTTTGTTATTTGTGATTTGGGGTTTTGTTTTGTTTTTTGATGGGGGGAGGATATATAATGGAGTATGTGGATTTGATTAGGGTTGGGGGGTTGGTGAGAGTGTAGTGGTAGGGGTTAAATGGGGGGTAGGGTGGTTGGGGGTTGGGGGTTATAAAGTGTTTTTAAGTAAGTTCAGTTGCGCAAAAGATATAGATTTTTTACCGTCAGCGTCGAACCGTTCTCGAGTTCAATTTTCAAATGCTTTTTTCCCATCCAAAAAGTGCACAACGTCGCTAAAGAAGTTTTCACGTCAAAACAATAAAATTGATATGCCACTTTACCAAAAAAGTTACCAATAATTTTACATCACAAAAACCAGGACTAATCTATAATAGAAAATTTGCTAAAATAATCTTTTTTTGTTTTAAAATTGACATCTCCATTTATTGAACCACAAAAATATGTTAAAAAAACTACATCGTATTTGTAAAAAAACCATTTAATATCGAAATATACAAATTTTATACAATCAATCTCTAACTTTTGGAATTAATAGTTGGAGATGAGACCAATCCCAATTCACCAGACTCCAACTGTTTCAACAACCTGAATAAAGCTGCAGCCTCACGAATACGACTGAATTCGATGCAGAAGGCCTGTACTTCAATGAACAATTCTTGAACATTGATTATCTTATTTCTTATAAGTGATTGTAAAAATACACAAACTAACCGCACCAATCTATTCTGCATATATCGATCTTTAATAGTTTCGCAAGTAGATATACAATTCGATATATATAAGTGAACAAATTCTGTGGGAAGATCTACAGTTGTGGTAAGTCGATTAACAACTTCCATGGAATGTAAAGACATTTCCATGTTTACAAGAACAGAGAAATACTCTGTTATTTGCTTAGATTGCATTAGCTTCAGAAGAACTTCTATGGCTATTAAAGGATTATTTTCTACAAGATCAGGCAACTTTCTGGGTGTTAAACCAATATGGTAAACTAGTTTTGGATCATCTTCTAGTTCACCAAGCAACTGTTGCTGTTGTTGAATTGATAGAGCTGACTTATAAGCTTTATTCATGAGTTGTCGCGCTTCATAGCCAACTGTATCAGGGACACACATGGTTATATCGTAGGCAACAGTATGTTCTTTTGGTGTCGTTGGATTTAACCAGACAGGTTCGTCTTTACAATTTAGTAAAGGTGGAGCTAATGTTACAAACTCTGGTTTGTATACTTTGTTCACTGGTGCGTTATCAGATGTTACTATTTTTTTAATTATAGTATCATCTTTTGTGGTGTCAACAGTGTAGCTATTATAATTTTTCTCTGGCAATGATAACACAACTGGAATTCCTGTCTTACAAGTTTGAGGTAATTCAGATTGTTTTTCTGCTAGAGTCAACTGAATTGCTGAGAAATCGGCATTCACCTAAAATCAAAATAAAATTATATAACACTTAAAAAAGAATATATATATATATATATATATATATATATAATATATATATATATATATATATATATATAATTATTTTAAGGATAAACTATTTTCTTAATCAAATTGCAGAATAGCATGGACAATATTATAGTTGATGATTGATAGCTGACTTTTAAATTAGATGACTCTCCCTATTCGCCATTAAAAGGAATCAACTAGTTGACGACTAATAAGTGCATTGTGATGGGCTGGAACTCCATCAGTAGGAAGTACTTGATGAAATGCAAAGAAACATTCTTCCAAATAATGAAAATAACTTATGACATAAAAAGTGGACAGTCAGTATCAAATAAATAACTTTACAAGAAAAGAAGATATATTTAAAGTTAACAACTCCAAGAAGCAGTTAGTGAGACTGTAAACCACACATAACTTGCTTGTGCTGGATATTGAAGTAATAAGTAAAACGAAATTAAAATACCGGCAGGATACCCAAAAAATAAATCAAGAAAAGCTAAAATTGCAGAAAGAGAGGTAGGTCTAACGAAGATTTTCAAAATTGCAACATTACCAAAAAAGAAGCTAGAGGCTTTTGTGTAATGTATGCGTTGTGTAAATGCTTACTAATTAAAGTTGATTATCTTAAAAAAGTTCCCATATTATATTTGAGTAACTGCTAAAAGTCTGCTGGATTGAATCCACAACTCACTGAGTTTGCACTAACAGATTAGGATTCTACCCACTGAGCTATGTAGATAAAAATATTTTGTTAAATTTCATTTAACAATTTTACTTTAGAAATGAATAAGATATATTTTTTTATAGTATAGCTTGGACCATTACTCAAATAGGCAATGCTATACGATACATAAAGTTAATCTGTACTGTGTGTGTTGAGTAAATGCCAGTACAGTCTATAACTATACATTATATCGTAACTAATATATCTATATATATATTGTAATAGTTTTGTTTTTATTATTTTTATGTTTTATTGTTAATAAATATAATTTTAATTGAATTGAAGTGAATTTTAAAAGTATGTAGTTCGTTGTTAATATACTATACCTCGGCTAGCTCAATTATTTGTTCTAAGCAATCTGTCACTGTGTGACGTCAACTCTGTAGTCTCCTGGTAGAGTTCAACAAGAAATTAAACCAAAATTTACTTTATATTTTGATAAATTAACCCAAATGAAGCACGTTATTTATTAATATTGAACAAATTTAATATAAACAATAAAATTCGTCTGCAACTTGGGTTGCCTTTAAAAATTTACAAAATAGGAATCGTGTAAACCTTAATGTGTCGTGAAATAGAATTTGATTACAAAATGTGGAAACTCTCTACAAATACCTTAAATCTAAATGACTAATGCAACTTTATAAAGTGTTTAAATGAAATATAAAGAAAAGAAAACTGAACACTTTATGCCGCTGACTTATAACTAGCATTAAAATATAATCAAAATTTCAAATGATCCCCAAAATTATTATCCAAACTCACTTTCAAACAGTTCTGATTTTTTTTTTTAAAGAAAACTAACTACTCGCAAAATAATCGGTGATACTGGAATATCTATCCTCTCTTCGGAAGTTAAAGGTACGTACTATTATATTTTTATTTTAATGATCATTAATATTTCAATTTTTAAGGCCTATCGCAATTAGTTAATTCATGAATTTTTACTTTTTCAATCTAAATGACATTTCTGCACTCCAATTATAATTTATAAGTCAAAATTTCTCTTACTCTCTGGAACAAATTCTGGATATCTCTATTTGAAAATGTGGAAAAACTAAATTATAATTAAACGATTTTAAAGCACTCCGGACTATTCCACCTTTTTAGGGCTCTTCCTCCAAAATTTTCGTCGCCTCCAACAACCTATTCCTCCTTGTTAACCGCCATAGCTAGCACCCACTACCAAAATTATTCGTTGCTAACAGCAACCCCCTTTCTTTTTTCATTCCGTCTTCTATTTTATTCAACCATAAAACTGTCCTGTTTTGACATATTTGTCAAACCACATTAATTTCTCATAAGCACTTTAATCACATCTAATTTGAGAATTTATAAAAAAAAAATTCAGATATAAAACTTAACAATACTAATATAATTTATTCTTTTCATCTCCACATCATTGTAATTTATTTAACAAAACCCCTATTAATTTAGTTCCCACAGACTTTTGACAGTTTATTTTTCTGACGTTTATTTTTAAATTTCTATGTTTAAATAATTTTTTAAGAATTCTTCTTTTTTATTCCTTTTAAGGTTTAGACGATTCACCTATACACTAGGCAACTATACTATTCAGAAATTATTAACACTATACCAGGTAAGTCAAAATTAATTTATTTAGCAATTTACTAATCTTTTCTCCCTTTTATTTCAGAGTCGACCCCACATTGTGATGGCTTCATGAAATTCATGAACAACAAACTCATATAAAAATCCCTTTAAGTTATATCCTCTTTGACATATTGAAATCATTTCAACTTCCCCCAATTTGGATTTTGTTCAGTGCTAACTATCAGCACTTACTAAATCTAAATTCTTACCGATAACTTAAACATTTTATTAATATTAACATAACAATAAACTGACTTTTATTAATAAGCATATCTCTTGAATATTTTTTTTTTTAATAATTTACTCTATGAAAAATACAGACTTCTCCAAACAAAATCTACAAATCTTTCACTAATTATATCAACTTCAGAATCAAATTTCCAAGTACTTTCCAATTTCATTACTTCTTTTCCTGTACTATTTATTTCTCGTACTAATTTCGTAGAAATTCTTATAATTGTTCCCCTCTTTATTTTATGTTTTATTTATTTATTTATTTCCGCATATACTATTTCAGTATCTTTATTCATTGCCGCATTATTATTTATTCTTTTTATATCCCCATATAATATTCATTTCATCATCTCTACATACAACTCTCTATATTTCATATTTCAATATTTCATATAATTCTATTTTTCATCTTATTTTCGCATATACTATTTATCATTATAATATTCCCTATTTCCCAATTTCTACAAAATATCGATTTGTCCATAGTACTTTGCTTATTTATTTATACTTGTAACTCCTATAAATCTACTTGAAAATAAATCAACCTTTTTTGTTTATATAAATTTATCATTATTCTGTACATTTGTTCCTAATAAATTATTTAATTATCAAATTTATCTCAAGATATGCTTATTTATTAATTATCCTTCTATTTACAAAACTTATATCTTATAATACCAAATTCGTGTCATAATATTGCATTATTTAAATTATTCACAATGTTTTTGTTGATTAGAGTTACTTCTGAACCTGTATCTATAATAATAACTTGTATACTGAATCTTGTATGTACCCTTCAATAAACTTTAAAGTATTAGTGTTATTATTTTTATTTAATTCCCCAGTATCTCTAATAAACTCCCTTGGATGTTCATACTTTGATAAGTAGACAATATTATGCACATAGGAGCGGTCTAAGCAAAATTTCTCCCTTCTGCATCAACACTTGCTTCCCCCTATTCTCCTCTGTTCTAACTACATTCACCTGTCTTCTCTCCTCATTTTCCCCCCTATTATATCTTGGATTCCCTTCTCTGTAAACTTCCCTATTTCTCGTCTCCTGTGGATAATTTCCCTGGTTCTGTCTCCAATTATTGCCTCTGTCATTCCCTTGTCTCCAGTTATTCTCTCTATCATTGTTTGGATTCCCTTGTCTACGTTCCCAGTTATATCGTCCGATATCTCTCCTGACATTGTTCAAATTCTCTCCCCTATTTGTAAAATCCCTGCTTCTATTTTGTCTCTCAAATTCTCTTTCCCTATAATTATTCCCTCGATTCACATATCCCTGTCTATTTGCTGTGTTATTCCTATATGTCACTTGCTCTTGTCCATTTCGATTCTGCGTCCCTACACTCCTCTCAATCCTCTGAAGATATCCTGTCAAACTTTCCATCGTCTTTATATTGTGGAGAGCTATTGTTTCTGCCATGTTATGGTTATATTGCCTGGCAATGTATAGGACAATCTCCTCTTCTCGCATAGCCGGTTCTAAATATTGTGCTGTCTGGAATAACTGCATTGCGTACAGATTGTAGTTGGTACTTTTTTCATAATTGAATTTCCCAAAATACAACCGCTCCTGAAACTAGCCTGTTGGTTTTCTCCCCAAAAATAGTTAATAAACTTGGCCTCAAATTCCTGCACATTATTTATGGAATTTTCATTATTGCAAAACCATAATAATGGCATGCCCACTAACATGTTTCGAATATTCAATTTCATTTCTATTGGATCCCTTACATTCTTTACCTTATTTTTGATGATATCTACAAATATTCTAGGATGTAAGTGATTCAGGTTTCCATCAAACTTTATTCCCCCATCATTATAACTCGGCACCACAGTACTCACTACTCTTGTTTGTCCTAGATTTGATTCCAAACGCTGAATCTCCTCACTTGCATTTTTAAATTTCTCTCTCAATTCCTCAACTTGTCCCTGTAATACTCTATCTCCCTTTTCCGCCTGATTTGCATGCATACCCATTTCCAGTTCCAAATTCTGCAATCCCTTCTTTATATTATTTTTTATAATGGTAATTTTTTCCTCATAATCCTGAGTTTGCCTTTTAACACTTTCTACCTCCCTAACAATCTCTTTATTCTGCTTATTAACTTCTTTGTTTATTTCCATTGGTAAATTCTCTTTAATGGCTGTTCCAACTCTACAAATCTGCTCCCAATTTCCTGTCCTATTTCCGCTCTAATTATGGCCTTTTCTCTGGATATCTCCTCCTGTACATTCCTCTTAAAATTCTCACTTTCTCCTCTGACCTGTTCTACTTTCTCTTCTAAACCTTGGGTAATTTGTAGCATCTCTTCCCTGACTATCTTCACTTCTTCTTTGATTTCTTCCCTCATTTTAATTAACTCTTCCCTAAGTTCTCCTTTAATATTATTTTCCATTTTGTTCATATCCCCCCTAATATTGTTAATATTACTATCCATTTTGTGCATATCTCCCTAATATTATGATCCATCTGTTGTAACATCCGCATTATTTGCCTCATATCCATCTGTGTCATCCCTGACTCTCCAACATCTCCTTCCCTACGTCTCTCCTCCTGCACTCTACATTCATCCACACTTTCATCACGTCTATCTCTCACTGTCTCATCCAACTCCTCTCTCAAACTATCTGTTAGACTTCCCTCTCTATCACCTTGTCCTGCTTCTTGTCTGCCTTGCTCTAAATATTGTACTACAAATTCTCCTGATCCTCCTCTGCTTTCTTCATCTACCTGTATACCCTGTTCCTGTTCTAACACCTGTTCTCCTTCACTCTTTTTCGGTACGATTTCTTTTCCATTTCTTAAAGTCATTCGGTCTGCCATTTTATCCTAATCTCTATTTATTCTCAAATTTAACTTTAACTACCCCAGAATCTCTACAACTCTAATCACACCAATTTGTTTTTATTTTAATCTGTGTATTATTAATAAATCTGCTTAAAAAAAAACACCCTTATTTCTGTTTTCCCAGAGGCTCCACGTTGTTAGCGCCAATTGTAATAGTTTTGTTTTTATTATTTTTATGTTTTATTGTTAATAAATATAATTTTAATTGAATTGAAGTGAATTTTAAAGTATGTAGTTCGTTGTTAATATACTATACCTCGGCTAGCTCAATTATTTGTTCTAAGCAATCTGTCACTGTGTGACGTCAACTCTGTAGTCTCCTGGTAGAGTTCAAAAGAAATTAAACCAAAATTTACTTTATATTTTTGATAAATTAACCCAAATGAAGCACGTTATTTATTAATATTGAACAAATTTAATATAAACAATAAAATTCGTCTGCAACTTGGGTTGCCTTTAAAAATTTACAAAAATAGGAATCGTGTAAACCTTAATGTGTCGTGAAAATAGAATTTGATTACAAAATGTGGAAACTCTCTACAATTACCTTAAATCTAAATGACTATTGCAACTTTATAAAGTGTTTAAATGAAATATAAAGAAAAGAAAACTGAACACTTTATGCCGCTGACTTATAACTAGCATTAAAATATAATCAAAATTTCAAATGATCCCCAAAATTATTATCCAAACTCACTTTCAAACAGTTCTGATTTTTTTTTTAAAGAAAACTAACTACTCGCAAAATAATCGGTGATACTGGAATATCTATCCTCTCTTCGGAAGTTAAAGGTACGTACTATTATATTTTTATTTTAATGATCATTAATATTTCAATTTTTAAGGCCTATCGCAATTAGTTAATTCATGAATTTTTACTTTTTCAATCTAAATGACATTTCTGCACTCCAATTATAATTTATAAGTCAAAATTTCTCTTACTCTCTGGAACAAATTCTGGATATCTCTATTTGAAAATGTGGAAAAACTAAATTATAATTAAACGATTTTAAAGCACTCCCGGACTATTCCACCTTTTTAGGCTCTTCCTCCAAAATTTTCGTCGCCTCCAACAACCTATTCTTCCTTGTTAACCGCCATAGCTAGCACCCACTACCAAAATTATTCGTTGCTAACAGCAACCCCTTTCTTTTTTCATTCCGTCTTCTATTTTATTCAACCATAAAACTGTCCTGTTTTGACATATTTGTCAACCACATTAATTTCTCATAAGCACTTTAATCACATCTAATTTGAGAATTTATAAAAAAAAAATTCAGATATAAAACTTAACAATACTAATATAATTTATTCTTTTCATCTCCACATCATTGTAATTTATTTAACAAAACCCCTATTAATTTAGTTCCCACAGACTTTTGACAGTTTATTTTTCTGACGTTTATTTTTAAAATTTCTATGTTTAAATAATTTTTTAAGAATTCTTCTTTTTTATTCCTTTTAAGGTTTAGACGATTCACCTATACACTAGGCAACTATACTATTCAGAAATTATTAACACTATACCAGGTAAGTCAAAATTAATTTATTTAGCAATTTACTAATCTTTTCTCCCTTTATTTCAGAGTCGACCCACATTGTGATGGCTTCATGAAATTCATGAACAACAAACTCATATAAAAATCCCTTTAAGTTATATCCTCTTTGACATATTGAAATCATTTCAATTATATATATATATATATATATATATATAATATATATATATATAAAGTGCACTCGTAAGTGAATGGGATGTTTTCTGTCAATTTGGAGATAAAAAAAGACAAGAGTGGTGCTACTTTATCTATTTAATGAAGACGTTTCGCCCACTGTTTTATGAGCATCATCGGTTCATCTAAAAGAGTGTTATTAGCTATACATCTAATATGAGAAACAATTAAGTAAATAATCTTATCTATAAAAGATCTGTAGCATTAAAATATTATTAAATTGAAGAAAAATCAAAATAAGGTAAACATTAATCTAATAGATACATCAGCAACAAAACAGAAGCACAGAACGCCATAAGATTCCCAATTTATGTAATTTTATATTAATTTTTTAATTTAACATTTGATAACATTGATTAATTATTTTAATTTAACAATTTTGAAACATTATATTAGCAACGGCAAGGCTCAGGGTTCTAGACTGTTATATCCATAACATGCGAAATGAAGTATAAAAACGTCAGAAAAAATATATAGCTATCTGGCTGAGTATAAACTGGGACACTTTTCCAATTTACGAAATAATGCTAAAATTATGATATAATAAAAGAAACTGAAGAAAAAACCAACCATTAAAAGTAGAATACAGAAAAATCAATTTTGTAGTATTAGTGCATGGTAAATTTGGCTTAAGTTGCTGATATCAGTTCTCTTATTTAATGCATTAGGTTGTTTCAAAATATGACACATCTCCATCAACTGTCTCTTATTAAGGTTACATTCTCTACAGAGAATTCTAACATCATCAAAATTCACAGCATGTTGGTGTTGATTGCATGTTGTGCAAGGGCACAGGTATGTTTAGACAGTTTAATGTCACTACGATGTGAAGTAAGGCGTCCTTTAAGTGAGAGCACCCACCAAACTGGCGTGGCACGTGGCAGGTAGCAAGAAGCACGCGTCTAGCATGTTACTTATAATATACCCAATAAAAACGAATGATTTAAAGCACACCAAAATGACAGTGACCTTATTCGATCTAATCATTCGTTTGCATTGGTTACATTTTATGTAACATGCTAGACGCATGCTACTTGCTACTTGTCACGTGCCACGCCACTTTGGTGGGCGCTCGCCCTAAGGGAACGGCCCGCCTGACAAAACATTAACAAAGGAGAATAGTTAAACTTGACATTAAACAAGGTAATGTCAATATATCTCAATTTCATATGACATTAAAATTACATTTCTGTTAAAGTCAAAATTATCTGGTTAATGTCAAGAATATCCATTTTTGAAGTTTAACCATAACATATATATATATATATATATATATATATATATATATATATATATATATATATATATAAGATACGCCGACGACACGGTGATCCTTGCCAGTACCATAGACGAATTACAACAAGTAATGGAAAGAGTTTATTCAGTTAGTGAGGAATACGGCCTGAGCCTCAACTTCAAGAAGACAAAGTGGATGCTGATAAGCAAAAAGCAACAACCTGCTCGACAATTACGGATAAGTAACATATTAATTGACCATGTAGAATCTTATGTGTACCTTGACACCAACGTAAATGCAAAATGGGAACAGACCATAGAAATTAAGGGGAGAATAGAACGAGCTAGAGCAGCATTTAGCAATATGAAAAAGCTCCTCATAAGCAAGGATTTGTCTCTACCCCTAAAACTACGTATAGTTAAATGCTACATTTTTCCGATCTTGCTGTATGGCGTGGAGGCCTGGACGCTGACGGAGACGCTAACGAGAAAACTAGAAGCATTCGAAATGTGGGTGTACCGACGCATTCTTCGTATATCCTGGACCGAACATGTCACCAACATAGAGGTACTCCAAAGAATCGGAAAGGAGAAAGAAATCGTGAATACAATTAAACAAAGAAAGCTTGAATATCTAGGCCACATATTGAGACACGATAAGTACGGTCTGCTACAATTGATTGTCCAGGGAAAAATAGACAGCAAGCGAGGGCCAGGCAGGAGAAGACACTCGTGGCTCCAAAATCTGCGGAAGTGGTTCGGGCTCACATCGGTCGAACTATTCAGAAGCGCCGCAAACAAGATCAAAATTGCCATGTTAATAGCCAACGTTCGCAACGGACAGGGCACTTGAAGAAGAAGATATATATATATATATATTATATATATATATATATATATATATATATATATATATATATATATATATATATATATATATGTACAGGGTGGTGAATCGTTAAACGGGCCATAGGAAACTCAATGAGAAATTCTAAATTGTTGAATTCCTGCTTCCCTAATTATTTTACACCAAAAGTCATGGGAAACTATTTGTAGAGGACTCAAATATGTATCGAAAACAAATTTTAAAATTGTTCTACGACTTAAACGGATTCCAAAATTTTGCTAAAATGTAATACATTTTTCAGGCACTCCTAAAAGTCAGGCCAGACGCCGTGAAAATAATGTGTATTACTTGTTGCGTTTTGTCATATTGACGTTTCTATCTAATATTTGACAATATTTAAATCAACTATATTATATTTATCTATGATTTAAATGGCCAACATTTTGTGATTTATTATTTAAAAGAAAAATTAAGTTGATTAAAAAATGTACTCAGTTAAGGAGAAAAGAGCAATAATAAACATGTTTTATTCATGTTTTATTATAACACTTGTTATAGTTTTATGTTTAGAAATTATCATATAGGTATTATTATTAGGAATAAAGATCACAGTAACAGTATATTGGAATTCATTGAATTGTTGTATAATTTAACTTAACATGGAATTAAATTTTAGTGTATTAGAATATCTTACGTTAAATAAAGATCCGGTAGTGAAAGGAAAAGGGTCGCGCTATTGCCTGAATACATTTTGCGATTTTTCGTCAACTGAGTACATTTCAATATATTGATCGATTTGTAAACAATATAATTTATTGTTCACAAAGTAATATTGTTCAGTAGTAGTAGTATTTAGTGAAATTCATTGTTTATAATTTAATCATAAAATAAAAAAAATTGGCAATTCAAATTGTCAAACATCTGACATTAATATGATAAAACACACACGTTATAATATATTCTTGTATTACGTGTGGCCTAACTTTTAGGGGTGGTCTGAAAAATCTATTATATTTTTGCAAAATTTTGAAGTACATTTGATTCGTAGAACGGTTTTAACATTTCCCATTAAGTTTCCTATGGCCCGTCTGACGATTCACCACCCGGTATATATATATACATATATATATATATATATATATATATATATATATATATATATATATATATATATCTCGTATCCCTCCACTTGTTAACTTGTTTACGATTTTAATACAGCGATTTTCGCTTCTCTAGTAGACAGATTGAAATTTTGCTTATACGTATTATTCTGATGAAAATACGATTTTTATTTACTTTTTTTAGTATGTGTTATTGAGTATGTAGTTGTCTATGTTCACCTGTATGTTTGTTTCATCCTACCTTTCATGTGACTATTATCTCAAGTTCACGTTACGTTTTTTGTGTTATCATATAACAACATTTTTTAGCATAAATAGATGTCGATAGGAGAAAAGTCAAAAACACATTCAGCTTTTTTATAATTCAGCCGCTAGTTGGGTAAAAATTTCTTGTAATATTTTTTTTTTTTATTTTTTTTAGCTGTTTTTTAAAGCGTGTTCTTTTACAGGAAGTTGAAAAGAAGTATTGATTAAGCCACTAGTGGAATACACTGATTCATCAGACGACAGCAGAGAGCAAGAAGAACCACCACGCCGAAAATTTAAAAAGGTGATTGCCCAACGAACGAAATGGAAAATTCAAGTTCGAAAAGAAAAAAGAAATACAGGTCAAGAGTACATTTCACGCAAAAATAATATCGTCGCTGCGAGAACCATGAAACCCCCATGTGGTGCGAATTGCAGACTTCAATGTAACACGAAAATAACTGATGCTGAACGTCACATTACTTTTGAAAATTTTTGGGCTATTGGTAACATTGAAAATCAACGGTACTTTGTAGCTCAATGCATTAACGAAATTAATCCTAAGTACAGGTATGGAAACAGTAGAGCAAAGAATAGCGCCTATTATTTTACTACTCCTTCTTGGCCCAGTGGAGTTAGGGTTTGTAAAGCCTTTTTTATAGCAACATTAGGAATCTCAGATAAGATGATTAGAACCACAATTTCGAAAAAGGCGATTCTGGAGAGCTTCAACCTGATCTGAGAGGGAAAGTTGGAGTTAATCCAAAAAAATTGGATCCTGCTTTGAAATTGGAAGCTGGGAACTTTATTCAAAATATCCTCGTATTGAAAGCCATTACCTTCGTCAACAAACAACAAGGGAATTTATTGATGGTAGTAAAACTATCGTAGATTTGTACAGAGACTATAAATCTCAATGTGAACAAGAAGGTAAAATGTTTGTCAAATACTCTATGTTTCGGCACATTTTTAACACGGAGTTCAACATTTCCCTATTTTTTTCCGAAGAAAGGCCAATGTGAAGACTGTGAAGCTTATAAAAATAAGACTCCAGAACAAAGGAAACAAGATGTGAGATACCATTAACATCTACAGGAAAAGAATTTATCCAGGACTCAAAAAAACTGTGATAAAAAAAGGGCTTCAGAAGAGCTTGTAGTAGCAGTTTATGATCTGCAAGCTGTTCTGCCAATTCCACGAGGAGACATTTCCATCTTTTACTATATTAGTAAAGTTGCGACATATAATTTTACAATATGTGAACTGAACAATATGAAGGCTTATTGATACCTTTGGCATGAAGGGGAAGCAAATAGGGGAACGAATGAATTGGCCCCATGACTGTTGATGTTCCTGAAGAAAAAGGTAGAGGAGAAGCAAACAGATTTTGATGTTATTTTCTCTTCTGACAATTGCCCAGGTCAGAACAAAAACAAATACATAATTGGCCTCTATAACTACGCTCTTCGTGTCATCCCTAGATTAAGAAGTATAACCCATAAATTTTTAATAAAGGGCCATACAGAAAATGAGGGGGACGCTATTCGCTCAATAATTGAAAAACAAGTAAAAAAAGTCCCTTGTGAGAGGCCCCATTTATATTCCAGCCCAATACGCACAAATTATCAAGGATTCAAAAAAGAGTTCTCCTTTTTTTGATGTAACTGAGTTGTGTCACAAAGATTTTTACAATTTTCATTCTTTTACCAATCTGCTAGGAAACAATTTTACCACTAATACTCAGATATCTACAATTCACTTCACTGACATCAAAATAATTAAAGTTACAAAGTCTAACTTAGATTCATTTCAGTACAAAACTTCTTATAAAGAAGATGAAGCTTTTGTTACTATCCAATTTAAGCATTCAGATAGGCAGTCAAGGAACAGCGATTCTATCCCACAGGTCTATTTGACTCCAGCTTACCGTAAAAAGCCCACAATTTCAGAAAAAAAGAAAAAGGAGCTGATGAAATTATTTAACAAACATGTAATTCCACAAGTTTATTTTAATTTTTTTGATAGTTTGTAACTTCTCATTTATTTAAAAATTTGTTTCTGATGTTTGTTTTAATATCTTTTTAAGAGTAAAATTTATGTTTCATTTAAGTTTTTTGATTTTGTCTTTATTAAGTTTGATTTGTTACTTATTCCAGTTAATTTAGTTTATGGTATTGTTATTACCTGCCATATAGAAAGAAAATATTTTTGTTACTGAATTTGTAAGACTGAATACTATTATGTGAAAAATGTTATCATGTACTGCGCAAGTAAAGTGTTTAAAAAATTCCATTTAATAAAATACTTTTTATTAATTAGGTTGATGGTTGATATTTTATATTCCCTTCTCACCGTTAAATAAAAACATTATTTATTTGCTGACTCCTTCATTGTTAGTATAGAGAAACAAAAGGCATAATGTAAAACAAGTGTATAAGTGAGAAAAGTACAAGAGGCATAACTCTAAAAAATTATTGATAATGCTGTTAATTATTAATTATTTTCCAAAAAATATTATGTTAAGTCTTGCGGGAGGGTATCACATTAAAAGTAAATATTTTTGTCAAGCAACTCAATAATAAAGAAGGAGCTGGATTATACAACAGTTCTGTAATTAATTCAGCAAAAAAAGGAGCGAACTTTAACAGCGATTTCTCTAAACCGACAGTTTTTGAGTTGCGCCACTTGTATTCTCGCAGTGCGATATATATATATATATATTATATATATATATATATATATATATATATATATATTAGTATAATGGTAAGGTTAATTGGGTTAGCAGCTGAATAATGAAAGCCAAAGTGTGCTCTTTTCAACGACTTCGTTATATTTCGTTAAATTTCTTTAACATCTTCAGACGAATGCTACAATATGTTACAAAATGGTGAAATTGTGTATTTTACATAAGATGTAGTGAAACACTTACTTGTGTGAGGTTGCAGGCAAAAGTGGTATTTGAAAGTTCCATGTTGAAAAACTTTTTGAAGATTTTTTTATAAAGCAAAAAAATATAAGTTGTATGTGTTATATGGTGGCTTGAAAACTCAAACAATACAAGTGCATTTTTGTTATTTTTCTCCAGTGTGATAGTACAATACAAATATTAAAAAACATTGAACATTTAAGAAACAAAACAGTTAAAACACAACTACATATCACATTGTCATTTTTTGGACCAGTCTATTCACCTATGCACAAGGAGGTGAAAATTTAGTGTGTACCTCAAGGTTAAAGTGTCTTGTCAGCTATCATATTAGTAGATGTCAGCCAGAAAACTAAAGCTGTGTTCAGTTCATGTGTAAAGTTACATTTAATTGAAAATTATGTTATGTTAATTTAAGACAATTAAATTCTGTTGTTAATAAATATATATAGAATTTATTTATTTCTTTGTGATTATTTCTTTTAAAGTTATTTTAATTGTTGTTATTACTCTTAAGAATTTTATTTCCTGGAAAAATGCAACAATTGCAATAATAATGATTAGGTTACTACTTCTATTGGATGGTCAGAAGAGTTTTAATAGACAATATTATACTATTCAGAATATTCCAGTTCGTTGACTTGATTATTTTTTGTTTCCAACTGTAGTAGAAAGGAATAAATTTCACTAAGGTGTTGTATATCTGATTTGGTGTTGATTATATTATCTGTTGTTGCTATGTGGGTCATTTCTAAAAAAAGTCTTCTCTTATAAGCTGTTTCTTTTTCGAGGATTTTGACATCTGCAAAATTCATTCTGTGGTTCTGGGTGTGAACGTGGTTGGCTAGGGTGCATCTATCTGGGTAAAGTCTACAGTCACTTTTGTGAGTGGTAACACGGTCTTTAAGACGTCTAGAGGTTTGGCCGATATACTTGCCATTGCAGTCCATACAAGGAATACTGTAAACAACATTAGATATTTGGTCATGCGGAGTACGATCTTTCATTTTTGAGAAAATAGAGTTTACTGTTAAAACTGTTTTATTGGCTATTTTGATGTTATCATATGATTTAAAGATTCTAGTTAGTTTTGGTGTTAGTTCCCGTATGTAGGGCAGCACACAATATGTTGGAAGGGTTTGACTGGTAACCGTATTATGTGAATTTGTACTTGCTATGTTAGAATGTTGGGAGGTAGTTAGATTGATAGATGTTACTGATGTAGTATTATATAAAAGTGTTTTTAAAAGAAGAGGTGGATAGGAATTATCTATAAAGAGATCATAAAGTATTTTGAGATTCTTTTGATGGAATGATATATCTGAAATTAGTAGAACCCTATTTTTCATTTGTTTTACTAAATTTAGTTTGGTGGAGTGTTTATGATAGGACATGTAGTTAATGTACCTGCCTGAACTCATTGATTTTGTGTACCAATCGACTATAATGATGTTATCATTTGAGCGGATTAACTTAGTGTCTAAGAAAGGAATAGATTGATTTTCATCTTCGACTTCCATGGTAAATTGTATGTAAGGATCGTAGCTATTGAATATAAATAGTAGTTCATCTATCATATTGTTGGGTACAGCTAAGATCATGTCATCTACATATTTCTTTAAAAAGAAAAGGTTGAAAGGTAGTACTGGAATGATTGTGTCTAACAGGTCATCCATTACATATGCAGCAAGAATGGGGCTAATTTTTGCTCCCATTGGTGTTCCAAAAGTTTGTTTGTAGTATGTGTTGTCAAAAGAAAAATAGGTATTATTGAATAAGAAGGTGATTAAGTTTATGAACATATCTTTATCTATTGTACAATGTCTACTAATTTCTGACCAATGTTTATTTAATGATCTGATGCAAGCTTCAAGATAAACGTTACTAAATAGGGAAACCACATCCAAGCTAACCAACACATAACCTTGAGGTAGTTGTAATCTATTAAATTTATTGTTAACTTCAAAAGAATCTTTTATGTAGTAATCATTATTACAATCATAAGCAGAGGTTAGGATTTCAGTAATAAAACCAGCAATATTCTCAGTAGGAGCTCCTATTGATGATACTATAGGTCTAACAGATAATGTTGGTTTGTGTATTTTAGGTAGAGAATAGTATTTGGGTGAAATGCTATTATATGAATTAAGTTTTTTCTTTGCAGTGTCATCAATTTGTTTGTTGTCAAATAACATCTTGACTAACTTGTTACTTTGTCTTTGTATAGACTGAGTAGGATCAGACCTCAATGTGTGATATGAATCATTGTTATTAATAAGTTGTTTAGACAGTTCTAGATAATCAGTTTTGTTCATAACTACTGTAACATTACCTTTGTCTGATTTAGTGACTATAAGTTCAGAGTGATTTTTTAAGAATTTTTTAGTTTTATCTAATAAATGATGAAAATAGTTGGAAGATTTTTTATTGTGTGAGATGTAGTTAGTCAAAACATTAGTTACCCTAGCTCGAGCTATGTTTTTATCTGACAAATTTGATATTGATGATGCCACTAATTCTATATCAGTTAAAATACTTCTGATTGAAATGTCATATCCTACTCTGGGTTCTATACTAAACTTAGGACCTAGTGCTAACAGTTGTTCTATATCTTTAGGGATGTCAACATTACTAAGATTTTTTATCCAATTTGGTTTGGTTTTTAAAAAATTGTTATGGAAATCTTTTTTAAGAAATTCAAGCTTTTTTAGTTGGATTGCTTTAGTGTTGTGAAATATTTTGTTATATACTTTTAATTGTCTACTAGAAAATTCATTAAAGATTGATAAAGTGCACTTTTCAATTATAAGTTTTTTAAACTTTTCTAGTTGGTTGTTAAGTTTGAAAATTTTTTTATGGTTGAAATTTATCTCACAATTTAACAATTTTGTACTTAGCTGATTTGTAACTCTGAATGTTAAATCCTGTGCTTGGGATTCCTGTCTGAACACAAGGTTTTCTATAGGTTTTGTTGCTTCTTTTAAATGTTTTGGTTGTAGTCCTAATCTGCGGCAATTTAGTAGGAATTGTTTCCTGTTGATTTCTTTCGCTAGGTGTTTTTTGGTTTTAGCCCAATTTTTCAAACATGAGACTGCGTCTTCACCATATTGATGACGTATGGTGTCATAGAAACCCATCTCTGTCCAATGAAGGAAGAATGATCACAGCTGTCCAATTATTAATTAGTATAATGGTAAGGTTAATTGGGTTAGCAGCTGAATAATGAAAGCCAAAGTGTGCTCTTTTCAACGACTTCGTTATATTTCGTTAAATTTCTTTAACATCTTCAGACGAATGCTACAATATGTTACAAAATGGTGAAATTGTGTATTTTACATAAGATGTAGTGACACAAGTAAGTGTTTCACTACATCTTATGTAAAATACACAATTTCACCATTTTGTAACATATTGTAGCATTCGTCTGAAGATGTTAAAGAAATTTAACGAAATATAACGAAGTCGTTGAAAGAGCACACTTTGGCTTTCATTATTCAGCTGCTAACCCAATTAACCTTACCATTATACTAATTAATAATTGGACAGCTGTGATCATTCTTCCTATATATATATATATATATATATATATAATATATATATATATATATATATATATGCTGAGCAGAGAGAACAAGGCGTCCCGATGTTCTTCTTTATGTAAGTGGATTTTGAATCATCTCGTTAATAAGTTTGTTATAATAATTTACGAAATTGACTATACTGCAAGTTAATTAATCAAGATACATAAAAAAAATAATACAAGTTGATTATCTAATATTTGAAATTATTGATATTGATATATTTCTCTCAAATTATTTTATACTGATATTTTATTGACATTTTTTTTACTTCCTATATTTTTGGTATATTTTCTCTTGATATATTTTTATTTGATATATTTGATACATTTTTATTGATATATTATTTGATATTTTAAATTGATACATTTTTGTCCTTTATATACCACCACATTTTTTTCTCCCTTATATACTGATATATTTTATACTTTTTCATACTTCTATTTTTCATTTTCGTTTCAAAATATCTCGAAAAATGCCCGAGACACGTTCCCAAACTCAACAAGAAATCGAACCATACAAGCTTTCAGAAATATTTTCCATGATCCCAGAATTTGAAGGCGATCCGATTTCTCTTTCTACATTTTTAGATGCGTGCGACTGTGCCTTTAAAATGGCCACAGGCGATCAGCGCGTTCTATTAACGATTCACGTAAAAAATAAACTCAAAGGTAAAGCTGCACAGCTTATTAATTCTAGAAAACCACTTTCCTATACAGAAATAAAACAATTATTAAATCTACATTTTGGAGACAGTAGAGACCTGACCTCCTTAAAACAAGATTTACAAAGACTAAGACAACTATCTAACGAATCTCCTCTAACTTTCTTTAACCGCTTACAAGTTCTAAATGCAAAAATGCAAATAGCAAATTTATCCCCAGATCAAAAAACCGCCCAATGTGACTTAATCGATACCATGGCCTAAACACACTTTTAACCGGTTTAGAACCCCGTCTACTTCAATTGTCATATTTTGAAGAACAAAAATCTAATTCTAGATCAACTATTCCTAAACCCTCTCAACCAATGAGAAGACCCTCATCTCAGTTTACAAAATGTACAAATTGTGGCCGCATTGGTCATCTAAATACTGAATGCCGCTCTTCACGTTTCGTAAAGCCAAACCAAACTTTTTCTAGGCCACACGGTTACCAAAACCAATATAATAATGGACCTAATAACTATCAAAACAATCAGAACCCTAATAAGAATCAATATTCTTCCAACAATCCAAATTTCAACCAACAGAGACCTTCCTTTTCATCTCAAAATCAAAATCGTCCATCTGTTATTCAAAGAAACCCAAACTTCCAACGGACACATGTTTTAAACGAATACCCTGATGAAATAACGACTAACTATTATACAGATGATTACTACACAGATAATTATTATGATACCGATAACTATGAAAACTATGACACAGATTATTATACAGAAAATAATCCACAAACTGATAACTTTTACGAAACCAATAACAAACAAAATTATCAGGATTTTCTTTCACTTCAGAATCAAAATCATCCTCCCAATCATACAAACCACTCAACGGATATTACGAATATCCAAGAACAAATTCAAGCACTCAGCTTGGACAACTTTCATCCGGATCTCAATTTTCCCGAACAGACATTCATGTAACCCCATTTCATACAATAAGCTCCAAAAATTTATATTACATTAACGATGCTACCAACACTTTTAAACTTTTAATCGACACAGGTGCTGGAATCACTGTTTTTAAAGAAAACACAGCACGCAATTATCATAATAGATTTCCTGAAAACGTTACTATTCAAGGTATAACCGATCAAAAATTATTACAGAATCTGTCTGATTCCCTTCACTGACAATAATCCTCACAAAGTCTTTATTTTCAATTTAGACATTGATTTCGATGGCATAATAGGCCTAGACTTTCTAGATCATTACGAATGCGTAATAGATCTCAAATCCCGACAGTAACATACAAATTTTAAAACTGTCACCCTTCACAAAGTAGGACACGAGACAAACACACCTCCTAAAGACAAAACACCGACACACCCTACAGAAACAAGACAAAACGAACCTAAAATAAAAATTAAATCAGATTTTAAACAGGAATCAAATTTAAAATACCAAAACCCTATGAATAAAAAATACACTATCATACAAAACCGAGATCAAGACAAAAATCTTAAAAGACCAGAGAGAAAACAAGAACTAATTCTAGATATATGTATTGAATATACAGATATATTTTATGTCGAAGGCGACAAACTGACCTTCACAAACGAAATCAAGCACAAAATCGAAACAAATATCGCTAAACCTATCTTCACTAAATCCTATAGATATCCTCAAATACACAAGGAAGAGAGATATCCTCAAATACACAAGGAAGAGGTAAAGACGCAAATTAATAAAATGTTAGAAGAAGGAATAATCCAGAAAAGCGTCTCGCCCTGGTCGAGTCACCCAAAAATGGCGAGTTGTTATTGATTATCGAAAACTTAACGAACTCACAGTACAAGACCGTTATCCTCTACCACAAATATCAGAACTATTGGACCAACTAGGATGATGCCAATACTTCACAACACTAGATTTAGCGTCTGGATTTCACCAGATCGAAATCGAGCCACAAGACATCCAGAAAACGGCCTTTTCCGTCGAAAATTAACATTACGAATTTGTGCGCATGCCATTCGGACTAATGAATGCTCCATCTACTTTCCAAAGAGTAATGGACATACAAAAAGAAAGATGCTTAGTGTATATGGATGACATAATTATCTACTCACCCACTATTCATGATCACATGTCACGACTAACAGAAGTTTTTAAAAGGTTACGAAAAGCAAATTTAAAAATACAGCCAGACAAGTGCGAATTTTTAAGAAAAGAAGTAGCATATTTGGGCCACCTTGTAACAGAAAATGGTGTAAAAACAAATCCAGTTAAAATATCTTGCATCAAAAACTTCCCGGAACCAAAGAATACCAAAGAAATAAAAAATCATTCTTAGGCTTAGCCGGTTACTACATAAGATTTAGTCCAAATTTTGCCAAAATTTCTAAACCACTTACGAAACTACTTCAGAAAGACGTACCTTTTATTTTTAATTCTGAAAATATATTCGAGACCTGAATAATCGCATAGAAAAATAGCCAGAGCAAAAACAGAAAGAAAAGGCGAAAGTAAGATTTGACGAGAATATTTCAAAACGAAGACCTGACTTTAAAATTGGTGACAAAGTTTACGTAAAAGAATCCCAAATTAAATCAAAATCGGATAATCTTTTTAATGAACCTTTCGAAATTCAAGAAGTTTTTACAAATCCGCAATTATCCTTAACCCCAAAACTAACCAAACCTCAAATTGAAAATCTCCTAAAAAATCAAATATCTGTTACCCCTTCAGTTATAAGAAATTTCAGAACTACAATTCAAAAATTGCGAATAGACGAAGAAACCTTTAACAAAGACTTAAAAACTATCGAGACTACACTACTGGACATTAATAATGACATCTCCTTTTACCAAGCACAATTACAAATACTAGATTTATGTGACTCCTTAATGGAAAGTTACGTATTTTTAGAAAATTATTTAAATGATATACTAAATTCTATCACATTCTCTCGCCTGCAAATTCTACATAGTTCTATTATTTCGCCCATAGACTTAATGGACGCATTAAAAGAAATCTCACAGTCATTACAAAATAACGAATTGCCTCTACCCACTTATATGTCAAATATAGCTCAGTATATTGACATAATATAACTACAAGCTTATCAGCTTGATTCAAAAATTGTTTTCGTTCTCGAAATACCGTTAGTTGATCCCGAAATATTCACCTTCTATCAATTATATTCAATACCAATATTAGATAATCAAACTGGTTTTCATCATATACTTTCAACTATTCATAAATACATAGCGCGAGATGATGATTCAATTTCATATGTCTTACCCATGGACACCGAAAAATGCAAACAAATCAGCCAAAACCAAAGAATGTGTACAGACATTCTTCCGTATTCCATGGACACAGATGCTATATGTGAAGCCCAGCTTTTGAAACCTCTTAGCAACTTACCAAAAACTTGCCAGATGTCCATGCTAAACTAGCTTAAGTTCGCCGACTTCAGATTTCATCATTCCATTCCCATAGAAACCGCTGAGCACACAGTAGAACTTTGTACGAACCGTTGGCCAATATTCATGGGAACAGCGATTCAGCACTTCATACCAAACCTATAAATTACCATTTTCAAATGCCGGGACCACTCTTAGCTGCAACTTCGACCAGTCCAGTTATTGTAGTCATTTTAAATTAATTTAATTTTGTACTATTATTTAATATTTAATTTGTAACAAATAAAGTTTTTTTTTAAAAAGTTAAACTTGTGATTAGTGATCTAACATATATGTGTATATATATATATATATATATATATATATATATATATTATATATATATATATATAGTAGTTTTGAGTTTCTTGAACCGTATTATATTTAATATAAAATTAATATTTCTTGGGTTAGGTTCAATAAAGATATGTTACATGTGGAACTAGATTTTATTTTCCATTGCAATTAATCAACGTTTCGGCAGGAAACCCTTGCCTTTGTCAAGATTCTAAAATGTGTATATATATAAGGACAAACAGATATCGTAAAATATGTATATATATATATATATATATATATATATATATATATATATATATATATATATATATATATATGACTTACCAAAACGTAAAACGTGACACAGACATTAACGAACTGACATATAAAAGTTGATATCTGATATCTCATTGTTTACTGTCATTAGTATATAATTATTTTTATATGGGCGTATCGTTGATGTTTTTGAAAAAGGTAAGGTGGAGATATGTTATGACTTTAAGAGCTTTTTATGATGTTATATTGTTATTGTTTAAATCAGATTGAAATATATTTTATTTAGGTTTTGTGTATCTTTTTTGTCATTTATTGCGTTGGTGTTTCTTTTTATTTCTATTGATTCGTATATCTCCCTTTTCTTTTTGTTTTTTTTTCTGTTTTTAAAATTTTAATGTTTTCAAAGTCAAATTTATGCTTCTTCCCGCTTTCATGTTTTGTGAGCGCAGTGACGTTGTTCTTGTCGTATTTGTGAGAACGAATTCTGGATTGAAGCAGTTGACTGGTTTTACCGATATAGACACCTTCACAGTTAGTACATGGTATCTCGTAAACAACGTGATTTTTTTAAGTTTTGGAGTTTTTGTTTTTAGTTTTGTGAAGTATTTATTTAAGAGGTTGTTGCCTTTGTGGGCTACTGTTATATTATGTTTGACTAAAAGATTTGTTAGTTGTTCGGATAAACCTTTTATATATGGAAGAGTTGTATAGGTGGTTTTGATACTGTTGGGTTTGTTGTTAGTTGTATTGTTATAAAATTTATTGAGTCTTGATTTGAAAATAGTTTCGATTAGATGTTCGGGATATGCATTCTTTAGAAGGGCATTTTTTGCTTTTTTTATTGCAGTTGGTCTGTATTCTGGATCTGTTAGTTTTATAGATTTATCAGCGAGACTTATAATTACAGACTTCTTATGGGAAAATGGATGATGGGAATTGTAGTTAAGATATCGTGAAGACCATGTTTCTTTTGTAAACCACATGGTTTTAACTGTATTGTTAATGCGATGTAAGGTGATATCCAGAAAGTCCATATTTATTTTTATTTATTATAAGTAAATTACATAATCATGACTGGATTAATTTAAGTTACAAATGTGTAAATGATCAATGGAATACTTTCTTAAATCAGTTTCTGTATATATTCAATCAGTGCTTTCCTTTTAAAAAGTTAGATTCTAGGCAACGTAAAAAAGGCCTTAATAAAAGAGATGATCCAGAGATAATAGAATGTAAGACTCGTTTAGACATCTTGTTTACAATGAGCAGAGTTAACCATAAATTCTATGATTCCTATAGACAGGTAAAAAAAGAATATAATAAGAAACTAATAACAAAACGATCAAAGCTATATGAAAACAGGATATCTGAAGCTGCCAATAAAAATAAATGCATGTGGCAAATTGTTAGTGAAATTAATGGTCGATTAAAAAGTGTAAATTCAATAAAAGTAGAGGGTAGTCCTCAAGAGATTGCTGATAAATACATGATACACTTAAATACTTCTTTAAATAACACTTTATCTCAATTACAATACACTGAATATAAAGACAACATAGCAAGTAACATAAATTCAGTGTTTGTCGCACCTGTGACAGAAACTGAAATTATGGATATAACTAAAAATTTAAAAAACAAAATGAGTTGTGGAATTGATGAAATACCCACTAAAATCCTTAAACTTTGTATAAAGGAGATAGTGAATCCTCTCACTACAATCATTAATAATTCACTAAAATCTGGTGTATTTCCTGAATGCCTGAAAACTGCCATAGTAACACCTGTTTACAAAAAGGGTGATCCTAAATTAATTAATAACTATAGACCAATTAGCCTTCTATGTTCCTTTTCAAAAATCTTAGAAATGACTATGTATAGGCGGATAACAGAATTTTTAACAAAATGTCATATTATTAGTGCAAATCAGCATGGTTATCAACAGGGAAAATCAACTCAGACTGCGATTTTTCAATTTGTCTGGGATATTTTGAAATGTACTGAGATTGGTCATATGGCTTTGGGTCTCTTTTTGGACCTATCAAAGGCATATGACTGTTTAGTGCATGACATATTATTTGATAAATTGGAGAAATATGGTATACGTGGACCAGCATTGAACTGGTTTAAGTCCTACTTGGCAAATAGGAGACATTTAGTAAAAATACATAAAAACACTGAAATCGGCATCTCATCTGAAAGCACTATCAATATTGGAGTACCACAAGGAAGTGTGATTGGTCCTTTACTGTTTGTGATCTATATCAATGATCTTCATGGTCTAGTGGCTAATACTACTTCCAGCATAACAAATTATGCAGATGATACTAACATTTTAGTCAGTGGTAAAGACATGTCTGTTCTAAGCGTTAATGCTAGTTTAGAGTTCCAGAAAGCTAAAGACTGGTTTTCTATGAATAGGTTGGTTTTAAATCAAAATAAAACAGATCTTCTTTTGTTTAAGACAAATTATGCACATTCAGATATGCCAAACAGTATTATTGTAAATAATGACACTTTAAATATTAGCAGCAGTACCAAATTTTTAGGATTATATATTGATAGTTTTTTATGTTGGGATAAACATGTTGACCAGTTATGTATGTCTTTGAGTAAAGTGATTTACAGCTTTAGAGTTCTAAAAAAATACATGAATAGTAACTCATTAAAAACAGTGTATCATGCTAATTTTGAAGCAAAATTTAGATATGGTCTAATAAATTTTGGACACAGTAGGGACATAAATAATGTATTTCTGGTTCAGAAAAAAATAATCAGAGTTATGTTTGACTTAAAAAGTAGGGAATCATGTAGAGGGCATTTTAGGAGTAATAATATTTTAACAGTTTATGCTGTATTTATTCAAGAATGCTTACTGTTTCTATATAAAAATAAAATACTATTTAGGAACTTTGAGCCCAATAGTATAGTAAATACCAGGTTATATAATTATAAAATTCCAATACACAGGTTAAGTATAACAGAAAAAAACGCTCTTTATTGCTGCATCAAATTGTTTAATAAACTGCCTGAACCTATTAAAAGGGAGGAAAGATTAAGTGTGTATAAACATCAAATATTTAAATTACTGGTAGCTCTTGAGCCATATTCTGTGGAGGACTATTTGCATATGTAACGGTTAGGAATAAGTAAATAATATTTTCGTTTGTGACACTGTTTTTTTTTAAATAATTTTATGTTCACTGAATGTATATTGTTTTCTAAAAATAAAGATATTGTTATTTTATGTTATGTTATGTTATGTTATTATTTTGTTCAATTTCTATAGTGAACTTTAATTTTGGATGGTAACTGTTGAAAATATCTAAGATTTCGGTTGTTTTATTTGTTGGAATAGCACTGACACAGTCATCGATATAGCGGTAGAAGAATGGTACATTAAAATCTAAATGACTCATGACAGATTCTTTTAAGTCTTCCAGAACTAGTTGGGCAATGACACTAGATATACTTATATACTGTGAGTAATAAAGAAATAATAAAGAGTAATAAAGAAATAAAGATAAAGAAATTTAATACTTCTACTACTAATCATTGGGTTCATCCATATCTCCCGTCCTAGTTAACTTTGTCCTTGATGACTTGGTATCTGACTGTTTGGATCTTATAGATTTCCAGATCCCTTTTGTTAAACAGTATGTTGATGACCTTTGTTAGCCTTACCCCCTGATAAAGTAGAGTCTACCTTATCAATCTTTAATGGTTTTGATCCTCATTTACAGTTCACTTATGAACTTTATCCCTCTAACACTAGTAAGTATTCCTTTTTTAGACATGCGTGTCTTTAGAAATAGTGACAATACACTAACTACAAGTTGGTACAGGAAACCTATGGCTAGTAATAGGTTTCTTAACTATCATTTGTGCCATCCTTTCAAATACAAAATAAATCTTATAAAAGCACTCAGCTGTAGACTACATAGGTTAACACATCCTGATAACAAAAGGGATTCTCTTTTATTACTCAGAAGTATACTATCTGACAATTCGTACCCTACTTTTCTCATCTATAAATACCTTTTTTCAACAAGTTTTGGGTCTTCTATTGATGATTTACCTGATGGTGATCAACTTAGGATGATTTCTAATAATATTATGAACAACAGTACTCTACTTTCTCCTAACATTGCAACTTCTACCACTCATTATTCTTCACTACCCTATTTCCCATATGTTACTGAAAAGCTTATTAAATTGTACAAACAGAACAATATCCCAGTTAAGACTGCTGTCAATAATGCTAAGACTGTAAGGAACTTGTTTTCTAAAACTAAAACACCTCTTTCTTTTTTGGAACAAGTGAATGTAGTCTATCACATACCCTGTTCTGAATGTGATGCATGTTGTATTGGTCAGATGGGCCGTTCCCTTAAAGGACACCTTACTTTACATTGTAGTGACATTAAACTGTCTAAACATACCTGTGCCCTTGCACAACATGCAATCAACACCAAACATGCAGTGAATTTTGATGATGTTAGAATTCTCTGTAGAGAATGTAACCTTAATAAGAGAAGTTTATGGAGATGTGTCATATTTTGAAACAACCTAATGCATTAAATAAGAGAACTGATATTGTTCTGAAGCTATTTTCTTGTGGCATTTTAAATTAATTACTATTTAACTGGGAATAAGCCACAATTAAAGATAAAAATATGTTTATTGACATTTCAATTTCCACTTCGGAAATCGTTCTCAAAATACAAACAGTAAACTAAACAAATTTTGTTTTTTGTTACATAGTGAAAAATTCTTCTAATAATTTATTTTTATCTGACTCATTTATATTGACAATTCAGACATAAATTATACATTTTAAAGTAGACAACTTTAAAATGATATTGCCAATATTGTTGAGTTGTGCTCCTTGGACATGGGACGACTTTTCTTATAAGATAGTTCATTCGATTACATGAAATCAACTTTAACTTGAGAATATCCGTCAGAAAAAAAATCATAGCATGTAATTCGTCTTTAAAAAGACAAACACATGACATGATGACAGTAAAATTCTCCTGTTAGTGATTCCATAGTAAATTATTAGGGAAAAACCAGGAAAAAACCTCATAATACTATTCCTACATGGTAAGTTTTTGGTCATGCATTTAGTTTACCTTCAATAAACACCAAAATTCTGATTTTATATGTTTCGTTATTTAAAAAACATAAATGATATATCCTCTATATGTGACTGACTTACTAATACTGATATTTTCTTATTAAGAACTTCCTCTTTCAATATTGGTAACCAGATCGTACTACATTCTGCCGAGGAATTTGTGACACTGTTGGCCTCATTCAGCATAATTAGAGCCGCTTCTTTGATTTTTCTTTTTTTACCATCCGTTTCTTTTAGGACTACATTTGAATTATTCCATTGAACCCTATGTTCATTATCCCATGCGTGTTTACATATTTGAGATCTATCAAATTCTCTATTTTTAATATAAGATTGATGTTCACTTATTCTAATATTTAATGGTCTTGATGTTTCACCTAAATAAAACTGATCGCATTCACAAGGTATTTTATAAATACAATTCTTTGTCCTTTCTTGTTCATTGTTAGGTTTGGTTTGGACAAAATAGATCTCAACGTGTTTGTTGTTTTGAATGTTGTTGAAATGTTGAATTTATTTCCTACCCTTTTAAGTTTTTCTGATAATCCTTTTATGTACAGTATTGTTATTTTCCTCGTATTATTCCTTGTGTATGCTGTAGGATCTTGTTCTAAGTTGTTCTGTTCTATTCAATCGATTGTTGAAAATTCCTTATTTATAAACGATAAAGGAGAATCATTTTTTAATGTTTCTCCTCCAAGAACGAATTTTCGTTAGAACAAGTAATTTTGGCTCTATCGTATAAGGATTTAATTATTCCCTTTTTTACATTAATATTGTGATTTGATTTAAAATTTAAATATCTATTGGTGTGTGTTGGTTTTCTATACACCTGAGTCTCATATCCAGTATCGATCTTAGAGATTAAAACATCCAGGAAAGGTAGTGTGTTATTATATTCCTTTTCCATGGTAAATGTTATTGTCTCTTCTTTATCGTTTATATCATTTAGGAATGTGTCCAACAACTCTGATCCATGAGGCCATATTGAGAATACATCATCTACATACCTCCACCATACTGTGGGTTTTAAATTTTGTTTAGAAATGATATTTGTTTCAAAATCTTCCATAAATATATTGGCTAAGCATGGAGATAAACTAGAGCCCATTGCTAGTCCAAAATTTTGTTTATAGAATTCATTAGTTAGTTGAAAACAAAGAATTATACAAAATTAACAAAAGATCCAACAAAGCCTTTGGAAAACAAAATATATAGAACTTTATTCAAGTTTAAAGCAACTTTACACTGATTAACATAGGAACAATAATTGTAGACAATACACGAGACAGAGACAGAAATTTCTAGAAATAAGGAGATGACCAACTTGGTAGATGAAAATTCCGGCTAGATATAACTATTCGCAATTGTGACTCACCAGATACGACTTCTGCCTCAGTTAACAAGGAGCTCTGATAATCGCGAGTCTACTATACTAACTAGAATTTACATTGAGAAACATATCCATTTCTTGTTAGAGTTTTCGAATATCATGATTTATATATTAGCTGGGTCTGTGCCGGTCTGTTTAATAGCCAAGCTAATAATATAATAATAATAATGAACCATCAAATATGAAAACACATGTAAAATGGAATTCTTATTACATTCAATGATGGTTTAATCCATCCAAAATAATACTTAATGTGCCACAAGAAAGCAGTTCCGGAACATCTTAACTTCATTGTCACTACATAGTGTTAAATTAATATTAGTGTTAATAAACACTGGACATTTAAACTGGAACTCTGTGCCTCTGGAGAGAGGGAACATATTATTTATACTTGAACCTAATGTAAAAATATGACTTACTTGTGATGGAACATCTGAGTTAACAATTTGTGCAGCAGTCTTTTTTAGTAGAGCATCCTTAGGTTTATCAGCCAAAAGTTGAACTATAAAATGTTTTTCTGGGGCAGTTATTCTAGGCAACTGTCCAGGATATTCCAACTTTGGAGCTCCGACACTGCTTTGTTGTTCTGGGGGATTCAGTAAATGAATAAATACATTAGCAAAAGGAGTATTTGCAATGGGTTCTCCACGATATAGTTCATATAACAGAGTAATTGCTGCTAGACGTTGTTCTGGGTCTGTTAACAAATTATTCTGTAATAAAGTAACAATACAAGATCCCACTTTAAAGAAATGTGAAGATTCAAACTTCTTATGTACTTCATTTGAAAGAGCTTCTAGGGTAAAATTACGAACATTGTGATTTTCTAATATTCCCAATAAGACATCGCACTGTTCAACTGTTAAAGCCATTAGATAATATTCTGTAAAGCATATTTGGCGATTATATTAAATTAACAACCAATTAATAAGATTTTTTGTTTTTATGTTGACATGACATCTCGATATTACTGACATGTGTGACATGTGACTTCTGAGTTCTGACAGTTATGAAAAAGAAGATAAGAAGTAAGGTCAAAGCTTAAGAAGAGAAGTAAGGAAAAAGAATAATTATTATACCGTGTTCACTGATCGCAGTCCCAACAGTCCAGTAAATTTGACTATTTTATTCATAGATAAAAACTATTCATCATCTCTCCTTCTAATTTTGTTTTCAAGTCGTCATGCGACTGTTCCTCCCTACTCTTTTTTTTTTCAAGTTCCTTTGCGTTGTCCATATTGTCTTGCCGATGGTCGTCATTCTTCATCCCCGTCTGTTTTGAATTTTTTATTTTACTCATAAATGGTCTCACGAGTCGGGACGTGCTATACGTCTGACGCGGCAGTGCGCCCTTACAGCGCTTCGATACTTCGAGAGGTCGCCAGGTATCCCAAAGGGATCGTTTTTGATGCTCTAACCCTCGCATCTCTCATATCTTTGGCACGATGCCTTCCACCGTGATAGTGAGGATTTTTTATCGAAGTTTACTCCTCTAGGCTTTTTTCAAGGTTGCCTCCGGACGCAGTGGCAGTCTGTTTGAGCAGTCTGCATGGAATTTCCACATAACTGCTGCCTCCACTGTTACGTGGGAATTGGAACAGGACGTGTGATGGAAAAGGTGACAGGTGGGGTAAACGTGTCTGCTACTCATATGGAATATGTTGGGAGAACGTGTTTTTTTTTCTTTTTTTTTTGGGTGGATGAGATTGAAAATTGAGATTGAGTAGCCATGGGAGAATTGGTAGGTACTTATGTTGCTGAAGGCGAAAAAGCGTCGCATCTGCTCGTCTCAGTTGCGACGCCTTTTAGCGTCCAGCGGCGATGTCGGGCGTTCACCCGGTGCACAGACGCTGGACGCTACTACTGTGTTTGGTTTCACTGGTCGTGCTCCCCTTACAAATTAAGGGACCAAGACCAATTACTCGGCCGTCTCACCAGCGTCGAGGGGAAAATTACAGTCCCAGAGAGGGAACTGATATGGAGACCTAGTATCTCGTTCATAGTAATTTATCTGTGGTTCATACAGGATGTGATCACTAAATATACAACAAAACATCATGAAAGACTAGAATTACACAGACCCTAGAGTAGGGAATTTTACTAGTTAAACCCTTGCCGAGTTAGATCATTATTTGTGTTTTAATTGCTAAAGAGTGTAACTAAATAAAAAAAGAGATTAAGGTGGTATGTTAAAATTTATATACTTTTTAGGTACAGTTATCGTCACTATTTCAAAACCAATCTTCAACTTATGACTATGTACGTAAACTGTAAACTTTCTATTTTAATGATATCTAGTTAAAATTTCCAAAGAAAGCAGTAATTTTTTTATAACTGTACTTAAATGAATCCACGTCATAACTTACGTGGTAACGTGCCTAAAAATTGGTATTGTGTAATAATTTCTTAACTTAGGTACAAAATAACTACTTTAAATGATTAACTATCCAAAAACCTTTATTTTAAGCCAATGTTCGTTATCCATACTGCCGTAATTTTAAAATTAACTGTACCTAAAGATAAAATTACAAGTAAAAGCTGCAAACTAGGGATTTTGTTGATGTCACCGTTATAAGTTGGCATTTTGCTAGTGAGAAATTAGTTCTGCTATCACTTAATAGATGTGAAAATAAGTTCACATTGGCACCCATAAAAATATACCAAACACCTCCCTGGACAGTTTCTTTACCAATAGTAGACCTCTCCTTACTTAATCATGATAAGCATTTACACAATTCTGCAGAGATCAGGCTTCAGTATCATACAAATTTACTAAAATATTCCACTCACAAATTGTTTTTCACTGATGCCTCCAAAACTTGCAACGGAGTAGCAGCTGCTACTGTATCAGAAAACTTAATTTCTGCCACTAGATTAACTCACGGCTGTAGTATTTATACTGCAGAGCTACAAGCAATACTTGACGCACTAAATCATTGTAAAAACCATAAATGAAAAACAAATACTAATATTATCAGATTCATTAAGCTCTTTACAGGCCATTAAACATGTTTATCCCACACACATCAATCTATTCCTAATTAAGGACGCGTTGCAACAGCTCCAATTTTCTGGGAAAATTATATCATTTATGTGGGTCCCATCCCATGTCGGAATATCTAGTAATGAGCTAGCAGACAAAACAGCGTTTGAAGCAATAAACAATGTGAACATTCCGACTACAACAGATATACCAATATCAGATACTAAGACTTTATTAAAGACTCATGTGAATAAAATATGGCAAGAAATATGGGATCAAACAAACACAAATCTTAAAAATATCAAACCAGACGTATCCTCACAAAAATCTTAATATACCACCAAAACGAAAAGACCAGGTAATTATCAGCAGACTCCGACTTGGGCATACACGACTTACACACGGCTACATAATCTCCAAAGAACCACTACCAATGTGCCAAAGATGCCAAACACCGTTCACAGTCAACCATATATTAATAGAATGTCCAGAGTACACCTCAGCCAAGGCGATATTCAAGATACCCAACAGCCTGAAAGAAGCACTGGATATAAAATTCAATGAAGTTCTGTCTTTTTTAAAACACTGTAAACTCTATAATAAATTGTGATTTAATTTTTGTTACATTTACATACATGTACATAATACCATATTGTTGTAAGTCATAACTTTTAAAATGTATCTTATTTTCTATATTTGTATCATAAACCTACCGCTTATAACCCTAGTGGTTGATGCGGATAAATAAAAATAAAAAAAAAAACATTTCTAATCAAAATTTAAAGCCCACAATATGTTGGAGATACATAGATGTGTTGGACATAATTCTGATTAATATAAATAAAAGGTAAGAGGAGTAAGGTAAGGAGTCAATGAATTTTACAATGGAAAAGGAATATAATAACTCGTTACCTTTTCTGGATGTTTTAATCTCAAAGGAAAATAGTGGATATGGGACTCATGTATACAAAAAACCAACACGTATGAACGGATATATAAAGTATAAATCAAATTACATCATAAATGTTAAAAAGGGACTCATTAAATCATTATATGATATAGCTAAAATTGTCTGTTCTAATGAAAATTCGTTTTAAAAAATATTTATTAACATCTATTTCAGTAAAAAATGATTATCCGATGTCGTTTAAAAGTAATGTGGTATATTTATATAGTTCTAATTATCTGTCTTTATTCTAATTTTATTGTCTATATTCTAATTTATTAAAACTCACGATCACTAATTACGAATTTATTAAAGTCTTTATTAATCCTAATTACAAATAATTTATTAACGTTTCGTTACATTTAAATATCGCGGTTCGCGAGCTTCTTATAACTGACTGCCAAATAAAAATCTTTCATTTATATACACAACGTGTCATCTAGAGAATTCGGCGGACTTCCTGAATAGTCTCGTATTTTGGTGAAGGCGCTCGACTCGTTTTTCAACCTCGAGACGTGGATGACTCACTAAAATTAGTGTCTAGAGATTTCTGGTAAACAACTGGTAGCTAAGCTCAGGTATATTTTGACCTACAAATTACGAGAATCAATAAAAAAGAATTAGTCATAAAATATTTACAGTTCTATATGCCATAACATTTAAAATCGTAACATTGCCCCCCTCTTAAAAGATGGTTCCTCCTGGAACCTTGTCGGGACTGGAACTGGAAACGACATGCTGCATATCGGCAACTGGACCCTCTTTTACAACTTCCAGTTGTATAGAAATGACAAGGGACGGTTTTCTCTCCGCAGCAGTAACTATGCGGATTGCAACAGACTAACACCTGGACTTCGGTGTCTTTAAAGATTTCCTCCACCATGTTTCGTATAACCCTCCAATCTAATTGGCGGCACTCCAACTTTGGCATGGCTAACTTTTGCACGTCGGACTCTAGTACGTGCTCTCTCAACTGAAGTAAGGCTTCCATACATCTCGGTAGGTAGGTGGTCACGGGCAGTGTCTTGTTGTTACCAGGTAGAAAAGGTAACGTGATGCATCTTGAAGTTTCAAGGTTTTACCAGGAGCTGGCACTTGGCATTGAAGTTCTGCAACTCGACCAAACTTCCTTCGAAAGACGGATGCCAACCCTGGTGCATCTTTGATACTGGCCGGGATGGTAAGGGCCAATGAGTAGTCATCGGGAAAGCGCAAGTAGATTCTGCCTTTCTTCAGTGGTAACACCATGTCTTGCTTTACCGGTACCTCCATAGGCATCCCATGAATTCCTCAAACGTGAGGTCAGACACATCTTGGACTTGGTTTACTTCCACTTCTTCATCTACGTCGTGGTCACCCTCGAAAGACGCCAACCGGTTATGGTGTCCTATCATCGGCTTTCCTCTCGAATCTTGCTTATTCGGTAAATAACATCATTGATCTTCTCCATAATGAGGTATGGACCTTCCCAAAACTGCTGCAATTTGGAGAACAACCTTTTCACTTTTGGGTTATAAAGCCAGACTTTATCGTTCTTCTTAAAACACCCCTTTTCGGCTTGTGTATCGTACCGTTTCTTCATTCGGTCACTAGCGATTTGGAGATGGGAACGGACCAACTCGTGTACATCGTCCATTCTTCTTCGTAATTCGATCACATAATCTTCACACTGCTACATCTTCTCCAGGTCGACACCCAAACTCTAGATCACAAGGTAGTCGCATCTCGCGTCCGAATAGGACTCTGGCTGGTGTCTGGCCTGTTGATTCATTAACAGCAGATTCTGTAGGCCATTGTGAAGAACGGAAGATATTGGTCTCAGTCTCGCTGATGATCGGATACCATCTTTGTCAAATACTTGCCAACTGTTCTATTCATTCATTCTACTCATACCATCCGATTGCGGATGATAAGCCGTAGTTCTTGTGTTTTCTTCATACCTAGTCTATCACATATTCCTTGGAATAAATCGCTTTCGAAGTTCCTGCCTTGGTCACTATGGATCTCCAAAGGCACTCCAAATCGGCTGATATATTCTTGGATCAACTTATCTGCAACGGTGGCGGCCTTCTGGTCTGGAAGTGCGTAAATCTCGACCCACTTAGTGAAGTAATCCATTACTACCAACATGTACTTGCCTCCATTATCACTTTCTGGAAATGGCCCAGCAAATGTCCAAAGCTATTCTTTCAAACGGGCTTCCAACATTATATTGTCTCATAGGAGCTCTCCTTTTTCGATAAGGCCCGTTACTCGTAGCACAAATAGTACATTTCTTACACCAGTCTTTCACATCGTCGGAACTGTTCATCCAATAAAACCGTTCCCGAATTCGCTGAAGGGTCTTTTTCACACCAAAATGCCCTCCTGATGGACTGTCGTGTAACTGACGAAGTACTTCGGCTATTCTGCTCTTTGGAATTACCAACTGTCTTCTCTTCTCTGAACCGTCATCATTTTCCAGGACTCGTTTGAGCAAGCCATCTTCCATGATAAATAAGTCCCACTGGGCCCAATACGTCTTAACTATTGAGCCTAGGTTCGATATTTCTTGCCAAGGTGGTCGACGGTTTTCTTCTTTCCATTTTCGGATTTTCTGTATAACTGGATCTCTCTCTTGTTCTTCCCTGATCTTGGTAGGCGTCCAGTCGTCGTGGACCACCGTCGTTCTTAGCACTGCTGCTTCCTTGGATTCCGTTTTGTTGCAGTGAGAACACTCTGCTGGGCATGGCCTTCTGGAAAGAGAATCAGCGTTTCGGTGGCTAACTCCGGCCCGGTGCTCAATCTTAAAATCATATTCTTGGAGTCGTTCGATCCACCTGGCTATCTGACCCTCTGGATTCTTAAACTGCATCAACCACTTAAGGGCGGCATGGTCGGTTCGGATTAAAAACTTCCTTCCATAGAGGTATTGATAGAAGTGCTCTACTGATTTCACTACTGCCAGAAATTCTCTTCTCGTGACGCAATAATTCCGCTCAGGTTTTGAGAGAACTTTACTAAAATATCCAAGGACTCTTTCCTGTCCTCCTTGAATCTGAGACAGCACTCCTCCAATTCCCACATTACTTGCATCTGTATCTAAGATGAACTCTCCTTCTGGCAGTGGATACCCTAAAATTGGTGCTGTGATTAAATGCTTTTTTAAGGTTTCAAAGGCATTCTGGCAGTCTACATCCCAGCGGTATTCTCTTGCTTCCTCTGTAAGTCGCGTTAATGGTTTAGCGATATCTGCAAACTTCTTAATAAACCTCCGGTAGTAAGTACACAGTCCCAGAAAACTTCTCACTTGATGTTTGTCAGTTGGTTTTGGCCATTCCTTAATAGAATCGATTTTTCCCTTATCCACGGCCACTCCTTCTTTACTGACTATATGACCCAGATAATTGACTTTACCTTGAAATAGCTGGCACTTCTTGGGGTTTAACATCAATTGGGCAGCTTTAAGTCGATTAAAAACGTTTTCTAAATTCTTCAGATGGTCTTCAAATGTCTCCCCCAAGACGATTATGTCGTCTAGATAAACTAGGCATGTTTTCCCAAGATAACCCTCTCAACACATTTTCCATAAGCCTCTCAAATGTCGCAGGAGCGTTACAAAGTCCAAATGGCAATAACGTTGAATTGCCATAATCCAGATCCTGTGGTGAAGGCTGTCTTTTCTTTATCTACCGGGTCCATTCTACCTGCCAGTATCCAGACTTCAAATCCAAAGTAGAAAATAATTTACTTCCAGCCAATGTGTCTAATGTGTCATCGATCCGAGGCAGAGGATAACTATCTTTCTTGGTAACGTTGTTCAGCAAACGGTAAATCCACACAGAACCTCGTGTTCCGTCTTTCTTCTTAACCAGGACCACCGGAGAGACCCATGGGCTCGTAGAAGGTTCTATCACCCCGTCCTTTCTTCATTTCCTGAACAATCGTTTCAGCTTCCTCTCTTTTCGCCTGTGGTAATCGTCGAGCTGTTTGACGAATTGGCTTAGCATTACCAGTATCAATTTTATGCTTAACAACGGTAGTTCTTCCCGTCTTTCCTCCTTTCGGTACGAAAATATCACGATACTGCCGAAGAAATTCCCTTAATTTCCTTTTCTCAATCTGATTCAGAGACTGTCCAGCAACCGCAACCATTTGATCAAATTTATCGTTGGAATTATCAGACGTTGTCGTCTGACGGATTATGGATGTGACAGGTACACAAGTTCCTACTTTTGTCTCTTTCTTGATGGTCACTGGGTAGTCATTGACATTAATAAGTCTCACAGGAATTTCTTTAGCCGAAGTCACTAATTCTTTTCCAATTATGATTCCACGGCCAACTTCGTCGTCATGATTCCAAGGCTCCATCATAACAGGTGTTCCTTCGTCCACAATTCCCTGTAGCCGCGCTACTATTATCGTTTCACTTCTCGCAGGCACGACTGTATCTTCTTTAACGGCTGCTTGCATAGTGTTGTCATCATGTGGATGGAGAAATACCTCCTCGTTAACAACTTTGATTACCTTATTCTTAAAATCCAATTGGAATCCATGTGTATTCATTACGTCCATTCCTAATATAACATCCTCTTCGATGTCAGCAACTATAACAGTATGGACGAACTTTTCTGTTCCAATTCCTAATTGTACCTGGATTTCTCCATGAATGTTGGCATTTTTCACCTGTAGCGGTCCGAAGTCGCAACCTCGTTGGTAACAGTTTCTTACGGCTGTTTATAACTGTCGGGCGTATAATGGTTCTGGTCGCTCCAGTATCCACCAACAATGTATGCTTTTTTACCATTTATTTCTCCATCTACATATACACTATCTTCACGACATTTCAAAGAAGCTATCAGTATGAGAGGGTCTTTGGAAAAGTTCTGGGTCGAAGCTGCCCCCCTAAGGCCGACCCGTTCTAGTTTTCCTGATGGTGAGTTTCTTGATTTGCGTCGTACCTAGGATGCTTACAAGAACTTCGTACGTGTCCTATTTCGCCACAATTCCAGCATCTTATGGTCTTCGGTTTCTTGTATGTCATGCTTTTCATCATATTAACGAGCTGGTCAAGTTTACCTTCATCTTCTTCCTCTTTTACAGTCCTAAACTTTACTGTAACCGCCAGAGGCCTGCGTAGCTGACTCGTATTCGAGGGCGGCGGATAAGACATCAACCAGCGTCTTGTGACGAGCTAATCGTAGTGTTCTTTGCATCTCATGATCACGAAGACCATCAATAAACGTTTGAACGGCCAACTTTTCCATCATGTCTTCGGGAGCTGTTGGATAAGCATATCGCACTAATCTGGCAATATCTACTTCATATTCTTGAAGGGCCTCATCTTTCTTTTGTCTTCGATTTTTAAGCTGCGACTGATATACGTGCTCCAAGTGTTCGTGGCCATATCGCATATTTAACCTCTTCTTCAGTTGTTCGAAATCATCCGTCTCCTCTACGGCTATGGTCTGGAGCACATCTAAGGCATCTCCTCGAAGAGCGATAGTCAGGTTTACAGCCTTTTCTTTTTCAGACCATCCGTTCGCTCTTGCAGCTGATTCGAACTGTTTCATGTAGTTGTTCCATGATGATTTTCCGTCGAAAGTTGGGACTTTGACAACGGAACTTCCACTTCCTTCAAATTTCGGCCGTGTTTCCAACTTACATTTCGTCTCGTCTTCTTTTGTCTCTACCGGATCTAAAGCTACCGTATTAATTGGTGGTAGCACTCTCGTGTTAGTTATCATGGTCTCTAACTGTTTGATTTTCTCTTCAACTTTATCAAATGTTTTAGAGACTTCTTCAAATTTCTCATTATTCTTTTTAGAAGTTTCTTCCATCATTTGAGAAACATTTTCAAATTTCTCGTCGAATCTTCTAGACACATTTTCGAGTTTCTCGTCGTTTTGTCTACCTACTTCTTTAATAATTTGAGACGTTTCATCCAATCTTTTGGAAACCGTATCGAACTTAATATCATTTTTCTTAGAAGTTTCTTCTATCTTTATTAAAACTGCTTCTTCTGCTGATTGAAAATGGAATGTCTCTGGGTCATCTCCATTCTTGTTAAGAACATTCTTTAGTCGTTCTTGGAGGATCTTCTTGGACCCGCTACAGTCTTCATCGCGTTCTTCAAGTTGCTCACGCAACTGTTTTACTGAAAGTTGTACTAGCAGCATCTTTGGTCGGGCACACACGTACTTTTTAAATGTTCTTTCGTACAACGATCACTACTGAACTACGCGGATGTTCCCGACGAACAATACCTTTCAAAAGTTCAAAAGTCTTTTTCAAAAATCAAATTAAATTTATCTACAACCCCACTCCTGTACACCACTGTGAAGTTTATATAGTTCTAATTTATTTGTCTTTATTCTAATTTATTGTCTATAATCTAATTTATTAAAACTCACGATCACTAATTACGAATTTATTAAAGTCTTTATTAATCCTAATTACAAATAATTTATTAACGTTTCGTTACATTTAAATATCGCGGTTCGCGAGCTTCTTATAACTGACTGCCAAATAAAAATCTTTCATTTATATACACAACTGTGTCATCTAGAGAATTCGGCGGACTTCCTGAATAGTCTCGTATTTTGGTGAAGGCGCTCGACTCGTTTTTCAACCTCGAGACGTGGATGACTCACTAAAATTAGTGTCTAGAGATTTCTGGTAAACAACTGGTAGCTAAGCTCAGGTATATTTTGACCTACAAATTACGAGAATCAATAAAAAAGAATTAGTCATAAAATATTTACAGTTCTATATGCCATAACATTTAAAATCGTAACAGTAAGTAATTTTCAAGAATGAAGGAAATGGAACAAAATAACAGAAAGGAATCCTGTTACGTTCACACGACAAAATTCGAGGAAAATAACAATACCATATATAAAAGGATTACCAAAAAAACTTAAAAGGATAGAAAGTAAATTCAATGTTTCAACAATATTTAAAACAACAAACACATTGAGATCTATCTTATCCAAAACCAAGTCTAACAATAAACAAAAAAGTTTACATATTACATACATATCACGAATTTGTAATTTTTTTCTATCCAATCGTTGTTTTATTTAAGTCCAGCATAGCCACGGCTATACAGATACCTCTTTTCTTTTTAAAAATAACTTTTCAGTTTGTTTTTGAATATTACATCTACAAAAAAAGGTGCTACATATTGGATTCATTCATGCCTTATAATGTGATTTTTTTGGCTTCCTCGAAAACGTTTTAAAGACCTTTTCTTTGTAATATCTATAAATGAATAATTTCCCCGTTTCAAAATACATTATTCAGCACAGTTATATAAAAATTATTTATTAAATAATGAATAGTTACCCCTGCACCCTGCATCCTCAAATAAGTTAATTAAAACTATAACATGCAATATATCAAAGTTCTGGGAATTTTGTGCAGAATCCAAAAATTTTATAATATAACCAATGTTTTATTTAAAATAAGAAAGTTGGTATCATAGTAATTGATATATAACATCAGTTAACATACTGTATATAAAGCATCGAGCAAAAAGATAAAAGAGGGAATCTAATCGTTATGAAAAGGAGACCAAAAAAGTGGCCTCTGATGGCGGTCATATCCGGAAATGCAAAGGCGCTAAATTTAAATTTTCCAACACTTATTAACAATAGCTATAAAATATTTTTCAGACGAGAAAGTTTTAATTAAATATTAACTATAATAGTCTAAAAAGTGACACAATTGGTAAGGCGCTGGTTTCTCTGAACAGACGTAAGCCGCGGCCGTAGACGTTGCGGCTAACGTCCACACGTCGTCGGTAACGTTTGAGTGGTTTCTCTAGAATTAGTCAGTTTGCTGGTAGATATCAATAGGTATAGACGTCAAGTATTAGGTTAGATTAAAAATACAAAAGACTTTATAAATAATGAAAATGATAATGAAAAAAATGTTGATGAAGCTGTTACTTGAAAAGGGGAAGATATTAAACTAATAATTAGAACTTTAAACGAAAGAAGACAGACTCACAATATATTTAAAAATAGAGAGAATGAAAGGACATTTAGTAACTTAATTCATACGCATCTTAAATGTGATAATGAAAAATTCATACACTATTTTTGACTATCATAAAACAGCAACTGTTTGTTATGCATTTTCAGTTCCATGTCTGTTACTATTTTACAAACTGTAACCTAGTTTCAGCAGTAATATGTGGTGTAAAGTTTGAAACAGTATCAGCAATGGACTCCAAAATTTTTTGAATAGCGCATTTTTCTGGTACAGTTTCTGTCTGCGTTAAAAATTTTTCAAACAACTGATCATTCACTTGCTGCATCTTTTCCAAAATACTGATCAAATTTTCATGAGATGTTTTTAACTTTTTTTCTGAGGGAGTGAAAGCTTGTTGATTATCTAATCGAGAACTTTGAGCAATTTTTTGATCGTCTTCTGTACTTTTTTGAGTCTGTAATAGATCTAGAGACTCCTTTATAATGTCTTCCGTCCTCGGTGTACCTTCTACAATCTCTGGTTCTTTTAAATTAGTGTTTAAATCTGCAGGACGTTCCACACTTGCTTCTTCTTCTTCGTTGGTTACAGTTCTTCTCTGTGATTAAACTTGGGTAAGAATTGTTAATTGGGACATATACTTCCATGTAGTTTGGTTTCTTGCCTGAGCTGTGCCAGCGTCTGTGTTTTTTTTTCATGTTGTGGTCATATCAATTTGGGACATATCAAAAATATTAGAAAACACAATAAAAGCGATTTGTAAACATATGAAACCTCTACATTTACCAAAATTAATAAGAAGCAAATTGGAAGTTGTTGCCAAAGATTTTTTAGATAAATGGAGTTTTCCCAATTGCTGCGGTGCTTTAGATGGAAAACATTGTCATATACAATGTCCATTGAACAGTGGATCCTTATTCTACAATTACAAACATTTTTTTCTATTGTTTTGTTAGCCTTAGTAGATGCAAATTGTAAATTTGTTTATGTCGATATTGGAACCTATGCAGAGAGATAGCAGTATTTTTTCTAAATTTAAATTAGGAAAACAAATTGAAAATGGGACATTTCCTTTTCCGAATGTTGCAAATTGCCTGGATCAAACATATTTCTTCTACATTTTCTGATAGGAGACGGAGAGTTCAAATTGTTACCTCGCCTTGTGAAACCTTATCCTATTACCCAAAGTGAACTGGATACAGAAAAACGACAATATAACTACCAGTTGAGTAGATCCCGAAGAACGGTAGAAAGTACGTTTGGAATGCTATCAAACACTTTTTGAGTATTCCATACGCCGATAATGCTTAAACCAAGCACAATTGATTATGTAATACTTGCTACTTGCTGTTTGCATAATATGTTAATAGATGACAAAACCGAAAACATTCATATTAACATCAATACCAATAACAGCGTTCCCAATAACTTAATTTCTTTGAAAAGGAATGGTGGAAATGCTGTTGTAGCAGCAATGCATTTAAGAAACGAATTGTATAATTGTTATAATTAAAAATTATGTTTAAATTAATTATTTGAATGTATTTCATCTTGTTTTTTTTTCATTTTGTTTTCGTCCGTCATAACGTCCACCCGCTGCAATGCTTCGAAACCATATGAACGGACACACGCAGCGGGTAAACGCCAACCGTCGACGCTAGCCGTGACCGCTGGCGTGTCTGAGAAACCAAGTGCATACACTTTTAGGCATAGCATTCAAACGTTGACAACAGCCGTTGTCCGTCGCCGCTGACGTGTGTTTAGAGAAACCAGCGCCTAAAAGATTTCAATATAAATAAAATTTCATGTGACAGTTGGGACAAACAATAACATAACCTAACTAAATTTGACTTCTTAAACAAGGAAAGAGACTGTCTATCCTTGTCTAAAGTGGCCTCTCAAGATGGCACTTCCTGTCTATCAATATGTTTACCCCCACTACCTTTACATTCCCTCTTTTGTCTTATTGCTCGATGATATAAAGTAACAAATGTTTATTGGAAAAAATGCTCGAAAAATATTTTTAAAAATACTTTTTAAAACTATTCTAAAAAACTTTAATTTTGATTTGCTATTATTTAATATTAATTTTAGGGTTATTCTTATAATTTAAACATTATTAAATTTATCAAACGGGTTAAATAGATAGATTGAAGTAATTATATTAATTTATAAAAATATGTTCGCAACCAACAATACATATAAACTTCAGAAATTAATACAAATGAACTGCGCAAGTCTGCACAGAATAGTGGGCCAGGCTGTAGACACTAGTGGTTTCACTTTCACTCTTTATCTTTATCTTTTTTATCCATGATACTAAAACAAATTAGTATCATGTCTTTTATCTGATGGCATATCCTTTGATTTGATATTATCAAGACATAATTATAAATATACTTGTTGTTTGTGCCTCCCAATCATCCCATGCATGCCTGTGGCTGTGGTGTCCTTTAACAGGAGATTTACACGTACTACACTTACAATTTGTTGATTTCTATTTACGGTAATTACTTACATTAGTAAGGATAGTCGGATTAGTCTGAAATTTGGACAGTGGATTATGTTTTATTTTCTATTCACTTTTCAATCTATACATTTTTTTTACGCTGAGCTATAGTTTTTCTGTAATTCGCATTTAAAAAACTGATATTTTGACATAAATTTCAAGATGCCGCCGCCATTACAGCTGCTGTCAATGATGTGCGTATGCGTAGTACTATCCTTATAACCTTATATCATGCGTAGTACATACTTCTTGATCCAATGTTGCCACACTTTTCAAATATATTGTTTATTGTGAAAATATTAATTGTCAAATACAATCATAAAGGAATAATGATAATGAGTATTATTTCCATTTTCTGTTTCTAAGAGATACATACACTTCATCTAATTTATGTAACGATGCACGTCATCGGCGTCATAGCCTGTGACGTTACATGATACCAACACAAAATATTTAGGGTGTAGGTGTGTTCTTTTTTAGAATCACTTTACCGAGTACACTGGCGTTACAGCCACTAGACATATTTTATTATATACGCGTAGAAATAATATTTAAAAATTTCTATTAATGTTAACTTAAAGAAATACACAATAATATGTTTTATTTAATTTGTATAAACGCATTATAAAGCGTTTTTATCAAGAACATTTGTTCGGAACACACTGTAACTGTAATCGAACAAAGCTAAAATTTTGGCATAAATTGGTAACACTTATTTGACAGTTGCGGTATTGACACTTGTAATATATGTGGTGCCATTGTTAGGCAACCAACATGACAGCAGCCTCGTGGTGACTTCACCTGTCATGTTAGGGCAGTCAACATGTGGGTGTCAGATTATAAAGTATCACAATAAAAGACCTGGAATAAAACATTCTTATTTATTCATCCTTATACCCTGGCAGGTTTACCAGGATATTACATGGTGTCAGGTGTTTATTCGGGCTAAATAGTCTACGAGTTTTACACGTTTTCTGATGATATCTTGTGACTAATATGGAGAATTTGTGTAGACCTCCTGAACCGTTGAACCTAGATGGAAATATAGCGGAAAACTGGAAAAGATTTTCACAAAAGTTTGAGTTATTCCTGACAGCCACAGGATTGCTGGATAAGCCAGAAGCACAGAAGATAGCCGTATTCTTGAACCTTGTGGGTGATGAAGGACTGGATCTTCACAATAGCTTTACATACACAGAAGAGGAAAATAAGAAACTAGAATCAATCATAAAGAAATTCGAAGATTACTGCTCGCCGACTGCTAATTTAATATTTGAACGATTTAAGTTCAATAGTGTAATGCAAACTGAAGGCCAAACATTTGACAACTTTCTCACAGAGCTGAGAAAGGCAGTAAAAACTACTAGTTACCAAGACCAAGATGAAATGGTAAGAGATAGAATAGTAATGAGTATATGGGACAAAAATACCCAAGAAAAACTATTAAGAGAACCAAAGCTAACATTAACAAAGGCTATTGAATTCTGTAGGACAGTTGAGGTCAGTAAATCACAATCCAAAGCTATTCAAAATGAACTAGGGGTTAATGCATTAAGAAGTAAGCCATCATCGTCCTCAACACCTAACTTCAACCAGAGCAGTTGCCATAGATGTGGATACAAACACAAGAAAAATGCAAATTGCCCAGCCACAGGTAAAAGTTGTGCCAAATGCCAAAAGCCAAATCACTTTGCTGCAGTATGTAAACATGATGAAAAGAAGAAAGAAAAGAATAGAAGCTGGAAACAAAAAAATGTGCACGTGGTAGAGGAAGAAGATAGTGATAGTGTATGTGATGTACATTTCCTAAGTTCAATAAATGTAATAGATTCAGTAGGTTCAACATGTAGAAAAAGTGAAAGTGTTTGGAAGCAAAAGATAAACATAGGACGCAGTCATGTAGAATTTAAACTAGATACAGGTGCTGAAGTAAGTGTTTTGCCATATTATGTTTTAAAAAACCTGAAATTAGAAAATAAACTAAAGAGAACATCAGTAACCCTGTTATCTTATGGTAGTCCAGATTTCAAAATTAAACCTTGTGGAGAGATTAAGTTATTATGCAAAGCTAATAAGTGTGAAAGTATGATTAAATTTATTGTTGTTGATTTAGATAATCAAATACCCTTATTAGGGCTACAAGGGTGTTTAGAATTAAAATTAATAGAACGGTTAGCTCATGTAGGACAGGGTGTGGATGTTGTTTTTAGTTCATTAGATAACGTAAAAAAGCAGTATAATTCAGTTTTTGATGGTTTAGGAGAATTTCCTACTGAGTACCACATAACCTTAAAAAGCAATACTAAACCGTATGTTCAGCCCCCCAGGAGGGTACCTATATCACTTCATGATAGACTCAGACATAAATTAAAACAACTTGAAGATCAAGGTGTCATTGAAAAAATAGAAAAACCAACTGAGTGGCTGAACCCATTAGTAATAGTTGAAAAGAAAAATGGCGATTTAAGGTTGTGTCTGGATCCTCAACGTTTAAATAATGCGATACAACGAGAACACTTTTTAATACCTACAGCGGAAGAAATTGCAGTCAAGTTGTGTGACAAAGAATACTTCACTGTCTTAGATATGAAAGATGGCTATTTTCAAGTCAGGTTAGATGGTCAAAGTGCTGATTACACTGCTTTTGGAACCCCATTTGGGCGGTACCGATTTCTTAGATTACCCTTTGGGATTTGCTCAGCACCAGAAGTTTTTCAGAGGAAAAACTTTGAAATATTTGGAGATTTAGACGGAGTGGGACTATACTTCGATGATCTTATTGTGACAGGCTCAAATGAACAAGAGCATGATCAGAACCTAAAATTGGTCCTAGAACGAGCACTAGAATACAATATTAAATTTAATAGCTCTAAAGTTCAATTTAAACTAAAATCAGTAAAGTTTTTGGGACAAATTTATTCAAAAAGTGGAGTTGAATCCAACAAAAACTATGTTAGAGCAATTTCAGAATTGCCTAGGCCTAGTGATAAAAAAGGATTATTGAGAATTTTAGGCATGGCGAAGTACTTGGGTAAGTTTGTGCCCAACATGTCAAAGGTAACAGCCCCATTACGTGATCTCACAAGGCTTGATGTTACATGGGAATGGGATAACATCCATGAACAGTCTCTGTTCCAGCTTAAACACTTATTGACGACATCACCAGTACTGAGATATTTTAACTCTAAAAAAGAAATTGAAATTGAAACTGATGCTTCAAAGGATGGACTGGGTGCATGTTTGTTGCAAGATGGGCATCCAGTGGCATTTGCATCTAGAAGCTTATCTAAAACAGAGCAAAAATATGCCCAAATTGAAAAAGAAATGCTAGCGATTGTCTTTGCCATTCAAAAATTTCATTATTTTGTATACGGACAGAAGGTCAAAGTTCACTCTGATCACAAACCACTAGAAGTCATATTTAAAAAGGATTTAGCACGGATATCTCCAAGATTACAAAGAATGCGTTTAAGATTGCTTGACTATGATTTAATGGTCTCATACAGACCTGGAAAATATTTATATATTGCGGACACACTTTCTCGTGCATTCCTCTCAGAAAAAGGATTCAAAAGTGACAATGAATTTGAATATGCGGTGCATGCAGTAGTCAAAAATATACCCATGTCTGAAGAAAGGAAAGTACAGTTTGCAAATGAGACACAGAAAGATGAACATCTAAAAGCAGTAATTGAGTTCTGCATTAATGGATGGCCAGAGAGCAAACAGGAAGTACCAGAGTCGATACGACATTATTTCAAAGTGAAAGAGAGCCTTATCTCTATAGATGGACTATTATTGATGTCTGATAAGGTCATAGTGCCCCAGTCACTGCGTTTAGAAATGTTGAAATTGCTGCATGAGGGTCACATTGGCATTGAAAAAAGCAAAGCTCGTGCGAGACAGATATTATATTGGCCAGGTATTAATTCTGACATTGAACATCACATCAATGCATGCAGAACATGTGAGTCGAATGCACACAAGCAACAGAAGGAAACTCTGCAACTGTACCCAATTGCTGAGCGCCCTTGGGAACGCCTAGGCCTAGATATTTTTACATATGCTGGAAATAGCTACCTAGTTATATTTGATTCATTTTCAAATTGGTTGGACCTGCATTTGATAAAGAATAAATCTTCCAAAGCTGTTATTGGGGTATTAAGAAGAGTGTTCTCTGTGTTTGGTTCACCAGATTGTATAACATGTGATAATATACCATTTGATAGTTTGTATTGTAAAAATTTTGCGAGAGAATGGAATTTCAAAATCATCACTAGAAGCCCGAATTATCCACGCTCCAATGGCCTCGCTGAGAAAGGAGTAGGAATAGCAAAAAATATAATTAAGAAATCAGTAAAAGAAGGTGATATTGAAATCTCATTGCTGCAATACCGTAATACACCTCTCAAGCATATTGGTTACTCCCCGTCTCAATTGTTAATGAGCCGGATTTGTAAAACTAAAATACCTATTAGTTCAGAGTTATTGCAACCTAAGTTATGTGAAAATGTGCTTGAGAAGCTGCAACATAGGCGCAATACATATAATAAGTATTATAATAGAAGTGCCAAAGAATTACCACCGTTAACAAATAATACTGATGTTACAGTATACAATCATGTTCAGAAGAAGTGGGAACCAGGTCAAATAGTTAGCCAACATGGGACACCAAGGTCTTATATGGTTTTAAATGAAAATGGAGACACAGTCAGACGCAACAGAGTAGATTTAAGAGAATCATTAAATGTGTTCAAAACAGCTTCTGGACATGATAATATACAATGTAGTCTGTTCAATCCTGATTCAAGTGACCCGCCCCAGTGTGAAGTGAATATCTTGCCCACTGAGCAAAGAGAGTCCTGTAGAAACCAAAGAGATAGTGTTCATGGATTGCCTCTTGTGGAGCCAGTCTATGAACCATCGCTTAAAACTACTAGGTCGGGTCGCTCTGTAAAACCCCCTGAACGCTTAGATCTATAAGAGGGAGGATGTAATATATGTGGTGCCATTGTTAGGCAACCAACATGACAGCAGCCTCGTGGTGACTTCACCTGTCATGTTAGGGCAGTCAACATGTGGGTGTCAGATTATAAAGTATCACAATAAAAGACCTGGAATAAAACATTCTTATTTATTCATCCTTATACCCTGGCAGGTTTACCAGGATATTACAACACTTTTTGTACTTCATTATTTTGAATTTTAAAGTGAATTCTCTTGTTTTATATTTTTAAATATTTAATAAAATCTGTTCTTTTTAAAACAAAACTAGTGTGTTTTATTTCAAAAATGTCACGTAAGAATTTAAATAGTCGTTGTAAAGAGATGGTAATACTTTTGTAATAATTATGCAATCTATTTGATTTAAAATGGAGTCAGGATTTTTTTAAACTTTGGCAACTATGTCAACTTCGATCTCTGACGTAGATAATGATGTAAGTCGTTATCTAAATTAGATGAAGTATATAACTGTATTTCATTTGTTATTAACTTATGTTATTACGTATAGATTATAGCTTATTTCGTTTTATGTTGTATTTAGTTGGATGCATTAGTTATTGTCTATTCGCTTAGCTAGGGCATATTTTGACAGACTCATTGTCGGAAACCTACAACACAACAATTCCTACTTCTCAGTATTAATAGCTCAAGTATACTACTGCTGCAGACTTCTTTCTTTGAAAAAAAGAAGAATTATTCTAAATAGTGGAAGTGTATACTAAACCCATCAAATTTTCCCTGTATATTTAAAATATAATATTTGAATTGTTACAATTTAAAATATTGTAGTAAATATTTGTATTATTCGCGTTGTTTATTTAATTTAATATAGTTTTATTGTTTTATTATCTTTATTTAATTCTTTTGTTAGTTCTATTCAGTTAATTAGTTAGTTATATTTTAAATTTTATTATTATGGATAGTCAAAGTTTTCCATTTGTTCCATCAGCTAATGTGTTGGTAAGTTTTTCTTAATAAATATGATAAAATGTTTTTTAAAAGTTAATATTTTTAGATTAGTTGTTTCTAATTTAATATAAACTTGTTTATACCTACATGGAGGTTTTTGTTGTTTGTTTGGGTTTATATGACTGCAGACTGCGGCCAGGACACTGAATTCATTAACCATATGTGGAAGATTTTAACATCCTCAAATGCTAATGAGCAAAAATTACTATTGAACCACGAATTTGCCTAATCAAATTACTAATATTTGCTTTTAGCATATGGAAGTACACTTATTTTGTAAGATAATAAAACAACAGTTTATGTTAATGCTATCCAATGAACTGTTAATCTTTAATCATTGATTCTATCCTAGTCACAACATAAGGAACTTGCTGTGTCTTATTTAACCTCACTTTGACTTTTTAATTTTGTAGAATTTATTCCCACTTTTTTTATTTTGTACAATAAATAATTTTATTATTTGTTATCATATAACGGTGTAAATAAATAAATATAGATTGTCGGCAAAGTTCTATTTTATTTACTTTTGTTTACATTAATATTGACTAAGAGCACGTATGCTTGGTTGTATAGTAATTTCCAGCCACTTCGAGTCTGTCAAAAAGTAACTAACTTCGCAAAAAAATAATTACTAAAATCACTAGACAGTTCGGACTGGGAATAGCGAACCGGGTATATCAACTTCTTTATTAGTTGAAATTGTTAGATGATATGAGTAGATTAGGCTTTAATTTGTTTTTTTATTGGTACTCCATTTTGTTTATTTAAAGTACGCCGTAGCGTGTTTAACCACAGAATAAGAAACAATCATAATGCTCACTTTCAAATGCCGCCTTTAAAGTTTTTCAGCACGCTATCGCCATGTTTTAAACGGAACCATAGACTCGAATTGAGAAATTTGTGTCAAGATACTACAAAACTGTAATTTAAATTTTTAGAGATTAATACTTAATTTAGTTAATTTGAAATAATTTTAATAATTAATAATAATTTTGAAATAAATTTAATAATAATTGGATTAGTTTGGATTTGGTTAAATTATGTTATTTATTAGTCAATATCGAGTTTTGCAAAAACACTAATTCTGCAACAATAATAAGTCATATAGAGTATACTCTTATTAAAATTTAAATTCAATATATTTACTCCGAAAAAAACAAATGTGTATGTGGCAACATTGAACCTGCGTGGAATATCTTATGTTGTGCGCAAACGCGCTTGACTTGTTCTTCCAAATAAATGAATTTTGTCCATTTTACAATATTTTATATTTTTGGATAATTTAACGGAGAAAATGTTTGGTATTTACAATTGATTCATAAATTTTATATAACTTTTACGGCTATTTCGTATTTCGATAATATTTTTCTCTTGCTAATTTTTGATTTTCTATACTTTTTATGAAATTTTTTCAATTTTTTTTACATTTTTTTACTTTTTGTATGTTTCCGTAGACGGAAACATGAAAATTTTGCCTTTTTTTTTCATTTTTCAGGCTAAGTCCCCGAAAAATTCGCATTTTTAGGGACCCTTACTAATGTAAACAATTACCCTATTTACTATTGTAAATTCGTTTATTAGAAATGGAAGTTAAGATTGAAATTAAGAAAGAGGTTCCTGAATATTCCCTATCGAGACCAGTAGATCTGGAAGTCTTAAAAAATGAACCAGTGGTTGGTTACTCAGGTGAGACGAGGAGTGATAAAAAATAATAAATTTTTCAATTGTCATTAAATTTGTTTATTAGCTATGGAAGTTAAAGTTGAAAAGGAGGAAGAGTTTGCAGAAGATGACCAAAAATATATAGAGAATCATCTATCCACATCAACGGATCTTCAAGATTTAAAGAATGAACCAGAGGAAAATCAACCAGGTAAGGCAGGAAGTCAAATAAATAATAAAAATTTTGCAAATGATTAGAATACATAATAAATGCTTCCATTTTTATGGAGTTTATCATTGGTTCTAACTTTTGTTTCCAAAACCTGAAAATCCATGCATGCATAGTGAATATGCCCATTATATTCAGTGTATTTTCTATTTAAATTCACATTTTCTATTAAAATCCATCCTGCTCAATTAGTAAATGCATAACTTTTGTGTTAGCAAAGAATATAGATGCTTATAAGCCTCTATATTCTTTGGTGTTAGTCAGTTTGTGATCATTTTTTTTGAATAGTTTCCATAAATGAGATAAAGTATAATATATCAGATATAATTTTCATGTGTGTATGAAGGCACATCTTGTACATTTGAATGTTTTCCTACAAGCAATAGCAATGAATTTGATGTAATTGCCCTGTTGAAAAATGTATTCTTTTCATTCTCAACAAATTTAGAAACTATGGATTTATACTGTTTTCTCAGATTTTTGTCTGTTGCTAATTAAAATACCCAAATTAAGACTGTAGGGTCAGTCTGGGTAATTGCAAACAGGGGTGATTGGAAACAGTATTCCTGACGGCTAGAAATGAAATATGGCAACAATATCACATACACAGAATTGCTATTCCATCTTTGCTTATACTGTAAAATGACATTCAGTTGTTTACAGGCCAAGTGAATCCCCATTTTGTGCAACTTAAATTTGATTGTTTTTAAACACATAAATCGATTTAGAACAGTGTCAATATTTTACAAATTTCATCTCTCTCTATTAGGTAAGTATAGTGATTATATAATTTATAGCTACTATGAGAATTCTTATATTGCCTAAAATGTTAATTTGAAGGTTATTTACTACAATAAGTAAGTACATTAAGTGTTTACAATTACCCCCTTAAATATTGAGCATAGGGTAAATAAAAACACCTGTTGGGGGTAAATGGAAACAACGTGGGGTAAATGGAAATCATTTTTTTCTGTTAAGGGAGTTATTTTGTTACAGATCTTGCCATTTTCAAAATGCAGAGGAAGTACATAAGAAAGAGAGAACCACCAAAATACTCTTTGAATGATTTAGTAAGCGCTGTGGCAGACGTCAAAACAAAAAAAAAGAACATATAGGGAGGCTACTGATTACTACAGTATTCTACTTTGCGTTATTTCCAATTGTATAAATGGTGGAAACATACCAATTGATAAGATGGGAGCTGGTGTGTCTACTGCATTGTCAGACAAAATTGAAAACCATATTGTGACATATTTAAAAGCCCGAGGAAATGTGGGCTATCCTTGCGATAAAGAAGAGTTACTAAATGTAGTTGCTGAATATGTTAAAGACAATTGCCTAAAAACATGCTTCAAAGATGGCATCTCTGGTGAAGATTGGTATCTTGAAGTTATAAAACGCTATCCTTCACTTTCACTAAAGAAACTTGAGCATATTCAAAAAGTTAGAAAAGAAACTCACGAAACCCTCTATTCCACTGACCCTTTTAGCCAAGAAACGGTTGACTGCGGAGCAGTACTACTCCAACAGCTAAGTCAAGCCAGACAGGAAAAGTGGATTGAGACCCTGGAAAAAATGGACATGACACATAGTAGCAAAATAGCATGGAACCTTGTAAAAAAACTCAGCGGTGATCCAAAGGAACATAAACCACCTTGCAAGGTTACAGCAAACCAAGTCGCTACTCAACTCCTTACGAATGGAAGAACTACTAACCGATATAAGGACCCAAACACTAGGAGAAGATTGGATTCAGAGACAAACCACCTAGGAACTCCTTTTACACTAAAAGAACTCCACGACGGTCTGAACAGGTTAAAAAACGGGAAAGCTGCAGGTGTGGATGATATATGCAGTGAACAAATAAAGCATTTAGGCCAAGGAGCAAAAAACTGGATCTTGCAATTTTATAACACGTGCTGCAAAACCTGCAAAATTCCAAAATCATGGAGGAAATCTAAAGTAATAGCCTTGTTAAAACCAGGAAAGAATCCAGAAGACCCCAGTAGCTACAGACCTATTTCGCTATTGTGTCACTTTTTTAAACTATACGAGAGACTCATACTCGCCAGAATAGAAAAAAATGTCGACAAGCACCTCATCCCACAACAAGGAGGATTCAGACCTGGCAAATCTTGCACCGATCAAGTCCTCGCATTAACAGCACACATTGAAGGGGGCTTTGAAGAAAAACTTATAACAGGGGCTGCTTTTGTAGATCTGACAGCAGCCTATGACACAGTAAGGCACAAAACATTGCTCCGCAAATTATATGATACTCTCAATGACCACCATCTGGGAAAGGTCATATATTCCTTACTGCAAAATAGACGTTTTTTCGTTATGCTGGAGGGTAAAGTAAGTAGGTGGAGAGTTCAAAAAAACGGCCTCCCACAGGGAAGTGTTTTAGCACCAATGCTCTTCAATATATACACAAACGACCAATCTACTCCAATCTACTCCGATCGAAACCAAGCACTTCCTCTATGCTGACGATCTTACAATATGTGCTCAAGGAAATAGTTTTGAAGAAGTGGAGGAGAAACTCGAAACTGCCTTAAAAACAATGACAGCGTACTACCTGCAGAATTCTCTGAGACCCAATCCCTCTAAAACCCAAGTCTGTGCTTTCCACCTTCGCACAAAGGAAGCCAAGCGAAAACTCCAAATTGTGTGGAATGGTAATACATTAGAACACACAAACCAACCTATATATCTTGGAGTAACTCTGGACCGGTCCCTCACCTACAGACAACATTGCATAAAAACAAGAGGGAAAGTAACAACTAGGAACAGCATACTCAGAAAGCTAACGGGAAGTAAATTGGGCGCACGTCATGGCGTTTTAAGAACAACGGCACAGGCACTGTGTTTCTCAACTGCTGAATATGCGTGCCCCGTTTGGAGCAGATCTGCCCACACCAAACAAGTTGATACTGCGCTAAATGAGACATGCAGGATAGTAACGGGGTGCATGAAACCAACGCCACTTTCAAATCTATATAGAGCAGCGGTTTTGCAGAACCCTCAACACGCAGAGGCGCTGCAGAACACATAGAGAAAATTAAACAGATCGCGGACGATCGGCATGCCCTATACAAAGCTCGAACACCACGAAAGCGACTAAAATCTAGGAAAAGCTTCCTTGGAACAGTGAAGGATGAACCGCCTGAGTATTTTCCACTTCCCCAGGTTCAATGGACCGGCCAGACCCTAGACTTTAAAACGTGGAAAACCTTGAATAGGATAAGAACGGGGGTTGCTACAGTAAAATCAAACATGGCAAAATGGGGAAAAATAAACCAAGATGATGTGAACTGTGACTGTGGAGAAACACAGAATATGGAACATCTTCTTACATGCAGAAACTGTCCTCATCGATGTACCCTTGAAGATTTGTGGCTCGCCAACAAAGATGGAACCGACGTAGCCCGATACTGGGCCGAAATTTTATGAATGACATGTCCGGACACGATAAAGTAAAGTAAGTAAGTTAGAAAAGATGCTTGAAAGCCAGAAATCATTTATGATTTCTATTATAAACTAAAACAAGTTGTTGAATAATGGTTTTAATGACATCAGTAAATCTATGTTTGTATTTAATGCTGACGAGAGTGGATTTAACAGTGATCCCTCCAGAATTAGAGCTACAGGATCAAAGGGTAAAGCTCTATGCAGAGTTTCTGCTGGTTCTGGACGGGACTCCACTACAGTACTCATATGTTTTTCAGCTTATGGAAAATATTTACCACCGCTCATCGATTTTAAGGGGGCTGCTGTCCAAGCAAGATGTGTATCACCAGAATCCATGCCAGGAACTTTTTACGCTTCTAGCAAGAATGGTTGGATGGAGGAACCTCAATTTCACCATTCGTTTCTTCTTAATGGATTTGTACCACATGTGTAAACAATTCGAGAGATACAGAATTTACCAACTCAAAAAGCTGTACTCTCATATGATGACCACAATTGCAGAATTAGTTATGTCTAGCTTTATTTCTCCAACCAAAGACAAACTGGACCATATATTTCACGTGGGGTCAACAAGAACAACAAGAAAACTTGATTCTGACACAGTTAAAGAAATTGCTCCCACAGAAAAAAAGAAAATCACTTGGCTAAAACAGTTGGGCTATGGAGAAGTATTAACTGCTAGTGACATTTTGAACAGAAACAGGAGGACCTTGGAAAGCAGAAATTAAAGGGAAAAAGAAATAAAGTTCAAAAAATTGCTGATTCGCTTGAAACTCCAGTACCAAGTAAAAATACAAATACAAAGAAACATAAAGAATCATTTTTGTCATCTGATGCAAGTGAAACAGAAGTATCTTATGCTGAGAGTGAGACAGTCCATGGAATGAACAGGTAGAAGAAGAGTTACAAGAACTAGAGGCTTCAGAACACCACAAACTCCAGCAGGGGAAATTTGTATTAGTAGAATTCAAGTGCCGTAAAAGGATGATCACATCTTACAGATATCTTTGTATGATCGATGATATTGATTGGGATAAAAATGAAATTAAGGTTCTAGCTCTATAATGTGTGAATGGTATCTGCAAGCAATTTTCCATACAAAAAATTGACATTAGTTTCATCAACTTAACTCAGGTGGTTTATTTGAAAATTTATTTATTGAAATAATGCATATTCGTAATGTACGCAAAAAGTACATGCAAGTTCAAAAAGAAACGTTGAAATACATAAAAAAGGAACAGAGATACAGTTAACAGCGCCTTTCCCCTCCATTCAGCTCCCGAGAGTTTCAAAGCCGACCGATTTTACATACATTTTGAAGCTTTGTGGAGGATTTCATTAAAAGGAAATAATTTTAAAATTTAGTACTTTAAAACTATAATGTATATTCTTTCAAATAGCGCTAATTAGATTTCTTAATTATAAACAAAGGTGCCATGAATTAAATAAAAAAAGAGGCTAACTTTGTACCAAATTATTTTAGGACAAACTTTTTTTTATTTAAATTTGTGAACTAATTCAAGCTTTATAAATATGTAAAACTAATATTTTTACAGTCAATGGTTAAAAAGTTATTCTAATTGTTTATAAGCAAAAATTGACATGTTTTTGCAAAATTATTTTACAATATTTAAAATTAATTTTGTTAATTTTTTTTAATGTAAATAATAAAACAAGTCTTCTTCTACCAGAAACAACCTTTACAATTTCTAAGATTGATAAGATTGATAAATTTCTGACTTATATTGTTGCAAAAAAATGTTAATTTGGGATAAACAAATAAAATAACTTTTAAACTATTGGACCGATCACTTTGAAATTTCAACCCTATTTTAAGCTCTATAAGACACATAATTCCATGAAATAAAAATATTATAAGTTTAGTTTTAAAAAAGTTATTAACATTTTTAAAAAACCGAAGTTTAGTTTTAAAAAAGTTATTAACATTTATAAAAAACCGAAATTTTTGACTTATTTTGCAACTTTCTAAGCAACAAATAAGGATAGAAACATTTTGAAAACGCCATTTTGAAGGTTTTGATATAACTTATAAGTTTCCTTTCTTCTAAAATTTGTTTAAATTGCTTCACTTTTTGCTGATAGACGAAAAAAGCAAAAATTTTCCGATTTTTGACCTTAATTTGTTAATAACTAATTAAGTCCAAAAAATAGACTGCAGGAAACATATAGGTTTTAGTTACAGAGGTCCATACTACTCAAAACAACTGTCGTTTGCCTGGCCGGACGAGTGTCATGAAAAAATGGTTATTTCCCTGGGCTATTATGCAATAAAATAACCATTGACCTACCCAAAACGGACGCCAATGTCCGGTAGTATAAATTTTCAATTGATGAAATGGATTCAATTCTGGATGATAAATAATCGAACCAGTTTTCGTTTTTTTAATCAGGAGCTTTCTGGAGGTATTAAAAAACTAATTACAAGCCGCCATCTTCAAAGAGCTCTAGCTCCCTTAGGACTAGGTCTTCTTCACGTACCATGTCCTTTCAGAACGTTGGTTACCATCATAGCTATCTTGATTTTATTCACTGCCACCCTAAATAGCATGCTTGTATCAACACCATACCAATCTCGCAAGTTCTTCAACCATGAGGTTCTTCTTTGTCCTGGACTGCGTCAATGCATTCGTGAAATTTTGGCAGATATTCTTGAAATTAAAGAACTCTCGTCTCGCACAAATGACTGAGCTGATGGCCCATCATATTTTTCAAAACTGCATTGTGTTTTGACGAAGATTTATCAATTGAAAGATTTCAAATTTGATTGAAGCATGGTGTTAATAGCCTTATTTTTAAAGTTAATTACTGCACCATCGTCATCATCTTTGGCTCTACAACCCTGGGTGGGTCTTGGCCTGCTCAAGAATTAGTCTCCATTCCCCCCTATCTTTCGCCCTGGCTTTCCAATTTCTGACCCCTAGATTCCTCAAGTCATCTTCGACTTGAGTTTTGAATCTAGATCTTGGCCTGCCTCTCTTCCTGGTTCCTACGTGCTCTTGATTACTGCACCAACAGTCAGATAAATTAAATTATGTTGCATTAAGGGGCAGCTAACTGTAGTCCAGCCTACGCAATACTTAACATCTAAAGTTGCTTTTTTTTTCAAAGTTTCTAATACAACTTCAGCTAATTAAAAAAAATTAAATCACTTGGTCGAAGAAGGAAGAAGGGGGACGATCGCCCTTTTGGATCCGCCTATGGAATGGCTTGGTCGTCAGCGAAGTGTATTCTTGCAAATAATGTTTGACGCGAAAAATCACGAATAAATCACAAATTAAAGCGATTAGGTATACTCCATTCCACGAGTATACGACTGTTTTAAATTCGGTTTAAGGTATCGACTTAAATGGTCCAATGTGCTGCATTGTACAATAGTAAATTCTCCCCATTTTTAAAATACTGTTATGGCAGATATAAACCTTAGATTTAAATATGAAGTCATAATATAAATATAGAGTTGATAGTTTATGTAATAGTTGTAATTCAAAATTTAAATTATATAATTACTATCATTGAGTTTAGTATTGTAAACCAGTTGGTGTTTTAATTAAGTGATTTAAACGAAGTGTAACAATACTTTAGTGATTAAATAGTGTACTTTATTTAGTCGAATATTCAATTAGTATTAAAAAAAACAAATAACTTACTTATTCTCTTATTCACCTAATCTCCTAAAACTATTATCAACCATCAGATTCACAGCCATAATCACTGTCGTCGCTATCCTCATTCGGATGGTAAATTATAACCACCATTCTTTAAGTCTTCACATTTTTTTACACTCTTTCCCTAAATTTTAGGAGTGGCAATATCCAATGCTTGTTGCCATGTTTCCAAGACTGCCTCGTCACTGTAACCCTTCTATCCAATATGGTTATCATAATATGTTTTGCATATCCCCCAAATATATTCAATTGGATTGAATTTACAATGATAGGGCGGTAGTCTTAACACACGATGTCCAAAGGTATGTATAATTTCGTCTACTTTATATATATATATATATATATATATATATATATATATATATATATATATATATATATATAAGAAATACTGGATATTATTGACTGTCGATTTAAACAAACAACACAGTTTATTAGGGTTGCAGTCAGAATTATTGGCCGGGATGTTAAAAAAACACTCTTTTGACTTTTTGTCGAGCTTTCGGAATATTTTTATTCCTTTTTCAAGACACTGTAAAAGACAATTATGTAAGTATTTAAAAATAATATCACCATTCTTCAGTGTAACTTACTAGTCGTTGAGATTATTTTGCTTACAAAAATAATCTCAACGACTAGTAAGTTACACTGAAGAATGGTGATATTATTTTTAAATACTTACATAATTGTCTTTTACAGTGTCTTGAAAAAGGAATAAAAATATTCCGAAAGCTCGACAAAAAGTCAAAAGAGTGTTTTTTTAACATCCCGGCCAATAATTCTGACTGCAACCCTAATAAACTGTGTTGTTTATATATATATATATATATAATATATATATATATATATATATATATATATATATATATATATATGGCTTAGGAGTGGCTTGGGTACAAGAGAAGCCTTGTTTAGTATACAGGTGCTAGTACAGAGATGCAGAGATATAAATCAAAATGTTTATATTTGTGCAATCGATTTTGAAAAAGCTTTTGACAAAATCCGACATAACAAAATGCTAGAAATATTGGAAACAGCTGGATTGGACGATAAAGATCTACGAATAATTACAAATCTATACTGGCATCAAGTGACAAGAATAAAGGTTTAACAAGAACTGTCGGATGAAATAAATATAAAAAGTGGAGTGAGACAAGGCTGTATATTGTCGTTGCCTTTACTTTTTAACTTATATTCGGAGGAAATATTTAAGGAAGCCTTAATGGAGACAACCGAAGGTATTATTGTGAATGGAGTAACCGTCAACAATATTAGATATGCCGACGATACCTTAGTCCTTGCCAATTGCGGAGAAGACCTTCAAAATCTAATGAACAAAATAAAACGGACTTGTGATCAGTATGGATTAAAACTCAACGTTAAGAAAACTAAATATATGATAGTTAGCAAACAAAATTATATACATGATGACGGTATAAAAGTCGGAGATGCCACACTGGACAGAGTAGAGAAACTCGTGTATCTCGGCAGTAATATCAATGAGAGCTGGGATCCAACCGCAGAAATTAAAAGCCGAATAGAACAAGCCCGAGCTGCCTTTGTAAAAATGAGAAACGTACTTTGCAGTCACGATCTTAACATTGACCTTAGAGTTCGTATGATATCTTGCTACATCTTTCCTGTCCTGCTGTATGGAGTAGAAGCGTGGACCCTAACTGAGGCTATACTTAAACGCTTGACAGCCTTTGAGATGTGGGTATACAGACGACTACTGAAAATAAGCTGGGTCGACAGAGTTAAAAATGAGGAGGTCCTTAGACGGCTGAACCAAACAACACAACTGGTCAATATAATAAAGAAACGCAAGCTGGAATACTTCGGTCATATTATGAGACACCCTGAAAAATATGATCTTTTACATCTGATCATTCAGGGAAAGATCCAAGGTAATCGTGGTCCTGGTAGAAGAAGAACATTGTGGCTGAAAAATCTAAGGCAATGGTATGGAAAATCAATATTTGGTTGTGCATGACTTTTAGATAACGTTAGTAATTGAGGCCTAAAACAGTATTGAGGAATTGGAAAACCATTCTTTTATTTTATCTACGGTGAAGGTGTTTGTTGGTTGCTTATTTAAAATTTACGAATGGTACGCAGCATTATCCAGTACTAAAACGGATGGGTCATGTAAACTTGGTCACAGTTTTTCTTCACACAAGATCTGCTCCCTAAATAAAACCATGTTTTCCACCTGCATGCACTATAATATATCTCTTTCCCTCGTTATCGATGTGTTTTATGGATTTTATACTCTCGTCCTGCCAAATTCGTTTGATACCGCCTTTGTAATATAATAGAGAATGAGAGCGTTATGTGAAGGTAAGGAAAACGCTGTCACCAAATGAAATACACAATAGATCCTCATGGGATGCTAACCCTGCGAGCGGCTGCAAGGAATACTGGTCACACTGGTCTGGAGGGCTGGCTCGTCTTCGTGGATTTACGAGAAGATAAGGGATTTCGGGATAGGGGTAAGGACTCCTAGGTCTCAGGTCCTGTAAAGAGTAGAGGTTATGGGCTTACTTTTGAAGCCGGAGATATGCATACGCAGAATTTCGTGTTCTCCTAGTCTCTAGTGAGTCGGACGAAAGGAACATTAAAAAACCAAATTAGAGTCAACAATATATTGAATCTACCCTGAAGTTACTAATACAATCGTTAACACGTTATTCTGCGCGTCGGGAGACGATGTAGCAAGATAGTGAAGAGTTGACAGTTGTACTAATATAATTACAGAGGTTAGTATAATGAAATCTGTTACCTTATGTGTATATTAGGGCTTCAACCACGACACGTTCAGTCTTCTGGAACTCGGTCAGTTGAGGGTTGCGAACTTTCGAGCTGCCACAATAACCGGACTACACGCGAACTCTGCCAGATGATACCCGGCCCCCGGAGAACCACCGATTGTCTCGTACTGTTCGCGTACGGGACGCTGTCGCGTCCCAGTCACGGTGGCCCGCTATTACTGACTGCCCATTACTAGCTACTCGTACCCGACGCTACCGCGTCGAGAGTAGCCGGGGCGGCAATTGATGCCTGAACGCCCGCCGTCTCACTACTACTGACTGACTGACTACTAACTGCCCGGCGTCCGTCGTTTCTTCTTGTTTTATTGTGGTCGTACTTTCAACGCCGGTTCTAGTACCAAGGTCGTAGTTTCGCTGAGTTGCAGTTTTGGCGTTATTGCTTCTATTTGGGTCACGGGTGTTGTTATTTTTTTTCAACAATAGTTTCGTGCTTTTTATACGTTTAAACAATTATCAAACAATGCCATAACTAGGTCAATTGTTATACTTTGTATAATTTAAATGTATAAGTTAACTGTATTAATTATCCCTTATTTAATTTGGAATATATAATAATTATCTCGAATAATTATTATCTTTTCTATGCTACTTATTATTCCATTATCCCTTTATTCCAACTTCTCACTCACTTGCTACGCTTACATTACATTACTCCCTACGCAAAAAAAGAAAAGGGCCGAGGGGCCTTTTCCTTTTCCAACAATAAATTTATCTACTTACATATTATATTACTTATAATCTACTATATATATTTTTTATATAAGTCCCAATTTATATTTTATCATTTACTGTTTCTTATAGACTATTGTACCGTGGTCAGCGAATGTATCGTGCTGCCCCCGTATTGAACCTATGTGTATGACAAGTTGAGTTAATCTTGTATTAATCTTATTGAAACTTAACAAGTGAAAGACTTTCCTAACTTATTACAATCGTTCGTGATTACATGTGTCCATTACGACAAGCGTATTCTAATTGTTCTATACGATTGTACTCGCGTTTTGCATTCACTTTATCGCGTATCCCTGTGGGAATTATCCGCACTTCACTCGCGTCGTCTTGGCTGTTTTAATGTCCGTTTGCCAATTCCACGTGTCGAGTTAACTATATTGATGCGTTCCTGCTGCTGTCTGCCTCCATTGGTTTGTCCTTGCTGGGTGGTCGTCTCAGGTTGCTACTGCTTTGCTTTGTCGCATTATACTTCTGCTACATTGGTCTCTTGTATGTGTTTGCTGCATCTCTTTGTTTGGCATCGTCGTAGTACTATGTCTAAGTATAACTTTTCTGTTTCTCTTTGGTAGGATTGTTCGGTGTAAAGGAATTTGCTAGTGATGTAGGTCATTAGGTCTACGTTTTGGGGTAGGAGAGGCATACTAGGATTTATTTTGTGTTTACTAGGAAATTTATTAGGATTCGGGGGTGTTCTGTTTGCCATACTTCTGTGTTACATATTATAGCCCTTTTGTGTAGTGTTAGAGCAAATATGTTTTTATTTTGTTCTACTATTATCAATTCTTTTAGTGATTGTTTATTAGTGATCTTTTCAACGTGCCTTCTGTAAAGTTGTGACAATTGACTTTCACAACTGTTGTCTTTGTATTGTTTTTCCATGGTTATTTCGCCTATTGTAGAGTCGAAGCAATAGCCTTTGATGAATGAGCATGTAACTCCTTCTCGTAGGTGGATTTCGTTGTCGTCTTCTTGTAGAGTTGTATCGATCTGTAGCGGTGTATATTTCAGCATTCTTCTGCTCCTATCTTCTTGATGTAGCTGTCTAGTCCTCCATCGACTATGGACGTGTAGCTGTACATTTCACAGTGAAACAAGAGTCTCTCCACCGTAATGAGTCTCTCCAGTGTCACAAATCGCACTATTATTATTGTCCGAACAGTCGCACTCCCGTAAGCAAACTTTAGTTCGCATTAGTACTTTTTACGCGTAATTCCTAACGCACCTTAACCTATAAATACATGTATAGCTGCTTATTGCAGACAATTTTAGCGATAGTTTTACTTAATCTGACTTATAAACTAACCTACAGTGTATTGCATATTAGTATGCCTATTGACTATAAACTGATAAATAAATTGATATCTAAACCAATATTAATATGTTAATAATTGGGACTTGTACTTTTTAAATATTTACAATTTAATATATCATCTTTCTGTTATATATACACCCTGTATATTAGAGTCATATATTTTTAATTCTCAACTTGTCATCACTTATTGTTTATAGTTACGTATGTGTAACGAATTTTCCTTATTTGAAGAATATTTTAATTACTATATTTATTCTTAATAAAGAGTCAGAAAGTATTGTAATAATTTCTCACTCTTTCCCAAATCTTTTTAAAATAATTCAAAGGTGGAATTTATTTTGATTTATCGTCAAACACAATGACTTGTTTTCAATGTTATGATATTTATGTTTCAAGGCTATTAAACTACGTTTTGCTGAGGGCTGATTTTTTTTTATATACTCACATTGTTGATGAAATTTGATACTGACGATATTTTGAACTCTTGGTGTCTGTTATAAACTACAATATTTATTTTTTTATTTAATTGTTACGTTTTCTAAACTTGACATTTATTAGTTGTTTATTTACCAGTGGTCTGACTCAATCTTTATACTACTTTCTTAGTTGATAGGAATTAAAGTCTGTCAATCAGTTTTGACATAGCAATAAAGGATTGGCGTATGGTATCTTACCGATCCAGCTCTTACTAATCAACAGCAGCTTAGACCCCTATAAACTTTAAATTAATTTACTTATTTCTCTTTCTTAAAACTTGCTTTTAGTTATGATCTACTATTATGTTTTCAAAAAATTTGTTTTCATTGAACTGTGCTAATATTTAACTATGAATGCTTATATTACCTGTGTTTTGTCCTTCGTTCCTTGTTATTGGCGGATTTTCTTACTTATTGAGTTCCTTGTTAAAATTTTAGTATTAGTCGAGCGGCCGTCTCTTGTAATACCAAGCTTTTAACTTTTCTTATAGTTGTTTTGATATTTTTTTTCACTATTCATCTATTGCGTCGAAAAACATTTCTGCGTTCTCATCCTTCTGTGTTATTATTGCTGTCTCGTTCTTATTTATTATTCTGTTGTATGTGTTCCATCCTTTCTGTTTCGTTTTGTGGAATATGCCGCAACATTTTCTTTCGGGCATCTTGCCTAGTCTATTCTTTATTCGTTCTGATCTTTTTGGTTGGCTGGTGTCTCCCTGACTTCCTTTTCTTCTTCTCTGCTGTTTGTTAATTGGGGTTCCTGGTTCCCATAATGGCAGTGTTGACACCTTAGACGGGTCAACTCTTTCTTCTTCCGTCTCTTCTTGTTCTGGTTCTCCTATTTCTTCTTCTTCCTCTGTGGAGTAATCAATTGTTTTATTCTCGTAATATTTCTTTAACCTGTTGACGTACACTACCTGTCTATTTTTCCCTTTTTTGTACCTACTGCATACGTCACTGGTCCAACTTTTTCTATAATTTGAAATGGTATGGATAGTACCATTTTTTTCTGTAACTTCTTTGAAAGACCTGTCGTGCTACTTATGTCTCTCAAATATACCTTGTCTCCTTCAAATTCTCTCAATTCAAATTTTATATATTTATATTCTCCTGTGTTTTCCTATACACTATTTCCATTTTCATCCATGTCCAAGTCCATGGGTTTCCTGTTTCTAATTGAGTGCTATGCCCCTGGCAGTCGTCGCATCTCTTCACATTTCACATATTTCCCAACACTTCTTCATAATTCGTTCCAGAAATAATATTCTCTTATATTTCTGTACTGTACATATATCCTATTTATTCTTCCATATCCTTCCTGTAACATGTGGAAGGTATTAATTGTAACTCTTCTTTTACTTGTTCACATATTTCTCAATACTTCTTCATAATTCGTTCCAGAAATAATATTCTCCTTATATTTCGGTACTATATATCCTATTTATTCTTCCATATCCTTCCTGTAACATGTGGAAGGTATTAATTATAACTCTTCTTTTTCTTCACTTTTCCATTTACTATATTAACGAAAATCACAATTCCAGATTCGTTTCGCATTTTTATTACATCCTGTAGATACTGTATTGTCGTGCTGGAGCCGCGGGACTCTTAGCGGGTTGGGATTCTAGTACCACCCTAGCTTATCCCCTTAGCAGCTTCCTACTTGACGTAAGTTTCACCCCTTAAGGTCGAACCATATACAGCTTGCCCACGTTCCTGTAAAAAAATATACTTCTGGCACTGTATTCACCTTCGCATGCTGTGTGAGATATGCCTCTATTTCTGTGGCATCCCACCTGTGTCCACTAATTATTCCTTCTTCTTTACGGTTCTGCTTCTTTGTCTCAAGCAAAGAAACTGGCTTAAACTCTTGTACATTCAAAGTACCTTCTTCGTCCAAAGTCTCTATATTGTTACTTTAAACGATAGTAACTAACTATGAATTTTCCGTCTCCAGCGAGTCCTTGCCTTAGCAACGATTCAGTGCTTCAGTGAAGGCCCTTAGGTCTTCCTGTCCAATTTGCACTTTTCCCTGGTACATAAACTGTAGCAAGTTACTTTAAACGATAGTAACTATTATAACTTTTCCGTCTCCAGCGAGTCCTTGCCTTTGCAACGATTCGGCTGCTTCAGTGAAGGCCCTTAGGTCTTCCTGTCCAATTTGCACTTTTCCCTGGTACATAAACTGTAGCAAGCCTCCTACTGTCTCGCAAGTTACGTTTGTCAAAATCACTCTAGGACGTTGACAACGATTCGACTCAAACTTTCTTTAAATATGGGCCACAGCCCAAAGAACCACTTACGTGCTTCTATGCATTTTCCTTGCGATGCAAGCTCCACGTCTACTAAATATTGACTCTTCCATAATGAATCCATTCCCGAACTCATATGTTCGTGGAAATCATTCTAAAATAATGAAAAAGATTTTCTGACACCACGGTCAATTATCTTCCAAAGCTCCATTAAATTCTTTTCCCTCTTTTATATGTCCATCTCAGTATGATGTGCCAATTTATGAAGTTAACCAACAATTGTATAAAGAATTAAATTTTTTTGTTAAAAAAAGAATAAAAGAACTTAGAAATATACGCTGCCGAACTTAAAACAAATCTGTATAAAATATTAAATAATCAAATCAAATAATAATCGATCAATCAATCAATACTCACATATCAACTAAGGTGTTAGTATTTATTTTTTTGAAAAATTAAGCTCTATTAAATTCTTTTCCTTTTTACAAATCAAACGCTATTTTTTTTCAATTCCAAATATCCCATAATTAATTAGTTAAACAAAGTCATATCTAATTTCTTAGTGTATATCACAAGAATTCGCTAGCCCCACGATTTACGTCGTAATTCTATACTTTGCGACGCTTTTAAGGTCAACATAAATGTTTTTCAAACACAAATCATATTTCACTTGCACTTGTTACATTAAACAAAAGAATTTGATAATATGTAAACAGTTAGCAAAATAATACTCAAAGAATTTATATTTTGCGCTTTTTGAAAGCAATAAACTCGTACACTCAAATGAACTTGATCTTGACCTACTAACTTAAATTCTGTATTTTTAACTACTAAATAGAACAATAATGGTTATTTCTTGAATCAATTATATTTCATTCTTATATTCAACTAATAATTAATAATTTCTGTTATACTTATATATCGTAAAATCTGTATAGTTTATGTGTTTTTTGTGCAATATTATGGTAATTAAAAAAACAATTATATAGAGAACATCATATAATTTGTTAGTATGTATTTTTGAAAAAATTTGTACTTGTCATCTCTTCACATATATCCTAAAATTGATATGAGGTCATTTTCTAGTGATACAAGACAAAAAATCTACTATATACGAATAATTTGTGTAAAACCACTAACAAGTTTATATAACAAAGAGAGAAAAAGGATTTTCTTCCAGAAAAGGGAGTCCTGCACTCCACACAATATTTACTGGATACCTCACTGTTTCTTTAATATTTTGTCGTCTTAGGAAAGAGACGAAAAAAATTGGAATGTCACTGGCGAAATGAAACGATGAAGGCTTCTTATAGCTACAAAACTTGCAAAAGTTTACAAGGATACTGAAGAAGTGACTTAATTATCCCTATTTACCGAAATTCCCCCAAACCGGGACCGCTGTCACCAAATGTAATATAATACATTGGGACAGATTTACGAGAAGTGCAGAGAAGTTCAGGATTAGGAGGTAAGGAACTTCTATGTATAGGGTCCTGTAAAGACGGAGAAGAGGAATGGGCTTATTTTTTAAGCCGGAGATATGCATACGCAGAATCTCGTGTTCTCCTAGTCTCTAGTGAGTCGGACGAAAGGAACATTAAAAAACCAAATTAGAGTCAACAATATATTGAATCTACCCTGAAGTTACTAATACAATCGTTAACACGTTATTCTGCGCGTCGGGAGACGATGTAGCAAGATAGTGAAGAGTTGACAGTTGTACTAATATAATTACAGAGGTTAGTATAATGAAATCTGTTACCTTATGTGTATATTAGGGCTTCAACCACGACACGTTCAGTCTTCTGGAACTCGGTCAGTTGAGGGTTGCGAACTTTCGAGCTGCCACAATAACCGGACTACACGCGAACTCTGCCAGATGATACCCGGCCCCCGGAGAACCACCGATTGTCTCGTACTGTTCGCGTACGGGACGCTGTCGCGTCCCAGTCACGGTGGCCCGCTATTACTGACTGCCCATTACTAGCTACTCGTACCCGACGCTACCACGTCGAGAGTAGCCGGGGCGGCAATTGATGCCTGAACGCCCGCCGTCTCACTACTACTGACTGACTGACTACTAACTGCCCGGCGTCCGTCGTTTCTTCTTGTTTTATTGTGGTCGTACTTTCAACGCCGGTTCTAGTACCAAGGTCGTAGTTTCGCTGAGTTGCAGTTTTGGCGTTATTGCTTCTATTTGGGTCACGGGTGTTGTTATTTTTTTTCAACAATAGTTTCGTGCTTTTTATACGTTTAAACAATTATCAAACAATGCCATAACTAGGTCAATTGTTATACTTTGTATAATTTAAATGTATAAGTTAACTGTATTAATTATCCCTTATTTAATTTGGAATATATAATAATTATCTCGAATAATTATTATCTTTTCTATGCTACTTATTATTCCATTATCCCTTTATTCCAACTTCTCACTCACTTGCTACGCTTACATTACACCTTTAGCAAATATCCATGTTTCGTCTAAATAAACGAAGAACATTCTTTTTTAAATTTGTTGTAATTTCTTAAAAATTCTATTCTTTTGTGAATGACACTAGCTCTGTCACACAAAGCCTTTCTATTGTCTTCTTTTTTGAACTTAAAGCCAATCTGTCTTAAAACTCTCCAGAGACTTGTTCTGGAAATTTCAAATATATTTCTGTCTTTTAATTTTTGTAGCAATGAATCTAAAGAAACATGTTCTTTCTTTTCGCACATTTTATATATTGTCTGACGGATTTTGTTCACTTTGTCCACTTTTTTCCCTTTTTGCAAAACCGACTTTAGTTTTGTTTCACTAATACAGAGTGCTTCACACACATGTTTATGTACGGACTGAACAGGTCTCAAAGGGCCTCCGTTGGTTTTCTCAGCAGTAAAATAAGAAAGTACATTAAATATAAACTTGTCTACATCTAAAACACGTCTCGGCATTTTTGGTTTCAATAAACAAATACACTACACTAAACTCTCTATTAACGGACACCTCTCTTCACCGGAAATCTCTATACGGACGGTTTTTAAAACTAAAATCAGTCGGTATGCTATACCCGTTATAAAAAAAACTTTCGGAACTTTTAAAAGTACATCCACTCAAACCAAACAAATATTTAAAACTAACAAAGTGAAATATTATATAGATTCTTTTTCTGGTTTCGGAATCATCGTTCTGCCATCATTTATAATAAAAACAGTATATTTATTTTTATTACAGTTGTAGTACCTAATAAAGTAATAAAATAGTGTAATACCAAAGCAACCCGGCACGCATCTTTGCATTTGTTTACAAATGTTTACATTTTAAATGTACTTTGTTTACATTTCACCGAAATCCAACCCAAATGTCTGATGAACACATTTTCGTAAAAATGAGCGTTTGCGTAAAATTTTTTGTTATTTTAGGATTAAATTTCACAATCAATTTTGCGTCTATTTGAACATCTATTAACTGAAATAATTTTAGTTCAGATGTAATACTAACAGTAGATGCTTTTTATTGGAATAATAATTAGAACAATTTACTTTCATACTGCTACTTGCACAGTAAAATATTCGTTGTCGCAATAATCCCAAACAGTCGTATATTCGTGGAATAACCTATATATGGAATGATTCAGAAATAATAAAATCTTATAAAAAAGTAGTTCATTACAATAATAAAATACAGGGTGTTCCATTTAAGAAAACAGAAAATACTCATTTTAAGTTTCGAACAATCCTGTATGCCAAAATTAAATTTTTAGATATGTTAAGTTTTGACAATTGTAGACTATATTAAAAATTGGTTGAATTTGAATAGATTTTTTTATGTAAAATCTCTACAATTATAGAGGGTGTTAATATTGCTACGAAATTCGCAAAAAAAGTACTCTATCAAATGCCTTATTAAAGTCTATGAAGCATACATATGCACTCTTGTTATATTCCCGATATTTCTGCAAGAGTAACGTCAATCCAAATAATGCCTCTCTTGTACCTATGCCTCCTCTGAAGCCAAACTGCGTTTGATCTATCTGCTCCTTACATTTCTTATAAATTCGGTTTTGAACAAAATTCAAGAGAATAACACTACCACAGAATTTGCCATGGCACATGACATGACATGAATTGAGCCATTTGACTCCTATAAATACTTGGGCCGTGAGATCAGAATAAGTCGAGACAACCAAACAATCGAGCTGAAAAGAAGAATAGACCTCGCTTGGACTACATTTGGAAAGATGAAGGATATTTTTAGGTCTAAGATTCCAATGTGTCTGAAAAGAAAAGTATTTAATCAGTGCATTTTGCCAGTGATGGCCTAAGGCGCAGAAACCCTAACACTCACAAGAAGAACCGTGAGAACATCTCTACAATTCTAGAGGGTGTTAATATTGCTACTAAATTCACAGAAAAAGTAATTATCTTTTAAACTACCGCGAATAACATTACAAAACTTAAGATTAAAAAACGAGAGCATCGAGAACTTTTCAAAAATGTAAAACTATACAGGGTGTTCCTATATAAAAAAAGATAAGTTTGTTCTACCTTGTCTATACAGAATTATGTTATTGCATCTTTAACTTCCTGTGCTGTTATTTCATCCTCTTCGTCTCCTACCGACACTTTGCCGTTTTTATGTATAATATAGTATCGAAGAGAACCATGCTTTTGTTCTTTTATTACATTTATTTGTTCCAAATAAACTTGTGTTACTTTTTATTTCTATTCTACAGTTTCTGTATAATTTGTTTTATAATACAATGTGTACAGATGGTTTATATTTTAGGTTGTTTGTTTCCCAATTTAGTTCAAATTGGGAAAGGATCTTACACGTGTACAGTTTGTTTAAAACAATTTTCTCGGCGATTTTATCTAAAAATACATTTAAGAGTACATGCTGAAGAAAACCCTCACAAATGTGAAATTTGTTTGAAACAGTTTAATAAAGCTTTTCGTTTGAAATCACATATGATGACTCATACTGGTGAAAAACTTTACAAGTGTGATATTTGTTTTAAGCAATTTACTCAAGCAATTAATTTGAAAGAACATTTGAGAATACACACTGGAGAAAAGCCTTACAAGTGTGATATTTGTTTTAAACAATTTACTCAAGCAATTAATTTGAAAGAACATTTAAGAATACACACTGGAGAAAAGCCTTACAAGTGCGATACTTGTTTCAAGCAATTTACAATAGCGCGTTATTTGAAATCACATTTGAGAATACACACTGGAGAAAAACCTTACAAGTGTGATATTTGCTTTAAACAGTTTAGACTAGCACGTGTTTTGAAATCACATTTGATGACTCACACTGGAGAAAAACCTTACAAGTGTGATATTTGTTTAAAGCAATTTACTCAAGCATATACTTTGAAATTTCATTTGAGAACTCACACTGGAGAAAAGCCTTACACGTGTGATATTTGCTTTAAAGTGTTTACTACACCATATACTTTGAAATCACATATGGTGATTCACACTGGAGATAATCCTTACAAATGTGAAATTTATTTGAAACAGTTTACTGCCGCAATAAAATTGAAATTACATTTGAGAAGACACACTGGAGAAAAGCCTTACAAATGTGATATTTGCTTTAAACAGTTTACAGTAGTACGTTTTTTGAAATCACATTTGATGATTCATACTGGAGAAAAACCATACAAGTGTGATTTTGTTTTAAACAATTTACTCAACCACATCATTTGAAATTACATTTGAGAACTCACACTGGAGAAAAGCCTTACAAGTGCGATACTTGTTTCAAGCAATTTACAACAGCGCGTTATTTGAAATCACATTTGAGAATACACACTGGAGAAAAACCTTACAAGTGTGATATTTGCTTTAAACAGTTTAGACTAGCACGTGTTTTGAAATCACATTTGATGACTCACACTGGAGAAAAACCTTACAAGTGTGATATTTGTTTAAAGCAATTTACTCAAGCATATACTTTGAAATTTCATTTGAGAACTCACACTGGAGAAAAGCCTTACACGTGTGATATTTGCTTTAAAGTGTTTACTACACCATATACTTTGAAATCACATATGGTGATTCACACTGGAGATAATCCTTACAAATGTAAAATTTATTTGAAACAGTTTACTGCCGCAATAAAATTGAAATTACATTTGAGAAGACACACTGGAGAAAAGCCTTACAAGTGTGATATTTGCTTTAAACAGTTTACAGTAGTACGTTTTTTTGAAATCACATTTGATGATTCATACTGGAGAAAAACCATACAAGTGTGATTTTGTTTAAAACAATTTACTCAAGCACATCATTTGAAATTACATTTGAGAACTCACACTGGAGAAAAGCCTTACAAGTGCAAAATTTGTTTCAAGCAGTTTACTCAAGCGACTGGTTTGAAGAAAGTGTGATATTTGCTTTAAACAGTTTGTAGTAGCACGTGTTTTGAAATTACATTTGATGACCCACACTGGAGAAAAACCCTACAAGTGCGAAATTTGTTTCAAGCAGTTTACTCAAGCAAGTAGTTTGAAGTCACATTTGAAGAGACATACTAGAGAAACAGCTTTATAAGTGTGAAATTTTCTTTTGAACAGTTTTTATTTATCAGATACGAGTTATATATAAAATTTCAATAAAGTTATAAAATCAAAATTTTTGCTTGTTTCCTGTTTATTTACAGGTTCCTCCACTTCAATCAAAAAAAGGTTATTAAGCAAAGTTGTGCAGGAAAACATTTATGGGATTTTTCTGATGGTTAACGAGGTATAATAGCCATCTTTTTGAGGGTTTATCGCTCATCTAATTCTTTAACCCTTAAAAAAGTTCAATGTAGAGCACGAATCCCGGAAAAATTGCCTGGAACGTACAAATCACAACTACCGGTTCAATATACAAGATGTTCAAAACTCTCCTGACAAACGAAGGCCGGAGATTTCTAGAATAATTTTAAGACAATTTTACCAAATTCAATTAGCCCGAAAATGCTTCCTAAGGGAGTTAGAGCTCTTTGAAGGTGGCGCCTTGTAATTAGTTTTTTTTTTAAATATCTCCAAAACGCTTCTATTTAGAAAAACGAAAACTGGTACTATTATTTATCATCCAGAGTTAAATCGATTTCATTAATTGTTAATTTCTAATACCGATCATAGGTGTCCGTTTAGAGTAGGCAACAGTTATTTTAACGCAAAACTTTTTTGTCTTTACCTTTTAAGTATTCGTGATAGTAGATTATTAAATTTTCATTTGTTCTAATAATAATGTCGCTGAGGCTGATCCACGGGAGGCTGTGTATCACCGTCAGTCGCTCTATCCGCGGAGGCGGATGATCTAAGGATTCGCTGTAATTCCATTTAGAGTCTGTAAAATAAGAAACAAAGGGAAAAGAAAAGGGGAAGAAAGAAAAAAGAAACGCAAAGACAAGTTTCTTTGTTTATTAATTTGCAGGTAGATCGCTGTCAGTTCGGCAAACTCTTCCCCTACGCAAGGGTATATCTCGGGTTTCTCCCTCTGTGAATGGCGTGTGAGATGAGACACGACTCTTACTCAACTTGAGTTGCCTGCTCGTATTACGGAGTACGAAAGTTTTTATTTCGGAAGCAAGCAGAGATGCTTTTTCGGAAACCGTCTTTCGTATCCGTATGGAACAGCTTGCAACCAGTAAATCGAGTTTCAGAGTAACGTGCTCAGTTGCAATACCAAATAGGTAGAGCAGAAGGTTGAACTGACACGAGAACTTGAGAGGTACCTAAAAAAGATAATAGCAAACGGAGGGTGGGGTGTAAATAGTATACATAGATAAAGCAAGAGAAACAGTATAAGGTTAGAAAATGCGGTATATTTATATGCGTATGCTAGACAGTAATAAGACAAGAAATATACACTTAAATATATTATATATATATATATATATACAGGGTGTTTCAAAAAAAGGTAACCCCGTCTCTAGGGTAGGTAAAACACTGAAAAATAATTTGGGTTTGCTTAGTAAAAAATTTTTGTAACGCCATCCGTTTTCAAGATACAGGGCGTTGAAGAAAAAAAAAATTTACGCATTTTTTACGATTTTGCCAAAACTACTGGCAACATTGTAATGAAATTTTATACGAATATGTTTTGGAAGCTGATACATCCCATGAATTTGTTTTTATATCTGATTCTCATAGAGGGCGCTAGTTACACGGATCGTACTAAGTATTAGTCAATATAACTTTTTTAAGAGTATAATTATTAATCAAAATTTTAAGTAAACTTAAGCATCATTCAATTTTACACGAAAAAGGTACTCTTGGTAAAACTCGATACTGTGTACCGTTTTCGGAATATTTTGATTTGAAAATTCTGAAGTAATAATTGATGCTGGTAGTAATGATAAAATTCTAATAGGTATACCTCTATTTTCTCCAAGTGTGCCATGGAGATCTGACATTTATTGATTGTTATGACGATAAATCAACAATAATTAGAGTTTTGAAACCTTGTTATTTGTAAAATCAAATCAAAATGTACTCAAATGTTGAATACACTGACATGTTATTAACCTTAGGCGGATGTTTAGGATGTTCTAGTGTAGCTGTGACACGCTATGCAGAAAAGTTTCCTAGAAGAAACTTACCAAGTAAAAAAACATTTAGAGCCGTTGAACGACGTTGTCGAGAAACTGGGAATGTGAAACTAAATAAAATAAATTCTGGTAGACCAAGAACAACAAGACCAATTAATAAAGAAAATAATATTTTAAATTTACTTGATCAAGATCCAACAGTTAGCGTAAGAATATAGCAAGACAAACAAATACTTCTTCTTCAAGTACTTGGCGGATACTGAAAGAACAGCAATTACATCCTTATCATTATAGACAAGTCCAAGAGCTCTTGCCAGATGATCTACCGGTTAGAGTGGATTTTTGTGAAACATTGCAACAAAGGGCAGCCCACAATCCAAATTTTTTAAAAAGCATTCTTTTTACGGACGAAGCCACCTTTACGCGACAAGGTATGTTTAACTCCCATAATGCACACTACTGGTGTGATGAGAATCCACGAGTCAAAAGGGTATCATCTTACACTCATTTAAAGTTAATGTTTGGGCAGCAACTTTAGGTAACAAATTAATAGGTTATCATATTCTACCTGTAAATTTAAATGGTGATATGTATCTTGATATTTTAAACAATTTCTTATTCGAGATATTAGAAGATTTAACGCTAAACGAGCGAATATCTTTATTTTTTACGCACGATAGAGCTCCACCACACTTTGATAGAAGGTATCGTAATTGGTTGAGTAATCATTTTCCGAATCAATGGATTGGTATATGTGCAGAAGCTCCGATTCATTGGCCTCCTCGGTCATGCGATTTTAACCCTTTGGACTACGCAGTTTGGTCGTATATTAAGGAAAAAGTCTATGCTACAGAGGTAAATTTACGCCAAGAATTGGAAGAAAGAATTCAACGTCAATTTAATGACATCACAGCTGATCCCCTACCGTTTAGAAGGTTAATGGAATCTTTAGAAAAAAGAATAGTCTTGTGTATTCGCGAAAATGGAGGGCATTTTGAACACTTACTCTAATTGAATTTTATTTTATGTTCTTAGTCATTAATTTAATTTTCTTCTTGTGAGTTTTGTTTAATTACTAACTATTTTATACCAGCATCAATTAATACTTCATAATTTTCAAATCAAAATATTCCGAAAACGGTACACAGTATCGAGTTTTACCAAGAGTACCTTTTTCGTGTAAAATTGAATGATGTTTAAGTTTACTTGAAATTTTGATTAATAATTATACTCTTAAAAAAGTTATATTGACTAATACTTAGTACGATCCGTGTAACTAGCGCCCTCTATGAGAATCAGATATAAAAACAAATTGATGGGATGTATCAGCTTCCAAAACATATTCGTATAAAATTTCATTACAATGTTACCAGAAGTTTCGGTAAAATCGTAAAAAATGCGTAAAATTTTTTTTTCTTCAACGCCCTGTATCTTGAAAATGAATGGCGTTACAAAAATTTTTTACTAAGCAAACCCCAATTATTTTTCAGTTTTTTACCTACCCTAGAGACGGGGTTACCTTTTTTTGAAACACCCTGTATATATATATATATATATATATATATATATATATATATATATATATAATATATATATATATATATATATATATATATATATAATTATCAGATTCAGAAAAGGTGCAAGAAATAAGGTATGAATAGCAAAAGACTGTAAGAGAATAAAATATGGTTACTTCATACAACGGCTGGAAGTAAGCAAAGATATAACATAAGTAAATAACTGTAGCAACAACGTTGCGACAGTAAAAAATACAAATACCAGTTTGTCGAATAATAATAATAAATATACAGTATTGGAAGATTCAAAACGGAACATACGAATTATTAATACAATTATTAAGATCCCCTGACCTGCAATTACCCAGTGTAAATTTCAATATAACGTCGCGATGTCTTATAATTAATTCATTTGTTCGACTGGACTCCTTCTCCAGTCGATATTTTTCGACTGCTGCGCACGTGCGCACCTTAATAATACGACTAATAGTTGATTGTGTCGGTATTGGCCTATCTTCATACGCACAAGTAAATAAACTTATAATATCACGGTACGAGTTGCCTCCATAATACCATTTTAAAATTTGTACTTTTTCTTTGTTTGTATACATGGTTTATGGTTAGAAACACTACTTTTATTTCAGCTTATGGCGTTATAATGAGAAGCAAAGCAAAGGGCATGTATTTGTTTTGCTCGGCCAGTGATGTTCCTTGGGACTGTTGCCAAATCGATAGATACCTTCGGCAAAAATCTGTAGATTTTGATGTGTCATATACATCCTTTTAAATTATCAACAATATTTGGAATAATAAATATATTAAACTATACACTAACCAATTCAAATAATATCTAATGAACACAAAAAAATTGTTATTAATAAAACATTGTTATTATCTGCACAAAAATCAGTGGACGATAGACAACAGTGTCGACCAGTGACGACGTACACCTGTCGAATACGCTATAGAAATCGCCAAGGAGTAGCAATCCAGTCGAACAAATGAATTAATTATAAGACATCGCGACGTTATATTGAAATTTACACTGGGTAATTGCAGGTAAGGGGATCTTAATAATTGTATTAATAATTCGTATGTTCCGTTTTGAATCTTCCAATACTGTAAATATTAGTATGAAAATTGGTAAAGCATAAATAATCAAGGCAACAATACTGTTGTGCAAAATATACCTGTAAATATGTAAAATATCCACAACGAATGTTCTTCACTTGGAAGAACAACGAGTAGCAAAATATACACAAACAATAAGGTACTTATTAAAAAGAACACAAATAAAATATATATATAATATTCTCGAATGAGAATAATATAACACAAATAGTTATAGTTCTTAAACAAGAACGAACAAACCAGAAAAATACTATAAAGCTGGAGCAAACAGGAACGAGGGTGGAAAGGAAGTCTGATTCCTTTCCGGTGGTAAGAGTATAAGAATACTAGTGATTTAACGTGGTAAGGTACTCCCCAACCAGAGGTCTTATCTAGAGTCAGACTCAAACCGAATAGGCCTTCTGGAGACAAGGATCTACAGACCGAGAATTTGGTATACAAATTCCACGGCTTCGCGCAATCGGACTTGTAAGTTCGTATAGTCGGCTGGAGTTACAATTTGCCAAATTTAAATGTAATCGTTTCTACTCATTCATATTAATATTATAATGTATAATATATTAAAGTTTTTAATATTGGTAATATTATTAAAGCTTTTAATACTATTTTTTAATATTAATATTAAGTAATTAAATATTGCGCCTTGCTTAAAAAAAGTACGGGATAAATAACTCGTTTTTTACATGAAAGTGCAATTTTCTTGCAAATGCCTTGAGAGGGGAAATTTCCAATATAACACCAACTAAAAGACAAAAATTATTACGCTTAGCGTATTTTCATGGAAATCAACCGCTGTGCTGACTAGTATTTTTTTTTAAATTGTGATGAATAAATAAAGTATATATTAAATAAAGGGTATTTTAAATAAATTTGTAATATTTTATGCGAAAAGAAGAAAAGACTCAGTTCCGAGTCGTGAGCGTATTCGTTATATTTTCTTTAATTGTGTTAAGCTACTCGGATTTAAGTCGTTATGTTATAATTATTCAAAAAAATGAATTTACAATATTTTTTATTAAATCAAATGAGAAATGTTATAGCAAATTAAGAACTAAAGAAAAAAAAACCAATTTTCATTTCCTAAATAGCAAATTGTTTCTGAACACTTAAGATTAAAACTTCCAAATAAAATTTGGATAATATTGTAAAGGCTTTTATATACTGAAATTAAATTAAAAAAGAACCTGAAAAAAGTGGAAAAATAATAAAAAATTCCCAAATTTAAATATATCTCGAAAACAAAATACGATCTGGAAAAAGAATACCGGAAATGTTTAATTTTTTTGAGTTCTTCGATTGTGTGGTACCTTCAATTTCAGTTTTTTTCAACAATACTCGAGTATTCCGATTAAGTACTCTCAGCCTTATAAAAATTTCCAAGAAATTAATATCGGATGAAGTTTCAGCAAGCGAAATGAAAATCCTAATATTAAAACAGCATTATGACCAGGTACAATATCTGACTGTTATGCAAATTAGTAGGTAATTAGAATTAGAAAGTCAGTATGGGCAAAACCAGCTTATTCAAATTATAGGTACCTACCTTTAGTCTTGTATTGAAGGATTTTAATTTATTACCCTTAGCATACCTAAAGATATAAAAAACGAGTTATATTTATCTCGTACTTTTTTTAAGTAAGGCGCAATATTTAATTACTTAATATTATTATTAATATTAAAAAATTTTATTAAAACTATTATTTTTATTATTTTATTTAATTATTAAAACGATTTCCGAATTGGAAATTGAAACGTCAATAAACGTATTTTTATCTTAAAAAAAAAAAATATTATAAGTTTTAATAATATTACCAATATTAAAAACTTTAATATATTATACATTATAATATTAATATGAATGAGTAGAAACAATTACATTTAAATTTGGCAAATTGTAACTCCAGCCGACTATACGAACTTACAAGTACGATTGCGCGAAGCCCTGGAATTTGGATGCCAAATTCTCGGTCTGTAGATCCTTGTCTTCTGGAGATTGTGCACGTTCTTTTATCCTATTTTCGTCCTTGGTGAGGTGTGCAAAATGGGCGTGTCTGGTAACTCACCAATCAGAAAATAGGATAACGTCTGGAGCCAATCAGAAGGCCTCGAGGTGAGAAATGAGCAGATCTGATGCGCAGTAGTCCGTGTCGACGTGTCAGATCTGTCGATAATAAAAAGTAGTTTTTTAGTAACAAATTAAAGCAATTTGGCCTATGGAATGATTAAGAAATAATAAAATACCATAAAATATTATTTCATTACAATAATAAAATACAGGGTGTTCCATTTAAGAAAACTGACAAAATACTCGTTCCAAGTTTCGACCAACCCTATATGCCAAACTTAAATTTTTCGATATGTTCATAAGTTTTGACAATAGTAGACTATATTAAACATCGTTTGAATTTGAATAGATTTTTTTATGCCAAATCTCTACAATTATAGAGGGAATATGGCTACGAAATTCATAAAAAAAGTAATTATCTTTTAAACTACCGCGACTATCATTACAAAACTTACATTAAAAAACGAGAACATCGAGAAGTGTTCAAAAATGTAAAACTATACAGGGTGTTCCTATATAAAAAAAGATAATATTGTTCTACCTTGTCTATACAGAATTATGTTATTGCATACAGCAACTTCCTGTGCTGATATTTCATCGTCTTCTGTCGACACTCCGCCGTTTTTTTATTTAATATAGTAGAGAACAGAACCATGCTTCTGTTCTGTTATTAGATTTATTTGTTCCAAATAAACTTTTGATACTTTTTATTTCTGTTCTATACTTTCTGTATAATGTTTGTTATAGAAAAATGTTTACAGTTAGTTTATATTTTAGGTTGTTTGCAGAATGAGAACACAATAATAATTATGAAAACACCTGTACATTCATCTCTTAAAGAAGAAGATTTGGGTAGATACGTTGAAGAAAAAATATTAAATAAAAATATAAAAGTTCAAATTGGGAAAGGATCTTACACGTGTACAGTTTGTTTAAAACAATTTTCTCGGCGATTGGATCTAAAAATACATTTAAGAGTACATGCTGAAGAAAACCCTCACAAATGTGAAATTTGTTTGAAACAGTTTAATAAAGCTTTTCGTTTGAAATCACATATGATGACTCATACTGGTGAAAAACCTTACAAGTGTGATATTTGTTTTAAGCAATTTACTCAAGCAATTAATTTGAAAGAACATTTGAGAATACACACTGGAGAAAAGCCTTACAAGTGTGATATTTGTTTTAAACAATTTACTCAAGCAATTAATTTGAAAGAACATTTAAGAATACACACTGGAGAAAAGCCTTACAAGTGCGATACTTGTTTCAAGCAATTTACAACAGCGCGTTATTTGAAATCACATTTGAGAATACACACTGGAGAAAAACCTTACAAGTGTGATATTTGCTTTAAACAGTTTAGACTAGCACGTGTTTTGAAATCACATTTGATGACTCACACTGGAGAAAAACCTTACAAGTGTGATATTTGTTTAAAGCAATTTACTCAAGCATATACTTTGAAATTTCATTTGAGAACTCACACTGGAGAAAAGCCTTACACGTGTGATATTTGCTTTAAAGTGTTTACTACACCATATACTTTGAAATCACATATGGTGATTCACACTGGAGATAATCCTTACAAATGTGAAATTTGTTTGAAACAGTTTACTGCCGCAATAAAATTGAAATTACATTTGAGAAGACACACTGGAGAAAAGCCTTACAAGTGTGATATTTGCTTTAAACAGTTTACAGTAGTACGTTTTTTGAAATCACATTTGATGATTCATACTGGAGAAAAACCATACAAGTGTGATATTTGTTTTAAACAATTTACTCAAGCACATCATTTGAAATTACATTTGAGAACTCACACTGGAGAAAAGCCTTACAAGTGCGATACTTGTTGTAAGCAATTTACTACAGCGAGTTATTTGAAATCACATTTGAGAATACACACTGGAGAAAAACCTTACAAGTGCCAAATTTGTTTCAAGCAGTTTGCTCAAGCGAATGGTTTGAAGTCACATTTGAAAAGACATACTAGAGAAACAGCTCTATAAGTGTGAAATTTTCTTTTGAACAGTTTCTATTGATCAGATACGAGTTATATATAAAATTTCAATAAAGTTATAAAATCAAAATTTTTGCTTGTTTCCTGTTTATTTACATGTTCCTCCACTCCAATCAAAAAAAGGTTATTAAGCAAAGTTGTGCAGACAAACATTTACCAGATTTTCTTGATGGTTAACGAGGTCATAGCCATATTTTTGATGGTTAGCCGCTCATCTAGTTGTTTAACCCTTAAAAAAGTTCAATGTAGAGTACGATTCCCGGAAAAATCGTCTGGAACGTACAAATCACAACCACCGGTTCAATATACAGGGTGTACAGAAACTCACCTGACAAACGAAGGCCGGAGATTCCTAGAATAATTTTAAGCCAATTTAACCAAATTCACTTAGTCCAAAAATGCTTTCTAAGGGAGCAGCTAAGCTCTTTGAAGATGGCGCCTTGAATTAGTTTTTTTTTAAATATCCCCAGAACGCTTATATTTAGAAAAACGAATACTGGTAAGATTATTTATCCTACAGAGTTGGACCGATTTCATAAATTGCTAATTTCTAGTACCGATCATAGGCGTCCGTTTGAGCAAGCAACGGTTAGTAGATTATTAAATTTTCAGGTGTTCTAGTAATAAAAAGTAGTCTTACTCTAAGTCGATAGGAAACACTATTGTCCAGAAAAATCGATTTGAAAACTTTTCGTTTGTTAGTAATGAAAGTTAAATTAATATTTTTTGTACTAGTTGGCTTTGACCTGTCAACAGAAGTATAACCTACGTTTTTCATTGTTAAACTGTGGTCGATTCGCGAAGTTTATCCTTTAGTTTTTTACTTTGTGACATTCAAATATAACAATTTCATGTCAACAAAAATGGTTTTTACTGATTAGGAATACCCTGATACGCTTTAGTTTATGGCGAAATGGGGTGTAATGCTCGAGCAGCACAATGTAGATGCCCTGAAAAATTTCCCATTTGTGATCCCACTCACTCAATATTTACTGCTCTTCATCAACGATTAAGAGAAAGAGGTTTAGTGGTCCCAAAAAATAATGAAACGACATGATTATGTAACAGCAACACATGAAGACGTTATTTTATTGGAAATTGCGGAAAATCCAGAAATCAGTCTAGGACTATCTGCCATGTATCCCACAATTTTAAAATCTTCCATAGGAAATATCTTACACAACAAAATTTAATATCTTTTTTATTTTACAACGGTACAAGTACTGCTACTAAAATTAAAATTAGACAAATCAAAATGACAATTTTTCTCTGGTACATTTTGTTTCTGACAAAGTTGCATTCACCAAAAATGGAATGTTTATATTGCACAATATAATTTGTATGTTGGTGACAATCCCCACGTTGTTCAACAATTTAAGCATAAACGTGTGGCTAGGAGTAGTTAACGATTATCTATTTGGGTCTGTGGAATTGTCTGCTCGTTTATAAATAAAGCTGATTGCTTACATTTCCTGCAAAATGCTTTATCTAATTCAGTAGATGATGTGCCTTTAAATATTCGGCAAAACTTGATGGTTTCTACATAACGGCTGTCCGAACCAATTTAGCAGGAGTGTACGAGACTTTCTTAATAATAACTAAGAAATGCGCTAGATTGGATAGCATGGTCGCCGGATTTTAGTCCTTGCAATTATTGATTTGGGCATATATAAAAGTATTTGTTTATTCCATTCCGATACAAAATCGTCCACAACTGTGGCTAAGGATACCAGACGCTTAGAACGAGTTTTTAAATAACTTTGGAATTTTGGCAAGAATTTGGCGTTCTCTAAGCAAAAGGACAAATTTATGCATACAGACTAATGGTCATCACATCGCGCATCTTTTGTAACTATCTACTTTTGTGTTAGTTTCGTTCTATCGTATAAAATACTTTGTTTTTAAAACCATCAAATACAAATTTGATTTTTTTACTTCGTTTCCCAAATTTTTTTACGATTTTTTTGCTGCATTTATTGAGATAAAAGGTAATTTATAAAATTAATCAATTAACTCTCATACAGAAAAACGAATAGTTTTCAAATCGATTTTTCTAGAAAATGATGTATCCTACCGACGTAAGTAAGAGTACCTTTTAGTACTAGAATACTTGAAAATTTAATAGTCTAATAATGCTTAAAAGTTAAAGACAAAAAAGTTATGCATTAAAATAACAATTGACCTACCCAAAACGGACGCCTATGTCCGGTAGTAGAAATTTTCAATAAATGTAGTCGATTCAACTGTGGATGAGGATAATCGTACCAATTTTCGTTTTTGCGCGAAGTAAAGAAGTTAAGCGCGAGCCGCGTAGCGGCGCGCGGAGTAATTTTACAAGCATGTAATAAGCTTACAACTCAAGTTGTATACTATACTTTTTCTACGTTTATTCTCGTTTATAAAAATTAAATTACCACTATATTTACACTGACAGATTAATAATTTTAATCTGTCAAAATTACGTCTGTTAATTCGTTTCCATGGTAACTCGACCAACTGACTTCGAGGCTTATGTGATATTACACATTTTTATAAAACAAGCGTAATTTGTTTTTATTACGTGCTAGTCATTACGTGTCAGTATCTGTTATGATGCATTTACTTAGCATCCAAATAGTAGGTAATATACAATTTACTAGTAAGAGAGTAGAAAAAACTTATTACAAGGCAGCATCTTCAAAGAGCTCTAGCTCCCTTAGGACTAGGTGAATTGGGTTAAATTAAAATTATCTGAGAAATCTCCGGTCCCCGTTTGTCAGGAGAGTTTCTAGACACCCTGTATAAAAAATTGGTGCAAATCTTTGCCTATGCTAATATCGTTATTGTTGGAATAACGGAAAACGCTGTGACGACGTCATCGAAGCAATTATCTAATTTGTATACTTGGGCTGGGAGCGCTAGTCAATACTGAGAATAACACTACCGCAGAATTTGCCATGGCACATGACGAAAGAGAGCGAAGAGAAGTGGACAAAGGGAGTAATACAGTTAATGATTACCCAGAACACTTAAACGAGGCATAGAAATACATTAAAAAAAACAGGGAGAAACTGGCACCAAATAGCACAAGACAGGTCTTCCCTGACGAAGATGTAGCGTCAATGCATTCGTGAAATTTTGGCAGATATGCTCGAAATTGAAGAACTCCCGTCCCGCACAAATCACTGAGCTGATGGCCCCCATCATTTTTTTCAGAACTGCATTGTGTTTTAAAGAAGATTTATCGATTGAAAAATTTAAAATTTGATTGAAGCATGGTGTGAATAGCCTCATTTTTGAAGTTATTACTGCATCAACGTTAACATAAATCATTACAGGGCAGCCAACTGTAGTCAAGCCTACGCAATACTTAACATCTAAAGTTGCTTTTTTCAAATTCAAATTTCTAATACAACTTGAGCTAATTAAAAAAAAATAAATCACTTGGTTTGAAAGGGGGGCGATCGCCCCTTTGGATCCGTCTATGAAATGGCTTGGTCGTCAGCGAAGTGTATTCTTGCAATTAATGTTTGGCGCGAAAAATCACGAATAACTCACAAAGATATATGGAATGATTAAGAAATAATAAAATCTTATGAAATAGTATTTCATTACAATAATAAAATACAGGGTTTTTCATTTGAGACGACAGAAAATACTCATTCTAAGTTTCGACCAATCCTCTATGCCAAAATTAAATTTTTGATATGTTAATAATTTTGGACAACAGTAGACTATATTAAAAACCGTTGGAATTTGAATAGATTTTTTGATGCCAAATCTCTATAGATTTTTTGATGCCAAATCTCTACAAGTATAGAGAGTGTTAATATTGCTACGAAATTAGTAAATAAAGTAATTATTTTTGTTTTTGAAATATTTAAAAACTCCACGTTAATCTTATTAACACATTCGCGACCAACCTATTTTTAGGTCTGTCCAGTCAAATTGATTTTGGTTAAACATGAAAGAAACATGACAAATCCACCATTTTTGGGGAGGAGTATTATAATTGAACAAGGATTATAAAAAAAATGTTTTGGATAATGTCACACATATGTAACACTGGTCTATAGTAATAAAAATTTGAACATAACCCAAGTGTCACAAATATGTGACATAAACATTTTTAGCTACTACTTATAAAAAATCATTTATTTATTCAATATTAACAAAACTAAAAATTACTTCCAATAAAAAATAAAACATATTGTATAAGTTTAATTGTCTTTTCTGTGCCACTCAGCAAAACAGGGTGTAACACATAACCCAATGGGCTGTCTATCACCCCACTTACATTCCTGGCATGTATACCAGGTGGCAGCCCTTTTCTTGGTTGCACTGCAATGTCGACATCTTTTCCGCTTATTTTCTTTTTTCAAGTTGTGTGCCGCAACAACTTTTTTTCTGCTTGGCCGTTCTGTTTGTCCCAGTAAATGTTTGATCACTTCCTCTCTAAACTGAAGGTACGACATTCTTGTTTTGCTTGACGTGTTTCTATTTTTATTCAACAACCAGTTGCCATTCCACATGCAAATATCTAGTAAGTGAAAGAAAACTTTCATGTACCATCTCAGAGTTTTTCGTGGTGTGCCATAATACGAAGTCATCTGGTCAATTCTGTCAATTCTCGACATAAAGGAATTGTAGTCACGAATCATTACTGGCTTCAACTTTTTCTGGCCTCTACGATTTTCAACTTCAACCATTTCGGAACCATGCTTGGATGAAATCATTATTACATTTCTCTTATCTTTCCATTTTAATACTATGATTGGACCTCTTCTTTGCCATACGACTTCTCCTTTCATTAATTTTTTTGTAATAACACTCTTTGGGTTACTTTTTCTATTTTTTCTTAATGTTCCACAAACGTAGGTCTTCTTTTCATGTAAAAACTTGGCAAGCTCATAACTGTTGTAATAATTGTCCATGTAGATAGTGTGCCCCTTCTCTAAATATTCAGTAACAAGTCTGTGAACTACTTCAAACGCATGCCCATTTTCATTTACTACTGTCCCCTTGCCGCTGCAGATTAGGACATTTAGTAAAAATCAATCAGAGATAGTAATCTCATAAATTTTTATTCCATATTTACTAGTTTTGTTTGGCATATACTGTCGGAATATTAACCGCCCTCTCCAAAGTAAGAGGGCTTCTTCAAGGCTTAAGTTCTCTCCTGGATAGTACACTTTAGAGATATTATTTATAATATGACTCGTAACGTTTTTAATTTTGTAAAGTCGATCTTGAACTTCTACGTCTTCTGGCTTGTAAAAACAAATATTTTGAAGAATAGCTTCAAACTTTGATCTGGGCATAGTTTTTCCAAATATTGAAAAGTGATATAGTGGATCTGTGCTCCAGTATAAACGTAAGGAGGGGAGTTTAATCTTTCCCATTAATATGCAGAGACCCAAAAAAATTTTTAAGTCGTCAATATTTATATCCATCCAGCGTCTTAAAAAGGAATATTTTTTTAAAGTAGGGTTTTCTTTGCGTGAAGCAGCTCTGTGATTTGTCCACTCTACGATTTTTATCAAAAGCTCTTCATCAAATAGTAATGAAAAATATTGTATAGGTGTTGCATCGACAGGAATTTCTACTTTTATATTTTCTTGTTCAGTAAACTGATGTATCTCAATATTTTCCTCTACATCAAGCCAGTCCGCCTCATCATTTTCTTGTACCACATTTTCATTTCCATGTACTGCATGTTCATTTTCATGTACCGCATCATTCGCTTCGCCCTCATCATTACTCAATTCACCGCCGTCATTGCTCGACTCTCCCCCATCATTGCTAGTATCCTCAGTCTCTCTTCCAGAATGAGAAGGAGAATATTCACTTTCGGCATTTCTGTACTCACTAACTTCCCTACTAGCCATCTCGACCTCTAATTGAAGGTCTCGTGTACTTAGATGTCGTTTTGACATTGTTAATACGTCTAAAATAAATAATAAGTTATTACACGATGTATAAATAAGTTCCATTTTTATATTACCTTATTGAAGGAGAGTGCTAAGAAAAAACTTTAAAATCGGTGAAATAACATCCGAAAACACCAAGGCCCTATAAAAAGTAAGATTGCTGTAATTGATAAGCCTAATTAACATCAAGGCATAGAAACGAAACTCTGACCTTTGAAATTGCGACGTTGCCGTTGTGAGTAGACTTTCGGGGTAGACACAGAAAAATAACAACGGTTAATAAACATAAAATAAATACGGTAAACGCTGTTTACCGTACGTTAAACGTCGTTGAAGGCAGTGTTTGGCGCCGGAAAATGGCCAGAAGGACAGATATAAAGACAGCGAGGAAGAAGATCAAGATCATTTCAGAAAGAGCAAGAAGTTCTCGAGAACACCAACAAAAACTCCAGAGAAAAAAAATAAGGCAACAAAAATTGATCAATTACTAATAATGATGAGCCACCTTACCGATGATATTAAGGAAATAAAAAGAAATCAAAAAGAATGCAAGGAAACGATAGAAAAGCTCATAATGGAAAACAGAGAGCTGAGAAAAGAAAATTTGGAACTAAAACAAGAAAATATAGAGATCAAGGAGGAACTCAGAGAAATAACAAAAAACATGGAAGTTATGGAAAAACACCGACGAATAAATAACATAGTTATGAACGGTCTAAGGATAGACACATATGAGCAAGCAGAGTTAAAAGGAACAATCAATAATTTCATCAAACAACATATAGGGGTAGAGGTTAAAATAAGGAATGCTCACAAGTTAGGCGATAAAACATGCTAAAAAATAATGGAAAAAAAGCACAAGTTAAAAGAATTTAAAGAGTACAAAATATATATCAACGAAGATGCAACCATAAAAGAACGAGAAATACAGAAAACAATTAGAAACATTGCTCAAGAAGAAAGAAATAAAGGAAATGAAGTAAAAATTGGAGTAAAAAAAATATGGGTGAATAACAGCGAATGGAGGTGGAATGACAAAGAAGGCGCAATGTGTAAAAAAACATCAAAAAACTAGCAACTAAATGTACTACTGGAATAACGTTGACGAAACAAGCACAGAACAAGGTTAAGGAAAATACAAAAAAAGAAAAAAAGAGTACAGAAATGAAAACTGAACCAAAACAAAAGAAAACATTGCGAAAAGAGCACCTACTTTTAGGAATATGGAATGTAAGAGGCACATATGGAGAAGGCAAACTTAAACATTTAGCGAGAGAAATCGAAAAGTTCCATTTTGACATAGTAGCTTTACAGGAGACGAAACAGCTGGGAAATGATATATTTGAAATAGAGGATACAATGTTTTTCAACAGCGGTGGAAAGAATCGAACATTAGGCACAGGTTTTATGATAAGAAAAGAGCTAAAAGAAGCAATAGTAGAGTTTAAACCAGTATCAGACCGCATATGTAGTATCAGGTTCAAGGGAAAATACCAAAAAATCACCCTCATAAATATTCACGCACCTTCAGAAGAAAAAGATAATGACGTTAAAGAATGTTTCTACAATGAATTAAACAGAATAATCGAAAATATACCCCGATATGATATGAAAATTATTCTAGGCGACGCAAATGCCAAAATAGGGAAGGAAGAAGTATTTAGACCGACAATAGGAAAATATAGTAAACACAATGAAACTAATAAGAACGGACAATTTCTGATAGATTTCGCAAGAGAAAAAAATATGATCATAATGAGCACATATTTCGAAAGAAAAGAAATACACAAGGAAACATGGATATCGCCAGATAGAAAGACTAAAAACCAATTAGACCACGTGCTCATCGAAAAAGAGGAACAGCAATGTATAAAGAAGATAAGAACATACAGAGGACCAGACGCTGACTCAGATCACTACATGGTGGGTATCAAAATTAAGCAGCTGATACCAGAAAACAAAAACAAAATAAATAAAAAGAAATGTATACATAACCCAATTCGATTAGCAACAAAAAAAGAGCAAGAAACATACGAGGAAACAATGGAAAGAAAACTAAAAAAGATACAAATAGAAGAGCAAACTGAGAACAAATGGGAAAACATAAAGCAAATAATGAACAAAGCAGCAAAAGAATGTGATAAACAAGAGAATAAAAAGATGAAAGACTGGTTCGACATAGAGTGCCAAAAAGAAATAGAACTAAGAAAATCATTAAGGATGGAAATGATCACGAAAGAAACAATAGAGACAAAGAATAGATATAGGGAGCAAAGACAAAAAGTAAAGAGGGTGCTGAGAGAAAAGAAGAGAAAACACAGAAAATAAGCTAAAAGAAATAGAAGAGAATTACAGAAATAAAAAAATAAAAAACCTGTATCAAGGTGCTAGAAATGAAAAAAAAGGTTTCCAACAAAAACCCATATTCGTTAAAAACAAAGCAGGAAATAATATAAGCGGAGAAGCAGAAATAGTCGAAAGATGGAAAGAGTATTTTGATGAATTACTAAATGGTAATAATAAGTCAAACCAAAGAGAATATATGCAAGCAGAAGCAAGAATTGAACACATAGACGACATAGAAGATAATTCACCCAGCAAAAAACAAATCGAGGAAATCATAAAAAATCTGAAAAACAACAAATCCCCTGGAAGTGATAACATAACAGCAGAGATGATGAAATATGGTGGAAAACTGCTAAATAATTGGATATGCAAGATCATAAAAGAGATATGGATAAAAGAACGAATACCAGAAGATTGGAAGGAAGCCATTATTTGTCCATTACACAAAAAAGGAGACAAAACAGAATGCAGTAATTACAGAGGAGTAGCGTTACTAAATACCATATCTAAAATCCTATCAAAATCGATAAAAGATAAGTTGGAAAAAGAAGCTGAAAATATAATAGGCGAATACCAGTGTGGATTTAGACGAGGGAGAAGCACAACGGACCAAGTATTCATAATAAGAGAGTTACAAGCAGAAAGCTATGAACACAACTTACCAACGATAGCGCTATTCATCGACTTCCAGCAAGCATACGACAGAATAAAAAGGAAGGAATTAAAAGAGACCCTTGAGGAACTGGGAGTTAGCAGAAAGTTGCGTAACATGATACATCTTACTTTAGAGAATACAGAAAACAGAGTCAAAGTCAACAATCATGCATCGGACAAATTTATAGTAAAAGAAGGATTAAGGCAGGGCGATCCTTTGTCATCATTACTCTTCAATTTATGCCTAGAAAAAATAATGCGAGAAGCGAGAATTAATAGAGAAGGACTCCTATATCATAAAAGACACCAAGTTTTGGCATTTGCGGATGATATAGTGTTGCTGGCAAGAGGAAAAAAGAGCTACAGGAGATAGTACAGAAAATAGTAAAAGCAGCAAAGAAAATGGGACTTTACATAAATGAAACTAAAACAAAATGTATGCAGTGGACAGATGATCAGTTTAGGGATGGACAAAAGTTTAAAGTAGAAGTAGAAGAAAGATTATCATACGAATTCGAAATGGTGGAAAGATTTACATACCTAGGTACAATAATATCACGTAAACCTAACATTAAAGAAGAAATACAAGCTAGAATAATGGCAGGCAATAGAAGTGTACATGCTCTTAGTGGAATGTTGAAAAGCAAGTTTTTATCAAAAAAGGCAAAGCAACATACTGCAGTGAGACGTGGACAATGACAAAAAATGAACAAAATCTACTGGAGATATGGGAAAGGAAAATCTTGAGGAAGATATATGGAGGAATAATAAGGGACTGTTTATGGATAAGAAGATCAAATGATGAATTAAAGAAATTATATAATCAACCTAACATAATAGGAGTCATAAAGGCACAGAGACTAAGATGGCGAGGTCACCTAGAAAGGATGCCAAACACGAGGACTTCAAAAAGGGTACTAAACTACAATATAACTTCAAAAAAGAGAAAAGGAAGGCCAAAAAATAGATGGAATCAGGAGGTAGAAAAAGATATGGAAGAAATTGGACTAGACGGCCAGAAAAGAAAAATGAATAACAAGAAGGAATGGAGAAAAGTCACATATCGAGCCAGAGAAGATCTCAGTACATAAAGGAAAGCGAAAATGAAGAAAGAACAAAATTCTTTAAGCCATGGGCCTCTAAGGCCTTTAGTGCTATTGTACCGGGTGGTCCAATAAGCCGATGTCTCGGCTATATATCGGAAAGTATTCATGGTATAACTTTAGGAGAAAAAATTCCTTAGTAAAAGTGGCCAAGAGAAATCGCTGGAAATAACTTTCAAGATTCTGGATTAACCGCTAGGGGGCGTAAACTGCGAAGAAAATTTTGAAAACCAGTTTTTTGGGAAATATGTCCAATTGTATAATGTGTTAAATAAGTAAACTAGAAAGAGGCATAAATTCTGCACAAAGTTGTTCAAGTAGTTTTTTTTATTTTTTCAAATAAAGGGTGGGGGAGAGTGGGAAAGTATTTGTGGATAAATACCTATAACTTTGGTTTGGATCAACCGATTTTAACAAAATTAGTGTCATTAGAAAGAGTATGAATGAAATAATTTACATACTGACTTATTTTTTAATTTATTTTATAATACAGGGTGTGTCAATACTATACTTACTTATGTTTATGCGTTTTTATTCATATCTCGAGTTCAATTAAAGCTATTAACATGGGGTTTGCGCTATTTTGTTACGAATTTAATCCAGTTCCATTATAATTTACAATAAATGGATGTTTCCATTAAAAATTTTGAAAAAAACAAGTATTAATTTTTTCTATTCGAAAGTACCCTCTACCTACGACAATTAAAACTAAATGCAATTATTTTATAGTAGATGTAAATTATTTCATCCATACTCTTTCTAATGACACTAAATTTGTTAAAATCGGTTGATCCAAACCAAAGTTATAGGTATTTATCCACAAATACTTTCCCACTCTCCCTCACCCTTTATTTGAAAAAATAAAATAAAAAGTACTTGAACAACTTTGTGCAGAATTTATGCCTCTTTCTAGTTTACTTATTTAACACTTGGTATAATTGGACATATTTCCCAAAAAACTGGTTTTCAAAATTTTCTTCGCAGGTTACGCCCCCTAGCGGTTAATCCAGAATCTTGAAAGTTATTTCCAGCGATTTCTCTTGGCCACTTTTACTAAGGAATTTTTTCTCCTAAAGTTATAACATGAATACTTTCCGATATATAGCCGAGACATCGGCTATTTGGACCACCCGGTATATATATATATATATATATATTATATATATATATATATATATATATATATATATATATATATTACCTTTCTAAATTATACACAATTACGATACAGACTATTTCTTCTTTTTTTAAACGTCCAAATCATGAAATCACAACCCAGCCATGGTGTGTGAAAGAAGGATTGTTTAGGTGGACTGTGACCAAATTTAGACCCACTATGATGTGATAAACCGTGGTAAAATTATTTTACATTTCATCACGTAAGTTCGGTGTCACACATATGTGTCAGCAGTCCTTACGAAAACTTCACCGTCACACATGTGTGACGGTTGGCCGCGAATGAGTTAAATATATGTAATATATGCAAAAATGCCAAATTTTAAAATAAAATTAAAATTTACAACATAATCCGAGTTGATGGTTTTTATTTTCATCTTCGTAAAGTAAGTTATGTATATTGGCAGTTTTAAATACTTATGAATATTGCATTTTAATTTATATTGTATTATTATATTGCATTTTATTTATTGTATTGTAATTTTTATATTATTATCAAGATGGAATGCAAGGTGGCAATTAAGCTGGATTTATAGTTTGACGGACTGTAGACGCAGACGCACCGGAAAAAGAAAAAAGATCAACATAGACTTTTGTGTACTCTTATAAATGAACGTAAATGCATGTCGGGACGTAAGCGAAACGCACTGTAACGGAAGAGTTGGTCAACTTTCATCTTTTACAGTGCGTTACCACGCGTTACTTGCGTCTGGCCAATCAAAAGGAAGGAATTTTGTGCTGTCAACGTCAACCAAAGTGAACTGTCTGGCCCGCCTACCATATTGTAAAGTTGCTTATTCGCTGTGAGCCGATAAGTAGAGGGGATTTGACAGTTTTCACCAATGCTGTTAGTGGCCAAGGTCAGTAGATATTTAAGTAGGTTGCCTCGTAACTATAGACCAATCAAATGCTCGCTTTTTAAAGGCGGGAATACGTCACCCATACGACACTTTTAAAATTGCCATAAGCTTCAATGCTAACAAAAGTTTCAAAAACTTAGGTTTTGCAATATATTTTGGGATTTTCTTGGGTATAGGGATGTTAAGTGGTTCTTTTATTAGTAATTATATCATTTTTTTTTTATTTAAATCAATAGTCTGATGACAAAAAATAGAATTGATTATATTGACAATACTGTGTGTTTTAAATGAAAATAACAGTTTATTTCGCACAAAAACCCAAAAAAACAGTAGAAAAAGTTCAAAAGCAAAAATACTAAATATGTGGGAACTTACTTATGTTTTTCCTGGAATTTGCAGCATTCTTATCATATCTAGTGGTAGGAAAAAAAAACAAATAGGTAATATAAATAATTTATTATTAAATTAAAATACAAAAAATGATTAGTCCTTCAAGCACAAATCTTCTTTCATCTAAAAAATATTTCATTATTATAACGTACAAAACTACATATAATTGTTAGACAAACCTTGATATCACAGCTACAACACACTTCACAAGTGTTTATGTACACAAATAACTAAATAATAAGTCTCTATAAATAATACTGTCCTTATACCTATACTTAAAAAAAACTAAACAATAACTAAACAAATAAACGAACTAATGATACTATACGAAAATTCCACAAAAAAATATACGAATACAAACACAAAAGTGAACTTAAACTCAGACGTGCAGACAACTGTCAAATTTGACGTTGTCGTATGATCCCCTCGCTTCGCCAACATAGTTACGAGGCAACCTACTTAAATATCTACTGACATTGGTTAGTGGCAGTTTTGTGCATTGAACTTGTAAACATTTGTACTGTTGTATTGATACATGTAAAAATACTGGGTATAAGTGATTGTAAATTTTATTCATTTCCTGTTGCCAAGCATAAAATAGTTCAAAGAGAAAAATGGATTATTGTTATCAATAAGATTTTTGGTGTAGCTGGTTGAAATGGGATATCATGTGATATAGACTTAAAACCAGTATAATGTTTAATATCCATTTTGATAAAATTAAAACAAATTGATATCTAAGCACTAAGGCCTAACCACACAAAAAATAACTGAGCAAAAACTGAATGAAAATGCAAAATGAAAACAAGAATTAAAACGTTACAAGTATGATACTATGACTAACAAGATAGGATCTTCCCGTAGCTCAAAATCGGTCGTGTTCACGCATGCCGTCATTGGAGAGTAGAATTTGAATTCTTGTTAAAGTTAAATGGGATTTGTATGCATTCTGTGATGAAATTACTAGACGAAAATAAGTTAAGAGGTTTAATAATTACAATAATCGTACACATAAGGATATCTCCAAACTATTTATTAAAGATTATTTATTGATATACACAAAAAACTGACATTTCGAGCGTGCAACTCTCCAATGACGTCACGACTTATGCGTTATCTTATCTTCTTAGTCATAGTATCATGATTACGAGAGGTAAAGGTAACCTTTAACCATTAAATATTTTCACATAAACTTCTTCTTTTTCTCCATGGCCTCTTACGTAAGTAGTCATCCAGTCGCAGGAACCTATATCTTAAATATTAAAATTATAATGAATAAAATAAAAAGGCGTAATTACTTTTACTATTAATTCTGTATATTCGTTCAGTAATCAGTTTATAATAATATTTTAGTTCATAATTTTGTATTTTTAGATAAATATCAATTTTTCTCGTTTTGTCATATTTCACTTACACCGATTTTACAAGAAGAGTACAAGTTTCAAACCGCGAGAGAGCGCTACCGGCGAAACTCACAGCGAATCAACATATTCGAATTTTGATTTTGTTGATTATTTGTTACAATGGACGTTAAGAATTTATAAAATAATAATAATAAATAATAAAAGAATATTATAGTATCATAGTCTAGCCACTGTTTCTACCCATACGCAAAAATTCCACTTCGTCGATTTATAAATTGAAATAATATTTACAGTCCCTTTGTTACGTCTGCAGTGCGTCTACGTCTACAGTCCCATGATACTAAGAAACTAAGACTTAAGGTCGATTCAGACACATCAGTCACGTCTCGTCACAGTGATTGCGCCGAACCGAACAATCCGTCATACAAAATATTCTTTAATACAAATATGTTGCCGGCATTCACACTCATCAGTTGACAAACAGTTTCCCAGCTGTCAGATAGTTGATAGTTCTGTGACCAATCAGAACCGGTTCGGCGCCGAGACTATGACGGGACTGATGTGTCTGAATCGACCTTAAGACTGTTATTATAGTGTCATGTACAGTCCGTCAAACCAGCTTAAAGGTCGATTCAGACACATCAGTCACGTCTCGTCACAGTCCTGGCGCCGAACCGAACAATCCGTCATACAAAATATTCTTTAATAGAAATATGGCGCCGGCATTCACATTCATCAGTTGAGGAACAGTTTGCCAGTTGTCAGATAGTTGATAGTTCTGTGACCAAACAGGACCGGTTCGGCGCCGAGACTGTGACGGGACTGATGTGTCTGAATCGACCTTTAGCCCATCGAGCAAAAAGACAAAAGGGGGAATGTAAAGGTAGTGGGGGCAAAAACAGGAAATGCGATCTTTAGAGGCCACATTAAACAAGGAAAGATAGTCTCTCTCCTTGTTTGACATCAAATTTAGTTGGGTTATGTTATTGTTTGTCCCACATGTCACATAAAATCTTATTTATATTGAAGTTTTTTAACAATTGTGTCGCATTTTAGACTATTATCGTTAATAATTAATTAAAACTTTCTCGTCTAAGACACATTCTGAAAAATATTATATAGCTAAAGTGTCGGAAAATTTAAATTTGGCGCATTCGCGTTTCCGGGTATGTCCGCCATCAGAGGCCACTTTTTTGGTCTCCTTATCATAAGCAGGGGGGTTCAACTTCAATCCGTAAAATGTAATCATTGAATTAGTTACAGAACACACCACCAAGCGCTATTATCGGTAGATTCTGTAGATCACAAAACATTATTAATGTTTTGTGCTAAAATAGCGTTGTCTTCATAACTGGTGTCTGTCGAATGTTAATGTCATAATTCTCAAATGTCGAATATTAATTGATGTTGATGATTAAGTATTAATTCGTTTTTTGTGTTTTTAGTTAAAAGTGCTGTTAGATCAAGGAATATCGTATTTAGGATTAGAATATTAATTGTTTAGTTAAGGCGTGGTATAAGGATATTTTTTTTTTAAGTTAAGTTAGAAGTTAGTACAGGCTTCTATGATTCTCTTCTCATTTACATTTATTCGAATATATAAACAGGATTAGAGTTCTCTCTGTTGATCTAGTCTTTAGCATTATCTGCTTTTCTCAAATCGCGAGTTTAGGGTATTCACCAACTTACGCCTCAAAAGGATTAGTAAATATAAGAACAATAAATCAGGTATACTATGAATAATCCTTTAGAGGCGTAAGTTGGTTAAATACCCTATATATGAAATGAACGTTAGGACATATACTATGAATAATCCTTTAGAGGCGTAAGTTGGTTAAATACTCTATATAGGAAATGAACGTTAGGACATATACTATGAATAATCCTTTAGAGGCGTAAGTTGGTTAAATACCCTATATAGGAAATGAACGTTACTACAAAATTCAAAATTTTCCGCGCTTTATAGAAATTCAATTTTCGCGCGTTTACAATATTACCAACTACACAAGGCGTTTGTCAATTAGCAAGATCTCCAACATGATAAAAATATTGATTAGTACCAGAACACTCCAACGTGGCGCTGATGATCACAACATTTTTTTGTACAGAAGTAGGTTATCTATCCCTCCTTTGTCTTTTTGCTCGATGCTTTAGCCTCTCCTACTCTCGTCACCGAACAACGTTGTTCGGAGCTCTCGTGTTTTCGTTGATTGTTTGTGTTCTCAGTTCTGTCACCGAACAACCCGAAGGTGCACTCCGATAAATTTACATTGGTAGCTGTCAGACAAATTCGGTGACCTTGCGCCATTTTTTTAGTGTACAATGTCAGTGTTTACGATTGCACAAAATCAAATAATTAGCGAAACAAATAGTGATCTAACCTAACAACAAACACAAAATGATCTGTCAACGACGTGACTGTGAACTTAAAATATGGCCGCTGACCTGCGCAAACCAGATGCGCGAACAATTACCGCCGAGTCGAGTGCACCTTCGCAATGTTGCCAACCGGAGGGAAATTTCCCTTTTTGCGGGAATTTTTGACACAAAAAAATGGAAAAAGGGAAAAAATATCTCAAAAGGGAATACTTACTCCGGTGTAAATTGTAAAATATTCTTTAAAAAAATTCAAAAAAATATTTGAAAACAATTAAACATATCTTCACCCCTGGTAGTAATTGAAATGCTTCTCCTATTTCGGTATCCTTAATCATAACAAAACATCATTCGGTAATCATAACTCTCAAGAATCTCTCAACACTTAGTGCTTAGTGTCAAAAATTAAAATAGATGATGGTTGGGTAATCTATTTCACAGCCAGATCACTATACTTTTATATATCTAAATATTATGATCTAAATAGGCACCTATTCCCCAAATCAAAATATAATAAAACTTAAGGAAGGCTGATGTAAGCACTTGTCCCAATAATTTCGTATTTATTTATTAGGTACTTAAATAAAATTATGATTGTTTGAATACATATTGTAATGGAAGTGGGAAACCGACCGAAATTGCCTTATTTGGTACTTTATGTATAAAGTGTTACTTCTTAATAATAATTTTTGGAGTTTAGGCAAAGTAAAAGTATAACAATAAAAATGAGTGACCATAATAACAGTAGTGTATTTAATGATAGTGGGGCTAATGTAGTCATCAAATAAAAAAAAATTAAAATAACCCAATCTAAAGAAAAACATTTTAAAATTACATTTTACATTTTAAAAATTACATTAATTAATTAATTACATTTTTACGTTAATTACGTTAATTACATTTTAAAAACATTAAAATCTGGGTTAAGGCTTTGGCCACATAATAATAAAACATGTATGTGGAAAGTGTGTAATGCAGTAATTTTATGTGGCAAAAGAGAATTGCAAATACATGCTGCAGGTAAGAAACATTTAAAAAATATGACTGCTACTAAATCTATTTCAAGTATTTCCTCGTTTTTGGCAACTGGTAATATTTCTTTAAATCACCAAAATGCCGTAAAAGACGCCGAAATAAGATAAGTGTCTTTTTGCTGAACATAATGTGGCTAAATAGATACATTCTTATATTTCTGTTACAAAACCCATTTTGTAAACGGGAGGGAATTTTTTCATAAAAGTGGGAATTTTTAAGGTAAGTTGAGGGAAAAAGCTTGCAAGAAGGTTGGTAACACTCCGTTCTGTGCTCCTCGCGAAGTATCAGCGATCAGCACGTATCAGACCCTGTGTTGCCAATGTCCGGATAATTATCCGATTTTCGGATAATTTCGTGGACCATCGGATAATTTTCGGATTGAACATTTTTTTGGATAATTTCGGATAATTCAAGGGTCTATCGACTTTTTATTTTTAATATAATTTAAATTTTTTTAAGCTTAAATAGCTAAATTTGCGAATGTACATAGAACTGCAAACTCTATTCTCATATAATCGAAGATGATGGAACCTATGAATTATTTCAGCGCCCTCTGTTGATAAATAGTATAGTTTTGGTTGACTGTTTTCTTCTTCTTCTTAAGGTGCCGTGCATTTCTGCGTAGGCGTCCACCGTACATCGTCTTGTCAGGTGAGATGTTAAATATTCTAGGATTAAATATTTCTGTTTTTAGCAGCATTGCGAAGCATTTCATAGCTGTGGATTCCTGTCCATTGTCGAATATTGCGCAGCCATGACATTTTTTTTACGTCCGAGACCTCTCCTACCCTCTATCTTCCCTTCGAGTATCAGTTGCTGAAAAGTGTATCGTTCTCCTCGTATAATGTGCCCCAAGTATGCAGTCTTCTTACTTTTTACATAATCAAAAAGTTCCCTATCCTGTAAGCCCGCTCTTCTGAGTACTTCCTCATTTCTGACCCTGTCCGTCCATGATATTCTGAGCATTCGACGCAGGCACCACATTTCAAACACTTCAAGTTTGTTAATGGAACTGGCCTTTAACGTCCATGCTTCCATTCCGTACAGGAGAACAGGCCACACGTAACACTTAAGCATCTTGTATCGGAGGTTAAAGTCCAATTTGAGATCAGTCAGAAACTTACGAAGCCTCATAAAAGCATTTCTGGCTTGTTCAACTCTGCTCTTTATTTCATTCTCGGGGTCCCAACCCTCATTCAGCAAACATCCGAAGTATTTGAATTGCCTGACTTGTTCGATTTCTTCTCCAGAGACATATATCTTTGCGTTGGGGTAATCATTTCTACTTATAATCATTGACTGTTTTACTGTACAAAAATCCAGGGATCTTTGAAATTGACAAAACAAAAATCGAATTTCATTTCAATCCAAGTCTAAAATGTTCGAAGTAGTCAAGTAATTCCCCTGTGGCACTTTCTCTATACTTTTGCCGATTATGTATGTAAACAATAAGTATTTTTAATGTAGGTTTTAAGAGTTAATAATTTGTTATTTTGCTGTATTTATGTATTATTTTTTGTTTTTTATTTAAATAAATATATTTCTATCAAACTAAACTTGTTTTCTTGCCATCATTTCTCATATTGATTGTCATTTGGCATATACCAATGTGTCAACTGTCAATGTCAATTATGTCATTTAATTAGTGTTCTTTTTCGATTTTTATGAATTCGGATAATTTCGGATATTTGGTTTCTAACAATGACGTATAATATATAGACTCGGTGAACGCTTTAAAAAGTGTCCAAAACATGAATACCTTTGTTATTGTTTATTGTTTTGATACGAAGATGCACGAAGTTCATGATTTCTTACGAAGCATCACGAAGTTGATCTTGTGTTTGAAAACATCATGGACGTATGAAAACATTTTCTCCATTTTGTGTGACAAGCAAATTTTATTTTAAATTGTTGAGAGTTATTAACTTACTATTTTAGTAAAATGCAATACTATTTTATCAAAATAATTATTTCTCTTATACAGGAACAAAAAGAAATCATAAATATTTAATTTTAATTAAAAAAATAATTATTGTCTATTAACATATAAATGAGCACGCCGCTGTTCTGATAAACATGCCTTCAACCTTGAGCCGAGATCTTTCGGACACTCGATTCTATAGCGAGAATAGGGGACTGCGTAGTCTATATATTATACGTCATTGGTTTCTAACATTCGGATAATTTCGGATATTTTGCTCCCAACATTCGGATAATTTCTAGTTACTAGTTTTTGCATTGGCAACACTGATCAGACCCATAACCAGAGAACATACGAACACACCATAACCTAACAATCACAATACGTATGCAAGGCTGCCAGGTCTAGGGATTTATCCCGAATCTAGGGATATTTCAGTATAAAAGGGACAAAGGTATTTTTTTTGATATTTATTGTAAAATCTAGGGATTTTTGACCAGCTCAAATATTTACCTACATAGGCCTATTATAATAATATTTTCTTTAATTCAGGTGTAAAACCACTTCGTATGACCGGTATTAAAAAAGCGATCTCTCATTTCATTACAAATAATTAAACTACTAGTAAACTACTTAAAGATTCTATTATCAGATGTCGCTAAATGTCCTCGTTCTTGGAATTTTTATTTTATGATACCAAATAGATTTCTGCCAAAAATAGATTCATTTCCTATATATTATCATAAAGGAGAAGCAAATTCTGGAGCAAGAATTACGGGTTTTACAAAAATCTTAGATTTTATAAAATAATTAGGGATATACAGTAGGAATCGGGTGAATCCCAGGATTCGTGGAAATATATCAATAAAATTCTATGCTTCACCGTCTAATTTCTCTTCAAGTGGTATTTTGTATTAATTTTATTACGTGAATTATACTTAATAATATATTAAATGGAATATTCAAAGCCATAAATAAGTACGTTATTCCATTTTTGTTAAATTTATTTAAATCACCGCTATTGTATCGTTTAAAAATGTAATGTTTTTGAAATAAAGGTATAAAACAACAATTATTTTTTTAGATTGAGTTTATCGAAAGTACAAGCTGAATATAGCCGCAAATGTCAAAAATATTTCGGCTTGGTAGTGTTTTTATGTTTTTATAATGCATAATATATTGTATGTTTCAAATATAAAGAGATAAAGCTTTTAAAAAGTAGATTTTGATTATACTATTTTATGAATTCTGCAATTTTTAATTTATATGAAGCAGTAACGTGTAGATATTTGTCTCTTTCTAGATTAATTGCAAACATCTGTTGTAATCTGGCAACTGCTGATTTGATGATTGCCAAATCTATCCCCTAATCTACCAAAGGGTAATTGCTAAAAAAAATTATAATAATTAACTGCAATTAATCTTCAAAGAAACAAATATTTACTCATTGTTGTTTTATATAAACCAAAAATTGCAGAATGCACAACATAATATAAACAAAATGTACTTTATAAAGCTTTATATTTTTGTTCCATGTTTAACATTTGCGGCTATAACCAGCTTGTACTTTCGGTAAACTCAACCTTTTTTATATCCATGTTATTATATTAGGCAACCATCAATACATCCCATCATTTTATTCAGAATTAGGCAACCATATATACATTTATTCCAATCTAGGGATTTCTAGGGATATTTTAATGTTCAATTTAGGGAGGACAAAAATTTTCACCTGGCAACCCTGTACGTATGTACCATTGAGTTAGTATATACTATGTACTATGCTAACAATATATTAACCAAAATTATGAACACAGTAAATAAAGTCGCCAAACAACATAAAGTATTGTGATTATAAATTTCTATGAATTTTATTACATATTTGTAATAATATTGTGCTCAACGAATATAGGCGCTCAGAATATTTTATCATATTAATGTCCTCAGGATGAAGGTATTTGAAAGTGCAAAATGGGACGCGGACGCAGAAAACAATATATCTCAAGAACTATTTAAAGTAAATATAATCAAATACATGTGTATAATCAAAGAATATAGACGCATATGCATCTATATTCTTTGGTATAATAGTGTAATAATGTATAATTATACCATAATGTAAAATATTTTTTAATATACCTATGCTTTCTTTTAGAATAAAAAGAAAACTAAAGTTAAGGCGGTTAATATTATGAAATCTACAAAGAAAAAAATTCAGTCTAAAATCAAAAACAAAGTTTTAAACAATGTGAACAAAAATAAAATCCTAAACAATGATCATGTAAATTTAGTTGATGCTTGTTTACCTCAGCAAGCCTCTGGTAAAAGCAAAAAGAAAAAACATGAAAAAAGAAAAGATCTTACAGACACTACCAAACAAGAAGAGAACAAGAAAATTAAAGGTAATAATCTACACAAAAAAGTAACTGAAGATAAGAAATCTAGATATAAAGAAGGCAACATTGCAAACACCATTAAAAACAATAAACAAAAATTGAAAAAGATTCAAAAAAATATGAAAAAGTTAAACAAAATTAATTTCAAATCAGATGATTTAGTTACTTTAGTGGACACACCAACCAAAAAGAAAAAACTTAAAACATTACAGAAATCAAATAGTAGTCTTAACATATCAAATAATACAGTAAGTATAGAAAATAATACAATTAAACAGAGACCTAAGGAGAATAAAAAATGTCAGATAGAGAAAATATATAAAAGCAAGCATAATTATTGTGTAACAGAAAATTTAAAAAGTAAATCAAAAACCACAAACAAGAATAATAAGCATTCAGACAATTGTGCTGAGGGGCAAGAAACTTTTGAAAATAGTGTATCAAAAACACATGGATCTATAGAAAACAAAAACATACACAAAACTTGCAAAATTGAAGGAGGCTGTATTAGCATCAGGTAACAAAAAGTTAAAAAGACCAGTACCTACTCTCAGACAAAAAATGATGGAGAAATTGAAAGCAGCTAGGTTTCGTTTTATAAATGAACAGATATATACAGCAGACAGTAAAGAAGCCCAGCAAATATTTCAAACTGATCCTCAAGCATTTAATGCATACCATGATGGATACAGAAAACAAGTTAAAAGATGGCCACTAAATCCTTTAGACATTATTGTCAACAGTATAAAGAAAATGTAAGTAAAATAATATATATGTTACTAAGATTATGAAGTTAAGAGATAACAAGACAACAATAAACTTATAACACTACTGGTTCATTGTTGTGGATTTCACAATTTTTGCCTTCTTATAGTCACATAGGTTTCTACAGATCTTCTGAACCCTTCTTTCAGTTGTGGTGTATTGTACTATTTAACTAATATTCTCACAGAAACCTACAGTAATAACAATGATTTCTGCATTCAGGACTCTTTCAGTTTCAGTTCTTTTATTAATAACTTAAAATTACCTATCAATTATAAGCTTGTTAGTTTTGATGTAGTGTCTTTGTTTACTAATTTACCTTTATACACAATTTTGGTTAGTGTTGAGAAACACTGGGATGACATATCAATGCACACAACTCTTAACTTATCTAATATCAAAAAACTCATTTCTTTTGTTTTTGACTCTAATGTTTTTATTTTTAATGATTTTTACTACAAACAAGTCTTTGGTACTCCAATGGGTTTCACTATTTCACCAATTCTTTGTAATTATGTCTTAGACGACTTGATTAAAGACTGTTTGCAACAAATCAATTTTGAAATACCTTTCATAAAGAGATACGTGGATGACTTAATCTTGGCACTACCAGCAGACTCTATACAATTTACGTTAAATGTTTTCAACCAACAAAACCCACACTTGCAATTCACATGCGAGGAAGAGCGGGAGGGATCTTTGCCCTTCCTTGACATGAGATTGCATAGATGTGAGGATAATGTTGTGAAAACACAATGGTATAGAAAACCTATATGTAGCAATAGATTCATAAGCTACCATTCCCACCATCCTCCTAGAATGAAAACCAACCTAGTCCTAGCAATGAAAGAACGTGTCAAAAGGTTATCACATCCAGATTATCTCCAACATGATCTTAACCTCTTACGGAATATTTTTGTTGAAAATTCATATCCTCTAAGACTGATTAATAAATTAATTTTTAATGTTCCATTTGTTAATAGAAATAACATTCTCACTAATTCACAATCAGTGCCCTCAGCACAAAATAATTCTGCTCAAACAAGTGTGTATTTTTATGCCCTTCCGTATATTCCAAAACTAACCGTAGAACTCACTAAAATTTTCAAAGAATTTAAGAACATCAAAATAGCTAACAAGAACATCAAAACCATACGTCAGCTGTATAGCAAAATAAAACAACCCCTAACTACTTTAGAGTCAAGAGATGTTGTTTATTGCATTCAATGTACTGAATGTCCATCCACGTACATTGGTGAAACTGGAAGAAATCTGTCTAGTCGTATCATTTCTCATAAGAGTGACTGTAGACTAAATAAACCCACTTGTGCTTTGGCAGAACATACTATCGATCTAGACCATAAGATAGATTTCAACAATGTAAAAATATTAGCCAGAGAGAAAAATAAATTTAAGAGAACATTCTTAGAAATGGTACATATCAGCAAGAGTGATAACAACAATCTGAATAAAAGATCTGAGATCCAGAATCTTAGCAAAATTTACAATTTTATTTTGACTTTTGACTGAGCTTTTCTGCATCTCAGAGTGTTCTTGTCTTGTTTCTTAAATTCCTTTATTAATTGCTATAATTATCATGATTAACTTCAGTTATTATTCAGATAGTTCATTTTGTTTTTGGTTGTTTGTTTTTTCTAAACCTACTTACTAAATACTATTTTCTTTTTATTGTTTGATATAATGAACTTTTTTAAATTTCCCTCTCAATTTAAAGTTGGTAATATGGTTGGTAGTACTTAAAATCACAAACGGTATTTTGTTAGACATCAGTTTGAAAGTTTGTTTTTTGTAGTTACATCGAACTATTTAAACCACAATAGTTCCTCCTACTGCCTCTTTCTGTTCGTGAGATGTGACTGAATTCAATCCTGCAAAGACGACTGTTTTTTTTGTCAAACATGTCGTCTTACTTTTTGCATTTTAAACTTTGTAACGTATTCATTAACTTTTAAGTTATTTTTAAATTTTTAACAGTTTTAATGCCTTCAGCAATTCATGTCATATTATGTTATTTAACGTTGTGTTTTATATGCTACGAATCTTACTTTCTGGTAAATTTTTTATAACTTTTATATTGCATCAGTCAAAGTTTATAACACAGTAATTTTCATTGTAGACCTTGATAAAGGTCGCAAATAACCACCGAAAGCTCGGATTCAGAATAAATAGTACGCCTTAGCAAAGCTCTATTTTTTATTGACTACCACACCCAAAAAGAAAAAAGTATTTACATATATATATATATATATATATATATATATATATATATATATATATATATATATATATATGTATGTATGTATATTGGATTTGAAATTTCCGCGGGAGCTATATTTGACTCCGCGTTAAGTAGTTTATTCATTTACATCATTTAAATAAGTTTAATTAATTAATTAGCTAATTAATTGTTTGGCGCACTTAATACTTTGAATATAACATTAATATGTATATATATATATTATATATATATATATATATATATATATACATATATATATATATATATATATATATATATTATATATATTGTTATGATATGTAAAATCAAGAAAATATTGGTTTGTTTAAAAGTATTTCAAAGTTCAAATAATTAAAATAATTCAGATAAGTAGGATAATGAACAACAAACATTTCGAAGAATGAAAGTCTTTTAATTTTGGATTACCTGTATTTAACAAAACGTAAGTTATGCATAAAATTATTTTCTTTATTAAAATATATTTGATTGACGTGAGCGAACTTAAGACAATTGAACCGGGTTTTCCAAATACATTAGTGCAGTGATTAGGACAATAGAATAGATTTTAGAAAGATAGGTTTTTGTTAGTTTTTAAGAATTGTAGAAAAATATTATTTGTAAATAAGTTTTAGGAAATTTTATAATTATAGGTAAAAATTTGTTTGTTATCGAAATGAAGAAATGGGAGATGGATGACGCGTTTTGATTGGATGAAATTGAAAAAGGTGGGATGATTGTTTGGAGAATGAGACGTTAGTTAGTTTCGGAAGAAAAAAAAGATAGTCAGTTGGTTTCCAAGGGTAGAAGGCGAACGGCCGTTGTTCTCGGGTAGTTTCCCAGAGGTAGGAAGCAGGTAGCAGTGAAAGTTTGTGAGTTTTCATGTAGTTAGTGTATCTGACAGAAGCTGATCCAGTAAAAGATTGTAAGTTATATTTTCTACTTATATTCCAAGAGTCACTGTTCAGGCCAACGAGAGATTCAGTTTATCGTAAAGAAAAGATATTCTATTCCAAGAGTCATTTTTCACTCAGGCCAACGAGAGATTCAGTTTGTTGAGACAAGAAGAAGCTAGCATAATTTGAACGATTCATGCAGTTGAAGGAGATCATTAAGGACGATAAACTTGCAATAATTTGTTGTAAGATTGCTGATTACCTAGGGAGCGGCTAAAAGTAGATAGTTTAGTCTACAGGGAACAAGGATTTGGACCACTCATCATCAGAGAGAGATAGTTTTGTTTTTCTGCAGTTTTTTCTTTCATTGATAACACAATTTTTACAATTACTTTAGAAAAGATATAAATATTTTTGATTAGGACATTTAGAATAATAATTGGGATTTTGAGATTTTAACTAATATTGTTTATACCATTAATTTTGAAGGTTCACGTACGTAGAACAAAATTTTAAGAATCATTATATGAGATATTGTTTATTGAAAACATTTGAGTGTGAATTTTATTTCATTATTTTTATTTCAATATATAGTGTTATATCATATGTGTTTTTTATTATTCCGGTATTCTTGGGACCTTACCTTTTCACATGTGAAGCATAGATATTGAAGCACGAATTTAACCCTGAGATAAGAGAATTAAAAAGTGTGATAGAGTCATAATCATATCATTTAAATAATTTTAATTAATTAATTAATTAGCTAATTAATTGCTTGGCGCACCAAGACTTTAAATATCACATTAACTGGCTTCCAAAACGTGGGGCTTGAAAATATCGCAGCTTTACATTTGAAGGAAGGGAAAGAGATCTGGAATAAGTACAGGTGATCCAGAGATAAAAACATATAACATTGAGGGAATTTGAATTTGAAAGTATTTTGACAATTTTTCCAGTGGATAAAAATTTGATTTATTGATAGATCGTAGTTAGTTGATATTTACTGCTATTGAATTATTTGATTTTTATTTTCTTTACCAATCGTACATTTGATATTTATTTTGAATTATTTGAATTTTACTGATTGCATATTTGATTTTTGTCGTGAAAATTTATTACAATTGGGGAGAAATATTGTCGTGTCCTGCAACGTATAGAGTGGTGTAAAATTTCACATTTGGCGGGGACAAAAACATTAACGAAAAGAAACAACATGTCGACCACAAGGAGTCAAAGCAAAATGCAAGAAAGGAAGGAGGATAACAGAGAAGAGGAAACAAGTGTTGAAGAAGGATCGGATAATGAAGGAAATGTTACAATAGTTGAGGAGAAAAAAGAATTATCAGGAATAGAGAAAATATTACAACTAATGTAATTACAGACACAACAAATACAAGAATCAACAAAACAAACAATGGAAGAAAACCAAAGGGAAACAAAACAAATAATGGATAAAAATAACCGCAGACTGGAAGAAAACCAGAAGGAAACTAAACAGGCAATAGAAGAGTCAAAACAAACAATGAAAAAAAACCAACGGGAAACAAGACAAGCAATAGAACTAAATAATAGGAATATAGAGCAGCGTTTGGAAAACTATGAACAGGAAATTAAAGGATGTGTTGAGGGGATAAAAAAGAAATGATACAACAGATAGAAGAAATAACCCTAAAGAATGTAAAACAAGAGAAAGAGATCAATGAAATTAAAAACAAAATGGGAGAACAAAAAAAGGAATTAGAACAGTTAGAAGAAAAATTTGAAATGGCGCTACAAGAAAACAGGAAGGAAGTAGAAAGGAGATTAAAGCTAAATGAAAAACAAATGGCAGAAATTGAACTAAGAGGAGTAGAGAGAAAAGAAGTTATCATCCATGGAACAAGCGAGGCGAAAATACAATTTGGCGGGGATATTAGAAAAACTCACCCAGTACCGTTTGTTAAAAATTTGAAAACTAAATTGCAACATGTTAGATATTTTGACGATTGCAAAGAAACTATTAGAAACCATCTGAAAGAAGGAGCAGCGTTATGGTATAAAAGCAAAGAAGATGAGTTTGAAAATTGGACAGATTTCGAAAATAAATTTCTCAACTATTTCTGGGGGAAAATAAACAGAGGGAAATCAACCAAGAGCTACAGAATGGAAAATATCACGAAAAAATGGGAATATCTGAAAGAAAGATATGCTTTGCAGATATATAACAATTCAAAATATCTAGAATACAAATATTCTACCGAACAGCTGGTAGAAATGATCAGCAGACATTTTGAGGAAACGTTGGAAGATCACGTGATTTTGAGAAACTATCAAGATATTGATAGTTTGTGCCAATTCCTTCAATTAAAAGAAGCGAAAAGAAGAGAAATGAGAAATAGAAGACAACATGACCAATATAATGGACCGGAAAGAAGGTATTCATCAAATTATGACCAGAGAAACCGACATCCCAGATCAACAAACGAATATAGGCCGAGAAATTACAATAATTACAATAGACAACAAAATTACGATAACAGGAATGATACACAAAATAGAACATATGAAAATCACAACAGGAATAGAGATGCACAAAATCCTTCGAATAGGAATACGAACGAACAAAGGGACGATAGAAATATCCAGAGCTGCCAACAACAAAATAGAAGGGAGATGAATCATGTAGCAATAGGAAACGAAAGACAAATTTCTAATTCTAATCTAATATTTTTAGATGCATTTATAAAACATAAAGCAATTAAAATTGTGATTGATTCTGCATCGGAGATATCGCTAATCAATAAAAAAACTAGTAAAAGAACTAAATTTGGAAAGATTTGTGTATAAGATTCCTAAGGTTGATTTGGTGGGTGCAAACAATAAAAATTTGACGACAGTAAACGAAGGTTTGGAAGTACGGATAAGAGTGGGAGACAAATTCCATATTATGAAATGTGTGGTGATTGAAGATTTAAATCATGATATGATAGCGGGAATTGATGAATTGAGGGAAAAACACATCACCATAAATTTTTTGGAAAATAAACTGGAAATCAGAGCAGAACCATACAACACAGAAGAAGAAAAGGAAACAGATAGCAAAACAAATTCTGGAAGGATCAATGCACAGGAAAAACGTAAAGAAATCAATATGACTGTAGAGGATAAACCGAAAGAACAAGAAAAAAATCAAACAGAAGAGAAAAGGAGAAGGAAGAAAAAGAAGAAGAGTTCGAAAAGAGAGCAGGAAAACAAGATGGAGACAAGAGAAAAACAGGAAATAGAAGGTACAGAAGAATTGTTGGCAACCGACGATAAAACAGAAAGGAAGCAGGAAGAAAAGGAAGTAATCATCAGAGAAATGAAAGGAATAGAAACATGGTGCTCGGAATACCAAAGGGAATTAGAGGATAAAAAGAAAACAAAAGAAGAAATGGCAATGATGGACGAGAATCCAGAATTTTGTGAAGAAATATTATGGACAGTGAACACATGTGAACAAAATGAGGATGAAAGAAAAATAAATTGTGGAGAAAACATGGGAAAGAAAATAGAGAAGATTTTAGAAAATCATGGAGATCTTATTAATGAAGTAAGCCGAGTGGCTAAAAATTATGAACATTCTTTTAAGTTAAATACTTGGAAAAATTTAAATCGAAAACATATCCAATCCCTTATAAAGACAGGCAATATACGGGGTATTTTAACATTCACGACATCTATCAGTATCATAAGTAGATTTTAATAACATAATGAAATAATTTGATCCTGGAAAACTTTTGTCATTTTTAAAATTTAACAAAGAGTTTTCGGCAGATCAAATGGACGGGATTTGTTATGATATGTAAAATCAAGAAAATATCGGTTTGTTTAAAAATATTTCAAAGTTCAAATAATTAAAATAATTTAGATAAGTAGGATAATGAACAACAAACATTTCGAAGAATGAAAGTCTTTTAATTTTGGATTACCCGTATTTAACAAAACGTAAGCTATGCATAAATTATTTTCTTTGTTAAAAATATATTTGATTGACCTGAGCGAACTTAAGACAATTGAACCGGGTTTTCCAAATACATTAGTGCAGTGATTAGGACAATAGAATAGATTTTAGAAAGATAGGTTTTTGTTAGTTTTTAAGAATTGTAGAAATATATTATTTGTAAATAAGTTTTAGGAAATTTTATAATTATAGGTAAAAATTTGTTTGTTATCGAAATTAAGAAATGGGAGATGGATGACGCGTTTTGATTGGGTGAAATTGAAAAAGGTGGGATGATTGTTTGGAGAATGAGACGTTAGTTAGTTTCGGAAGAAAAAAAAGATAGTCAGTTGGTTTCCAAGGGTAGAAGGCGAACGGCCGTTGTTCTCGGGTAGTTTCCCAGAGGTAGGAAGCAGTAGCAGTGAAAGTTTGTGAGTTTTTGTGTAGTTAGTGTATCTGACAGAAGCTGATCCAGTAAAAGATTGTAAGTTATATTTTCTACTTATATTCCAAGAGTCACTGTTCAGGCCAACGAGAGATTCAGTTTATCGCAAAGCAAAGATATTCCAAGAGTCATTTTTCACTCAGGCCAACGAGAGATTCAGTTTATTGATAGAAGAAGAAGCTAGCATAATTTGAACGATTCGTGCAGTTGAAGGAGATCATTAAGGACGATAAACTTGCAATAATTTGTTGTAAGATTGCTGATTACCTAGGGAGCGGCTAAAAGTAGATAGTTTAGTCTACAGGGAACAAGGATTTGGACCACTCATCATCAGAGAGAGATAGTTTTGTTTTTCTGCAGTTTTTTCTTTCATTGATAACACAATTTTTACAATTACTTTGGAAAAGATATAAATATTTTTGATTAGGACATTTAGAATAATAATTGGGATTTTGAGATTTTAACTAATATTGTTTATACCATTAATTTTGAAGGTTCACGTACGTAGAACAAAATTTTAAGAATCATTATATGAGATATTGTTTATTGAAAACATTTGAATTTTATTTCATTATTTTTATTTCAATATATAGTGTTATATCATATGTGTTTTTTATTATTCCGGTATTCTTTGAACCTTACCTTTTCACATGTGAAGCATAGATATTGAAGCACGAATTTAACCCTGAGATAAGAAAATTAAAAAGTGTGATAGAGTCATAATCATATCATATTTAAATAATTTTAATTAATTAATTAATTAGCTAATTAATTGCTTGGCACAACAAGACTTTAAATATCACATATATATATATATATATATATATATATATATATATATATATATACACTGTGTCCGTAAAGTATGGAACAAATTCTTTTTTAGCTAAACAGAACATTTTGAGAAATAATCCTGAAACAGATCGATTTTTGATTTTAATTTACCGTATTTTAAAATAATATTTCTAATATACAGAGTGGACAAAAATACAATAGTTTTGTGTGTGTTCATAAAGTAACGCGCTAGTTAAATTCACAATATTATCAAAAATACTTATTGTGTAGCAGACAGATTATGATAAAATACATGACTTTATAAATGTTCGAACTGCAGCCTTGCTGTATTTTACAGTAACCCAAATGTTGTACAAATTCTTGTTGAACCTTGTTTATTGTCTTGAGAAATATTGTTTATTGCTGTCTGAATTCTCTGTTGTAATTCTTGAATATTTGCTGGTGTCATTTGATAGACAACATTCTTCAGATGATGGTCCCACATAAAATAATCCAAAGGATTGAAATCTGGTGACCTCGCTGGCCATTCAATAGGTCCACATCTACCAATCCACCTATTCGGAAAAATTTCATCTAGGTACCTTCTAACATCTACAGCCTAATGTGGAGGTGCACCATCCTGTTGCAACCATTAACTTTCATCAAAACCTCCAGGATTACGTCTGCTGGGAAACAAATTACGAAAAGTAGGTACGAGATATTCCCTTACAAACTCAAGGTACGTTGCTCCCTTTAAATTACCTTCGATAAAGTAGGGTCCGATGATTCGATTTCTTACAATTGCAGTCCATACATTTACGTTTTGCGAGTATTGTGTATAATGCTCACGCATCCCGTGGGCGTTTTCTTTTGCCCAGTATCTACAATTCTGACGGTTAATCTCGCCATTTAACGTGAAAGCGGCCTCATCAGAAAAAATTATGTTTTGTACCAAGAGAGGATCTCAGTGGCAGTTATCCATCATTGCTTCGCAAAATTGCATTCTTCTATCTGGATCATCTTCGTTTAATTCCTGCACAAGTTTGATTTTATGGGGATGCCATTTTTCAACTTTTAATAATTTGTATACCGTTGTTTTACTAACACCGATATCGCGACTTACTTTACGCACAGAAGTGTGCGCATCTTCTTCAAAACTAAGTAAAACATCTAATGCTGTATCAGCATTTGCAGAGGGACGAACTGATTTCCGTGCATTTTAAACTGTACCAGTTTCTCGAAATTTCTGTTCAATCTTACTGTTGAACGCGTTATAGGTCTTTCTGGATATTTATCATAGTTTATCATATTTATCAAAGTTTATGGTTGCAACAGAATAATGCACCTCCACATTATGCTGTCGATGTTAGAAGGTAGGTAGATGTGGACCTGTTGAATGGTCAGCGAGGTCACCAGATTTCAATCCTTTGGATTATTTTATGTGGTGCCATCTGAAGAATGTTTTGTATTAAACGAAACCAGCAAATATTCAAGAATTACAACAGAGAATTCGAACAGCAATAAACAATATTTTTCAAGACACAATAAACAAGGTTCAACAAGAATTTGTACAACATTTGGGTTACTGTTAAATACAGAAAGGGCTGCAGTTCGAACATTTATAAAGTCATGTATTTCATCATCTTCTGTCCACTAGACAATAAGTATTTTTGATAATATTGTGAATTTAACTAGCGCGTTACTTTATGAACACACACACAAAACTATTGTATTTTTGTCCACCCTGTATATTAGAATATTATTTTAAAATACGGTAAATTAAAATCAAAAATCGACCTGTTTCAGGATTATTTCTCAAAATGTTCTGTTTAGCTAAAAAAGAATTTGTTCCATACTTTACGGACACAGTGTATATATATATATATATATATATATATATATATATATATATATATATATATACATATATATATATATATATACATATATATATACATACATACATATATATATATATATATATATATATATATATATATATATATATATATATATATATATATATATATAGGTATACATACATATATATATATATATATATATATATATATTTATATATATATATATATATTTTGTTAATGTATTAGTTAGTTACTGGAACTTGTTAAGGACGTCTTTACATTTAAATTGTGTGAGTTTGTGTGTTGGGTAAAACTTTCAATAAAATATTAATTTTGGTTTCAACAATCAGATTTGCAATCATTAAAATATCATTATTGATTTCATTATTTTATTTATTATTTTTTCAAATTTATGTTGCAGAGATTAAATTATCATTATTGCCAATTTAAACCATAAAATTTGAAAAACAAAGTAAACTTAGTTGAAGTTATATTAAATTAAATTTAAATTAATTAAACTTCATTTAAAAAACTTAAAAATAATGTTTAATAAAGTTAAATAAATACTTTTACCATATATATATATATATATATATATATATATATATAATATATATATATATATATATATATTGTTACGAACGTGCATTTAACGAGGCACGTATAACGGTTGCATCTCGAAACAGCACCTCATGCTTCCATGCGGCGCGGCGGGCATCTCGAAAGCGACTCGATATTTCGAAGAAAGATCTGTCGCGTTCGCCTAGAGGTGGGAACTTTCTAGAAAATAGTAACTTTAGTATATATATGTAACGATCTTAGGAATAAGTTTAGTTGATAAGAGAATTCCGAACTGTAAAGTTATAAATAAATATATATAAATTCGAACCGCTCGTTTTATTTAAATCACGTTACAGTTGGTGTCACCGTGTGAGGACAATTGATTTATTTAAAGATAAATCCAACAGTGGAAAAAAGAGACTTTTGAACTTTTGAAAAGTATTGTTCGTCGGGAACATCCGCGTAATTCGGTAGTGACCTTTGTACGAAAGAACATTTATAAAAGTACGTGTGTGCCTGTACAAAGATGCTGCTAGTAGAACTTTCAGTGAAACAGTTGCGTGAGCAACTAGAAGAACGCGATGAAGACTGCAGCGGGTCCAAGAAGATACTCCAAGAACGACTGAAGACTGTTCTGAACAAGAATGGAGACGACCCAGAGATATTCCAGTTCCAGTCAGCAGAGGAAGCAGTTTTAACAAAAATAAAAAATGTGTCACAAATGATTGAAGAATCTTCAAAAAAAAATGATGATAAATTCGAGACTGTTTCCAAAAGATTCGATGAAACGTCTCAAATGATTGAAGAATCTTCAAAAAAAAATGATGAAAGATTCAATGAAACGTCTCAAATTATTAAAGAAACAGCTAGACAAAACGACGAGAAATTCGAAAATATGTCTAGAAGATTCGACGAAGTATGCATTCAGAACAGTGAGAAGTTTGAAGAAGTCTCTAAAACATTCGATAAAGTAGAAGAGAAGATCAAACAATTAGAGACCATGATAACTAATACGAAAGTGCTACCACCCGTTAATACGGTAGCCTTAGATATGGTAGTGAAAGAAGAATCACCGAGAGACGAAACGACACATCATATGAGATTCAAATTGCCACCGTTTGATGGAAAGTCCTCTTGGTCCATATACCTTAGACAATTTGAAGCTATTGCGACAGCCAATCATTGGACAGAACAAGAAAAGCCGTTTCCTTGACTGCTGCTTTACGAGGTGATGCTGCGGATATCCTTAGATCGATTCCTAAGGGTCAAGAAAAATGTTACCAGACCTTGTTTACTCGACTAGACAAACGTTACGGAGGTTCCCATCTACAACAAGTCTACAAGGCGCAACTAAGAAGTAGAGTTCAACGAGCAAGTGAAAATTTGCAAGAGTTTGAAGCAGATGTTGCTCGTATAGTGCGGTTGGCTTATCCGGAGGTACCAGACAACATTTTGGATGAAATTGCCGTAGATACCTTCGTCAATGGGTTAAAAGAAAGTGAATTACAGAAAGCTTTACGACTAGCGAGACCGAAAGTTCTAGATGAAGCGCTCGCTATTGCCTTAGAACATGAAAACAGCTAGTCAAACTTCACGGAGCCATCGAGTAAGAACCATTGAAGAAGGCGACGAACTAAACGATGAACGTCTAGAAGAAATGGTACGAAAAATAGTTCATAACACGATGCCGAAGAGACGCGAGCCCAGATGTTGGAATTGTGGTGACGTAGGTCACATTCGCCGTAATTGCAAGAAAATGATACAACAGTCGGAAAACTAGAACGGGTCGACACTAAGGGGCAACTGCCGACCTCGAGAAACACAGCCCCCATCGTAACTGTGAACATTACGTCCTCCGGTGGAATTCATAGCTTGTACATCGAGGGTCGTATTAATAATAAATGTATATCGTTTTTGGTAGATACAGGTGCAACAAGAACTATAGCACGACCAGAAGTAGTACGAGACCATCTTAAATTATCGCCTGCAACAGTAAAGCTTAGAACTGCAACTGGTGAGATAATTAATACATATGGCGAGGCTAATATGTCAGTATCCATTGGCCAGACCACAGTGAAACATCGAGTATTAATTGCAGAGATCTCTGACGAGTTCATATTGGGGATGGATTTACTACGGAAAGTTGGAGCTGTATTGAATGTCAAAGATGAGATCGGTGGTGAAGAGTTGCCATTTCATGAAGACAAAGAAGATGTTATCAGCTTAATAACTACTTGTGACGTAACAATACCGGTAATAGTGAGAAAATTTTGATGGCCAGACCTGATGGTTACTGCCGAGAGGGAAGTTTAAGGATGGTCGAAGATGTGAACAATGCCGAGTTCCTAACGGCAAAAGCTCTGGTGAGAATTCGAGATGTCGTTCCTGTAAGAGTTATGAATTTAAAAGGAACTGCTATTAAGTTAAGTAAAAGAACTTTGATCGGACAGTGTGTTCCCGTGGCTTCAATTTGTTCCATGAGTACTAATGAGAAACCGTCAAAATCTAAGTATCCAAAGGAGCTTGTAGAGACGATGATTAAAACGTGCCAAGATCTTGATGATGAACGAACTAAAAAAGTGAAGTCTATGCTAATAGAATTTCAAGATGTTTTTGCCATTGATAAGAAGGATAATGGCAAAACAAGCATAGTAAAGCACAAAATTAATACCGGAGAGGCTCAGCCAATCAGACAACAACCTAGACGACTTCCATTTGCGAAAAGAGATGAAGCTGAAGACATCATCAAAGATATGAGCAAACAAGGGGTAATTGAACCATCAAACAGTCCATGGACGTCACCAGTAGTGCTAGTAAAGAAGAAAGATGGTTCAACACGTTTTTGTATTGACTACCGACAGCTCAATGCAGTAACTAAAAAAGATAGTTATCCTTTGCCCAGAATAGACGATACTTTGGAAACACTTTCTGGTTCTCGTTGGTTCTCCACACTCGATCTGAAAAGTGGATATTGGCAAGTAGACATGGAGCCAGCTGATCGTGAGAAAAACCGCATTCTCGATAGGATCAGGGCTTTGGCAGTTCACAGTTATGCCCTTTGGTTTATGTAATGCCCCAGCCACATTTGAAAGATTAATGGAGGCAGTTTTAAGAGGTCTAACATGGAAAACATGCCTGGTTTATTTGGATGATGTAATTGTAGTAGGAAGATCCTTCGATGAACATGCCAATAATTTGACAGAAGTCTTTCAACGATTGCGGGCAGCAAATTTGAAGTTGAGTCCGAAGAAATGTCACTTGTTTCGACGAGAAGTGAAGTACTTGGGACATATTGTAGCAAGTAATGGTGTTACAGCTGATCCTGAAAAACTTGCAGCAATTAAGGATTGGCCGGTACCAAGAGACAAACACGAAATTAGAAGTTTTCTTGGCCTTTGTACATATTACCGACGTTTTGTCAAAGGATTTGCCAACATCTCCAAGCCATTAACAAAGTTGACAGAAGAAGGCAAAGAATATACATGGAGCTACCCTAGACAGGCAGGAAAATTTGTGTTGGACACTGATGCAAGCAACAGTGCAATAGGAGCTGTTCTATCCCAAATCCAAGATGGGCAGGAGAAAGTCATCGCATTTTCATAAATACTTGTATGGCAGAAAGTTTCTTCTTCGCACGGATCACGCTGCCCTAAAATGGCTCCTACAATTCCGTAATCCAGAGGGCCAGATGGCAAGATGGTTAGAACGATTACAAGAATATGATTACGAGATCGAACACAGGGCTGGAAGAGTTAATTTAAATGCTGATGCGCTTTCGAGAAGGCCGTGCAGTGAACATTGTAATCACTGTCTTAAATTAGAAGAAAGACTTTGCCCCGTGAGACGAACCACCGTCATTAATGATCAATGGCAGCCTCAACAACTACAAGACGCTCAAGCAGATGATCCATGTATAAAAAGAGTATTGGATTGGATGCGTCGAAGTGAAAGGCCCTCTTGGGAAGACATTAGTGCATGTAGTCCCGAAGTCAAGTGTTACTGGAGCCAATGGAATTGCCTGGTGCTAAAAGATGATCTTCTTTATAGAACCTTTGAGAACGATGATGGTACAGAATCTAAGCTTCAGTTGATTGTAACTAAAAGTAAAGTGTCAGAATTATTGCGTCAGTTACATGACGGTGCATCAGGTGGACACTTTGGTATTACGAAGACTCTGCAAAAGGTTCGAGAACGGTTCTATTGGGTGAACTGTAAAGATGATGTAAGAAGATGGTGCCGGAAATGTGAACTGTGTGCAACCAGTAATGGTCCAGTTGGTAAAAAGAGGGCACCCATGAAACAGTACAATGTTGGTAGTCCTATGGAAAGAGTAGCAATCGACATTGCAGGTCCACTTCCAGAGACCAACGATGGAAATAAATATATCCTGGTAGCAATGGATTATTTTACAAAATGGACTGAGGCCTATGCGATATCAAATCAGGAAGCTGCTACCGTTGCAGAGGTACTTGTTAAAGAATTCTTTAGCCGATTTGGTGTTCCCTTGGAGATCCACTCCGACCAAGGGCGAAACTTCGAGTCGACCCTTTTCCAAAACGTTTGTAAATTGATTGGTGTCAATAAGACCAGAACGACACCCCTGCATCCTCAATCAGATGGAATGGTCGAGAGAATGAACCGAACGATGGGTAAACACCTGTCCAAAGTTGTATCAGAACATCAAAGAGATTGGGACCAGCACATTCATTTATTCCTAATGGCCTACCGCTCGGCCGTGAATGAAACTACCGGCCAGACTCCAACCTGCCTGATGTTAGGTCGTGAAGTTCGTTTGCCCTGCGACCTAGAGTTTGGCTCCAGACCTTACGAAGAACATGTTGCAAGCGAAGATTATGTCGACCGCCTGAAGTTAAGAATGAACAACATTCATGAACTTGCCCGACAACACATCCAGTTAGCCAGTGACAGAATGAAAGATCAATATGATTCTCGATGCAAAAATGAAAGCTATAAAGTAGGTGATCTTGTTTGGCTTTATAATCCACAACGTCGTCGTGGCTTGTCTCCTAAACTGCAAAGACAATGGGAGGGTCCGTATGAAATTAAAAAGAGAATAAATGACGTAATATACCGAATTAAAAAGTTACCGAAAGGTAAACCAAAAGTAGTTCACATAAATCGGCTTGCACCTTATGCTGGCTCAAATAAAACAGAAGAAGCACGAATCCTTCAACATGAGATCAAAGATAAACGGCGACCAAGCTTAAGGAGTTTATGTCAAATTACGCAGAGAGAAAGAATGCTAGATTCGGCGTGACGACAGAAGTTCAGCAGGATCTTTTTAGTGTTCCGCATAACGTCTCTCTAGCCCACTGTGTTGCCCAAGATCTTGAGATGACTAAAGGAATCTCATCTGTAATTTATAAGAAGTTCGGTCGTTTGGACGAGTTAAAAAACCAGCAGCCTAAAGTTGGAAGAGTACTGAGATTAGAAGATGGTTCTCGATCTTTGCTGTATATGGTGACCAGGAAGTCGTATACAGACAGGGCAACCTACGAGGATATATGGTGTGCTCTAACTAATTTGAAGAAAATCGTCTGCAATTACGACATCATTAAGAACTTGGCTTTACCCAAGATAGGCCATGCACTAGATAATCTGGATTGGAAGATTGTCAGAAGCATGCTAGAAGTGATCTTCCGGGAAACCGGTATAAGAATTACCGTGTGTTGCACTAATCCAAAGAGATTGTGTCCTTCAAAGACAGTCGACTGTTATTTCTTTCTGAGGGGTTCATGCAGAGCTGGAGAGTCCTGTAGATTCCGCCATCCTGGGCCTACATATAGAGTTGCTGATCGGGACGCTCAGATCTAAGAGGGGAGCAGTGTTACGAACGTGCATTTAACGAGGCACGTATAACGGTTGCATCTCGAAACAGCACCTCATGCTTCCATGCGGCGCGGGCGGCATCTCGAAAGCGACTCGATATTTCGAGAAAGATCTGTCGCGTTCGCCTAGAGGTGGGAACTTTCTAGAAAATAGTAACTTTAGTATATATATGTAACGATCTTAGGAATAAGTTTAGTTGATAAGAGAATTCCGAACTGTAAAGTTATAAATAAATATATATAAATTCGAACTGCTCGTTTTATTTAAATCACGTTACAATATATATATATATATATATATATATATATATATATATATATAATATATATATATATATATATATATATGTATATATGTATATTGTTATGATATGTAAAATCGAGAAAAATATTGGTTTGCTTAAAATATTTCAAAGTTCCAAAAAATTAAAATAATTCAGATAAGTAGGATAATAAACAACAAACATTTCGAAGAATGAAAGTCTTTTAATTTTGGATTACCTGTATTGAACAAAACGTAAGATATGCATAAATTATTTTCTTTGTTAAAATATATTTGAGTGACCCGCATAAGCTTAAGTGAAATCCTAGACAATGGAAGCGGTTTTTCCAAATAAATTTGTGCAGTAATTAGGACAATAGAATAGATTTTAGAAAGATATGTTTTTGTTAGTTCATAAAAATTTGTAGAAAAAGATTAGTTGTAAATAAGTTTTAGGAAATTTTATAATTGTAGGTAAAAATTTGTTTGTGTGATCGAAATGAAGAAATGGGAGATGTATGACGCGTTTTAATTGGATGAGATTGAAAAAGGTGGGACGGTTGGTTTGAGAATGAGACTTTAGTTAGTTTTTGAAGAAAGAAAGATAGTCAGTTGGTTTCCAAGGGTGCAAGGCGAACGGCCGTTGTTCTCGGGTAGTTTCCCAGAGGTAGGAAGCAGTAGCGGTGAAAGTTTGTGAGTTTTTGTGTAGTTAGTGTATCTGACAGAAGCTGATCCAGTAAAAGATTGTAAGTCATATTTTTCTACTTATATTCCAAGAGTCACTGTTCAGGCCAACGAGAGATTCAGTTTATCGTAAAGAGAAGATATTCCAAGAGTCATTTTTCACTCAGGCCAACGAGAGATTCAGTTTATCGAGAGGAGAAGAGGCTAGCATAATTTGAACGATTCGTGCATTTGAAGGAGATCATTAAGGACGATAAACTTGCAACAATTTGTTGTAAGATTGCTGATTACCTAGGGAGCTGCTAAGAGTAGATAGTATAGGCTACAAGGAACAAGGATTTGGACCACTCATCATCAGAGAGAGATAGTTTTGTTTTTCTGCAGTTTTTCTTTTATTGATAACACAATTTTTACACTTACTTTAGAAAAGATATAAATATTTTGATTAGGAGATTTAGAATAATAATTGGGATTTTGAGATTTTAACTAATATTGTTTGTACCATTAATTTTGAAGGTTCACGTACGTAGAACAAAATTTTGAGAATCATTATATGAGATATTGTTTATTGAAAACATTTGAGTGTGAATTTTATTTCATTATTTTTATTTCAATATATAATGTTATATAATTTATGTTTTTTTTATTATTCCGGTATTCTTTGGACCTTACCTTTCACTTGTAAAGCATAGATATTGAAGCACGAATATAACCCTGAGATAAGAGAATTAAAAAGTGTGAAGGAATCATAATCATATCATTTAAATAATTTTGATTAATTAATTAATTAGCTAATTAATTGCTTGGCGCACTAAGACTTTGAATATCACAATAATATATAATTGAAATTTCCGTGGGAGCTATATGTGCTTTTAGTGGTTTTCTAGGTTAGACATTGAATAATTTTGGGTTTAAGGAAAACCATTATTTTGACAACATTATGGCAAGTCGCGCATGCCATTGTTAAGTCTAGTAGTAATGCGTCTTGCTGGTGCTTGGAGTAAAATGACTCAGTTGAAGCAGTTACTTATATAGAGAATCTTGGCGTGCTTCTCTTGGAATAGTTCTTGGCAGCACTTCTTGTGATTGGCCCTGTACATGTATAGGTAGGAAGGGTCTTCCCTATGAGTCTTATTGCCTGATTTATTTTTGTCTTCTTATTAAATATTTTTTCTCTCCTTTTGATGGCATTTCTATGTTCTACTTGTCATGGATTTTTCGATTAGTCTCTTTGTTTTCACATTATTATTTTCTTCACTTTGATGTGCTTAGTCTTTTAGTCTTTCAGATTGTTTAATCACGGTTTTAATTAATGAATGTAATTGAATAAATTTATTGATATGAATCAACATGTAGATATTTGTCGGTGTGTGTTGGTTTTCTATATAGTGTATATCCTATGTATTGACGGAGAATACAGCGCTTTCATATTGCCCCATTTCTAACTGATTGAAGATGGCATTTTGCGATTTGCCGTATACTGATCTATACTTGAGTGCAAATTAATCAACTCAAAATGATTTTGCGAAAGTGCATCTCTTATTTCAATCTAAAAAGCGTAAATTTAAAAATATTTAGTGTATAATCATTAACCTCATTATTGATTTTTAAAAAAGTTTTGTTTTCTGGTGAATCAGATGACATATTACAAATAAATAATGCAATATGTAGAAAAGGGGTCAGAATTTGGCTCATAAAAATCTACAAGCACCGACTTAACGCGTTCGGTTAACATCGTACGCATCAATTTCCATAGCAACCCACTACTACATCAGTCAATTAAGTTCGCAACTCCATTACAAATGGATATCATATCCGTCAAAGCAGCTCAAGCAGTAGCATTATTGAGAGAAGACCTGATCCGGAGGGCCGTGGCAAATCGACTAAATTTAAGCCAATCTGGTGTGTCCTCACTATATTGTCGGTACCAAGATACTGGTGATTATCCCCGTCGAGAAGGAGGAGGCCGTAAACGAATAACAACGGAGAGAGATGATCGATTTCTTGTATCTAAATCCCTGGGAAATCGACATTTGACTAGTGCTAATCTCAAAGAAGAGCTTAGAGAGGTCCGAAGTGTGGTTACCAGCGTTTGGACAGTCAGAAGGAGACTGAAGGCAGCGAACCTGACTTCAAAAAAGGGTCCCAAGCTAACTGCTGCCTAGAAGCAAAGGCGATTAGAATTTGCTCGCTAACATCTGGATTGGGAAGGCTAACGATGGAGTCAGGTATTATTTTCCGACAAAAGTAGGATCTGCTACATGGCAACAACAAGAGGCCTCGAGTCTATAGAAGGCCAGGAGAGCGATTTGCTTAATGTTATATACGAGAAATTGTGTCATATGGAGGCGGTTCTTGTATGTTTTGGGCAGGCATTTCCATGGATGGAAAAACCGAGTTAGTTTTCGTGCCTGGTGGAGATGGAGGAGGAAGTTTAACAGTGCATAGTTACATCAGAGGCATTTGAAACATGCGGTTTCATACGCGAGATTTATTGATGATGCATTTATTATACTATACGATACTGCACAATGCTATACCGTATGAGTCACGACCACCTATCTGACTGAGATCGGTATACCTACAATAAATTGGCCTACGTTGGGCATGGACATAAATCCAATAGAGCATAATCATGAATGTGTTGCTTATGTGAGTCCATTTTAAAAAGGTAAAAAGAAATAATTAGACTTACAATCAATTTAATTTTACTACCTCAGACGACCGGTTTTGCTTTCTAAAATTTGCAAAGCATCATCAGGTCGGTGGTACAAAGTAAATTAAATGCTGAAATTATAAAAAGCCCATATTAGGGTGCTGTCTTATAAGGATATAGATAAAAAACTTATAGATAAAAAAAGTTAATAATTATTCCAATATTACATGTCTGTGTTAATTAATATGCATAAATTGCGTTTGCAGACAGAGTAACAACCCACAACTTGTTAAGATAAAAATTCTGTTGAATTGTGATACATTAGAAATAAACAAAATACTACTTACATTCCGGTACAAGAATTACTATAGTGGTTGGTGATTCATAGTTCAAACTTTCCTTTATTCCTTTAGTCAAAATTGTAACTGTCTAACAACTTAGGAGGAAGTTTCTTGAGGGGATGGGTGTTAACAGATGATGTAGGAGTAGGGTATATGTTATTGTTTGTTGAAAGAGAATGTGATGTTTTATATTATTTAAAATACTATAGTTATTTATATTTATTGTATGTGAATTTATTGTGAGTAAGTCTTTTTTTATTTTTTATTTATTTATTTATTTTTTTATTCTCTATCCTTCCATTGTTGGATATAGGTCTCTCCCAGTTCTCTCCATCTTTCCCTATCTTGAGCTGTTCTCTGCCATGTGAGTAAGTCTAATTATTTCTTTTTACCTTTTTCAATAGAGCATGTTTGGGATGAGCTTAAACGAAGGATCCGGGACAGAAATCATGCACTAAGGAGCATAATGGAATTGAGAGCTGCGCTTAATGATGAATGGGAAGCAATGTCTTAAGAATTTATTAGAAAACTCCGATCCATGCGAAATCGATTAGAAAGCGTAATAAGGAGTAGGGGTGGTTATATCAAATACTGAAAAATAAAGAAATTCACTTTGTAATTGATAATTTCTCTGTTTATAACGTCTTTCTGGCGTTAGTTCCAATGATGAATATTTAGGAAACTCTTCGTATTGCATATTATTTTTAATATGCGTTTTCCAAATAATGCAATAGCAGTTTTTGTGAGTTCAATAATAAAGTTATTGTTTGCACATTACATCTTTTTATTTTCATACTTCTTACATTGAAAAAGAAGGTGTTATGTCAAATATTGCTTTGAGTCGATTGTTTTGCACTCAAGTGTAGTTAGTAGATTCGGAACTCCTATTAAATTAGTTATTACGTTTCTGTGGTTATCCTTTATTTAAACCTTACTGTTTTTATTGTTATTCCTAAAACATTATTTAGGTTTGGTGTGTCAAATTGAGGTGGTGCAGCGATTATATCAGCAACAATTTAAGCTGTTGGGATTATTCCTTAAGAATACATAATAGGGCTTTTGAGGCAGTATGGCATTTGAGCAGATGCACAGATTCTCTTTGCAAGTACATGACATATAATGGAGTTCATTGTACGTAATAGGCAAATAATATATCTAGAGATCTTTCATAGGTGTGCGTATATAATAATATGTATCTCGGTGTGAAAAATAGTTCCATTGCTACCAGTCATAACAGTAGCCACATCACATCCAATTGCAATCACGGTCCATGCAATATATTTCTAACAATATTTTATCTTGTCTTTAAAAGTAAATTATATATATATATATATATATATATATATATATATATATATATATATATACAGGGTGGTGAATCGGCAAACGGGCCATAGGAAACTCAATGGTAAATTCTATATTGTCGAATTCCTGCTTCCCTAATTATTTTACACCAAAAGTCATGGGAAACTATTTATAGAGGACTCAAATATGTATCGAAAACAACTGTTAAAATTATTCTACCACTTAAACGTATTCCAAAATTTTGCTAAAATATAATACATTTTTCTGTGAAATTTAAATGACCAAAATTTTGTGATTTATTGTTTAAAAAAAAATTAAGTTGATTAAAAAATGTACTCAGTTGAGGAGAAAAAAGCAATAATAAAAATGTTTTATTCATGTTTTATTATTTGTTATAGTTTTATGTTTAGAAATAATCATATATTATTATTATTATAATTTATTAATTATAATATATTATATTATATATATATTATTAGGAATAAAGATCACAGTAGCAGTATATTGGAATTCATTGAATTGTTGTATAACTTAACATGGAATTAAATTTTAGTGAATTAGAATATCTTACGTTAAATAAAGATCCGGTAGTGGCAGGAAAAGGTTCGCGCTATTGCCTGAATACAACATTATGCGATTTTTCGTCAACTGAGTATTTCATTATATTGATCGATTTGTAAAAATATAATTTATTGTTCACAGAGTAATAATGTTCAGTAGTAGTAGTATTTAGTAAAATTCATTGTTTATAATTTAATCATAAAATAAAAAAATTGACAATTCAAATTGTCAAACATCTGACATTAATATGGTTATAGACAGACGTCCTAATATATATTCTTGCATTACGTGTGGCCTATAGGGGTGGTCTGAAAAATGTATCACATTTTTTCAAAATTTTGAAGTACATTTGATTCGTAGAACGGTTTTAAACATTTGTTTTTAATTGAGATTTTAGTCCTCTACAAATAGTTTTTTATGACTTTTGATCTAAAATAATTAGGGAAGCAGCAATTCGACAATTTAAAATTTCTCATCGAGTTTCCTATGGCCCGTTTGACGATTCACCACCCGGTATATATATATATATATATATAATATATATATATATATATAATATATATATATATATATATATATATATGTTCGGAAAGATTTCCGCGGTTAGTACAATAAAACTTAGAGCTAAGATTAATATTATTATTAAAATTAATATTAAACTCACCAGTCTTCCGGGTTGAACCGCGTCGTAATCCATTTTGCCAAGCTTTCGGCATCCTCTTTGATGCCTTCCTCAGGGCTTCCGAGGTCTCAGTCTTCCGAGCCCCCAGACACTACTGCACTGTTCACTATTCACTTCACGATCACTACGATCAGGTAGTGAAGTGAATAGTGAACAGTGCAGTAGTGTCTGGGGGCTCGGAAGACTGAGACCTCGGAAGCCCTGAGGAAGGCATCAAAGAGGATGCCGAAAGCTTGGCAAAATGGATTACGACGCGGTTCAACCCGGAAGACTGGTGAGTTTAATATTAATTTTAGTAATAATCAATAATCTATATATATAACGCAAAAGTCTAGGGATATTTTTATAAATAGACGTATTTTCTTTATCTGTAATAAACTTTAAAAAAGTAATGCAAAATTTTTAGTTTAAATTGTTGTTTATTATGTCAAAAACCATAAATTGCAAAAAACAGAAAATTGGAACAAAAAAAAATAATTGCAAATCACGCATGTTTCACATACCACCATAAAATGTCAAAAATACGAAATATAAACTTAAAATAAAGTATGGCCACCACGTTGGTTTATCACAGCTCTACATCTACTGTTCATGCTCCGAATCACATTGTTAATGACTGCTTGAGGTAGTTGTGCCCATTGTTTTCACAGAAGCTCTTTTAATTGAAACTCATTATAGATATTACCCATATGTGGAGTAACTCTTCGTTGGAGCACGTCCCATACATGCTCAATGGGATTCAAGTCCGGTGATTGTGCTGGCCACGGCAATACATCAATACCCTCGTTATCCAACCAGTTTGTTACAATATGCGCAACGTGTGGTCGAGCGTTATCATGCATAAAGTAAAAATTTTCTCTAACAGCAGCAGCAAAGGGGCGCACAACAGGTTCAAGAACAGTGTCCAAATATTGCTGACTTGTGAGAAAGCCACGTGGGAAACTGAGGTCAGTTCTTCCGTTAATCATGATTCCGCCCCATACCATTAATGTACCACCTCTGTATGCATACACTTCTTGAAGATGTCGTAATCGTTCTCCATTTCCGGGTCGTCTCCAAACTCTTGTCCGACGACAATCTGGACGAAATCCATACCTAGACTCGTCACTAAACAAAACTGTGGCCCAGTCATGGTCAGTCCAATTCAGAAACTCTTGACACCAGGTTAATCTTGCAGCGCGATTGCCTCTAGATAGAGGTGGACATCTCAGTGGTCGCCGACTACGAAGATTGGCTTTATGGAGACGATTTCTCACAGTACTGCTGCTAATTATTACATTATGTGCAAGTTGTAATTCATTAACCAGCTCGGGTGCTGTGATTGTTGGCTGCCTTCTAGCATTTAAAATTAAATATCGGTCTTGAGCGACGGTTGTAGAGCGACCACGTCCTGGATGTTGCTCGTCTGGACTCCCAGTGTCTTCAAACCGACGCCACAAACGACTTACGACGCTTTGCGAGACACCCAGCTGGTCAGCAACTTGATTTTGTCGCATACCAGCTTGAAGGAGGCCCACGGCTCTATTCATCTCGTCCAACGTTAAATGTTGTCGTTGCATGGTAAAATACAATATCTTTAACTTACTTTTTAACCAAGAAATGGTATAAAGTGACTAAAATTAAAAATAAACAAAACATAAAAATGTCGATTTTTTGATAAGAAGTGAGTGTTCTGTATTAACAATTATGGTACAAGCAAATTTAAATTTCTGTCATTGGTATTGTCAAATTATTAAAATATCCTTAGACTTTTGTGTTGTGTATATATATATATATATTATATATATATATAATATATATATATATATAAATATATATGTATATATATATATATATATATATATATATATAAAATATATATGTATATATATATATATATATATATATATATATATATATATATCGGAAAAAGGAGTACGACCGTCAAATTCCAATATATAAAAGGATCACTCAACAGAGTGGTGGGCTCTTATATCGGTCAATTTGTAGGTGGAGAAATGAAAGACAAAGTTGATGTGCCACTCTATCTATTTTGAAAACGTTTCGCTTTCGTATTCTGAAAGCATCATCAGTTCATTCTAAAAAGTATAATATAAGAACCACACAATCATGGAAAAGATGTTACAGGTGTTACCTTAAAAAGACATGTAGCAGTCAAAGATGTTAACAAGCTTATGAATTAAACTTGAATAAATGGACAATATAAAGTAGAAATGTATAAACATTTAATTTACTAACAACATTTAGTGACTTATTAAAAAATTAGCACAGTGAGTGACCATGTGGTCAGAAGTATAAAAAATATATATTAAATTATAACGTAATTGATGCAAAGAACTAAGAAAATCAACGATTAACTTCCAACAATAGATAATTATTAAACTTTAATTTTAACTTTTGGTAGCATTATTAAAAGATGTTAATATAATTTAAAAATAAAAATAAGTGTAAAAGAATGAAGTTACCGGTCTAAGCCTTACACCTGCTACCAGGAAAATGGCGTTAGATTGAACAGACTGACACAGAACCACGAAAAGACAGCCAACCTTGAGGTTGAAATTATTTCAACAGAACAGCAAGGTCAGAGGTACCACCTCAAATAATTGAGCGGTTTATTTAAAAGTTAATGAGCTTTGGATGACAGCCCGCTTGTAAGAGACAATCCAATGAAAGAGACTGATATAGTAATAACAATCACTCGCATTAGCCCGTCTAAAAACAAACAAACAGGAGAATTTCATTCAAACTCTTATATTTAAATTTATGTTAAACATTGTGGCTGAAAAATTTTTTGCCAACAGGTGAATAACAATTAGATAATTTCCAACAGTCTAAGCTTCATACACTTAGATCTGTAATTTGTAAAGGATTCTATGAATCAATTACAATGTTAATATTATTACTATACTATTAAATAGTGACTGGTTCACACTCATATGGACAAATTATAGTGTAGAGGTAACCTTGTAATGAAAGTTGCCTATATTTAAGTAATCGGTATAAAGAATTGAGTGTTACAGTTTATTTTATATTAGTTATTTATTTACTATGTTATATTATTCATTAAAAAATTGTGTTCAAATATGTATATTACATGATAATTATATTGAAAATGAAAGTAAAGCCTAGTTCTGCAATATTAGAGCATGATAAATTTGGCTCAAGTTACTTATGTCAGTTCTCTTATTTAGAGAATTAGGATGTTTAAGAATTGAACACATTTCTAAAAACTGTCTTTTAAATAGATTACGTTCAGTGCCAAGAATCTTAACTTCATTAAAATCCACTTTATGTTTGGTGCTAATAGCATGTTGTGCGAGAGCACACGTATTTTTTGATAAATTAATATCACTACGATGGGAAGTAAGACGACCTTTTAATGATCTACCGGTCTGGCCAATGTAGCACAATTCACAATCAGAGCATGGAAGGTGGTAAATTGTATTGACTTGTTCTAAAGTAGACAATGGTGTTTTAGTTTTGAAAAAAGATTTCTAACAGTTTTTGCGTTCTTGACAGCAATTTTAACAGGAATGTTATTTTGTTTATACAGTTTAATAAGTTTCTCAGTAACTTGAGGAAAATAAGGTAGAGAAGAATAATGGATAATAGGATTCTCAGACTCAGTATCAGGCAGAACAATGCTATTAATTGAGTTATTGGAAATAGTTCTGAGTTGGTCACCATTGGGTATGTCATCAAACGAGGAACCATAGCTTTGTGTGTAAAGGTATTTGTTTATGATAGATGATGGATATGAGTTCTGTATTAGAATATTTCTTAATAACTTAAGGGATTCCCTTCGATTAATTGGATGTGTCAATTTATGTAATCTGCAGCTTAAAGCTTTTATAAGGTTTAGTTTATACTTCATAGGGTGACAGGAGTGGTAATTAAGGAACCTATTGGAGGCCATGGGTTTTCTATACCAACTTGTGGTTAGGGTGTTATCTCCCATTCTAATGACACGCATGTCTAAAAAGGGAATGCTATTGGTGATGCTGTCCTCAAGTTCAACAGTGAACTGTAAATGAGGATCAAACTCATTAAAGAAGGATAAGGTACCCTGAACCTTGTCAGGTGGTAGGGCTAATAATAAATCCTTTTATTAAGAGGTATGTGGATGATTTATTATTAGCCCTACCACCTGACAAGGTTCAGGGTACCTTATCCTTCTTTAATGAGTTTGATCCTCATTTACAGTTCACTGTTGAACTTGAGGACAGTATCACCAATAGCATTCCCTTTTTAGACATGCGTGTCATTAGAATGGGAGATAACACCCTAACCACAAGTTGGTATAGAAAACCCATGGCCTCCAATAGGTTCCTTAATTACCACTCCTGTCACCCTATGAAGTATAAACTAAACCTTATAAAAGCTTTAAGCTGCAGATTACATAAATTGACACATCCAATTAATCGAAGGGAATCCCTTAAGTTATTAAGAAATATTCTAATACAGAACTCATATCCATCATCTATCATAAACAAATACCTTTACACACAAAGCTATGGTTCCTCGTTTGATGACATACCCAATGGTGACCAACTCAGAACTATTTCCAATAACTCAATTAATAGCATTGTTCTGCCTGATACTGAGTCTGAGAATCCTATTATCCATTATTCTTCTCTACCTTATTTTCCTCAAGTTACTGAGAAACTTATTAAACTGTATAAACAAAATAACATTCCTGTTAAAATTGCTGTCAAGAACGCAAAAACTGTTAGAAATCTTTTTTCAAAAACTAAAACACCATTGTCTACTTTAGAACAAGTCAATACAATTTACCACCTTCCATGCTCTGATTGTGAATTGTGCTACATTGGCCAGACCGGTAGATCATTAAAAGGTCGTCTTACTTCCCATCGTAGTGATATTAATTTATCAAAAAATACGTGTGCTCTCGCACAACATGCTATTAGCACCAAACATAAAGTGGATTTTAATGAAGTTAAGATTCTTGGCACTGAACGTAATCTATTTAAAAGACAGTTTTTAGAAATGTGTTCAATTCTTAAACATCCTAATTCTCTAAATAAGAGAACTGACATAAGTAACTTGAGCCAAATTTATCATGCTCTAATATTGCAGAACTAGGCTTTACTTTCATTTTCAATATAATTATCATGTAATATACATATTTGAACACAATTTTTTAATGAATAATATAACATAGTAAATAAATAACTAATATAAAATAAACTGTAACACTCAATTCTTTATACCAATTACTTAAATATAGGCAACTTTCATTACAAGGTTACCTCTACACTATAATTTGTCCATATGAGTGTGAACCAGTCACTATTTAATAGTATAGTAATAATATTAACATTGTAATTGATTCATAGAATCCTTTACAAATTACAGATCTAAGTGTATGAAGCTTAGACTGTTGGAAATTATCTAATTGTTATTCACCTGTTGGCAAAAATTTTTTCAGCCACAATGTTTAACATAAATTTAAATATAAGAGTTTGAATGAAATTCTCCTGTTTGTTTGTTTTTAGACGGGCTAATGCGAGTGATTGTTATTACTATATCAGTCTCTTTCATTGGATTGTCTCTTACAAGCGGGCTGTCATCCAAAGCTCATTAACTTTTAAATAAACCGCTCAATTATTTGAGGTGGTACCTCTGACCTTGCTGTTCTGTTGAAATAATTTCAACCTCAAGGTTGGCTGTCTTTTCGTGGTTCTGTGTCAGTCTGTTCAATCTAACGCCATTTTCCTGGTAGCAGGTGTAAGGCTTAGACCGGTAACTTCATTCTTTTACACTTATTTTTATTTTTAAATTATATTAACATCTTTTAATAATGCTACCAAAAGTTAAAATTAAAGTTTAATAATTATCTATTGTTGGAAGTTAATCGTTGATTTTCTTAGTTCTTTGCATCAATTACGTTATAATTTAATATATATTTTTTATACTTCTGACCACATGGTCACTCACTGTGCTAATTTTTTAATAAGTCACTAAATGTTGTTAGTAAATTAAATGTTTATACATTTCTACTTTATATTGTCCATTTATTCAAGTTTAATTCATAAGCTTGTTAACATCTTTGACTGCTACATGTCTTTTTAAGGTAACACCTGTAACATCTTTTCCATGATTGTGTGGTTCTTATATTATACTTTTTAGAATGAACTGATGATGCTTTCAGAATACGAAAGCGAAACGTTTTCAAAATAGATAGAGTGGCACATCAACTTTGTCTTTCATTTCTCCACCTACAAATTGACCGATATAAGAGCCCACCACTCTGTTGAGTGATCCTTTTATATATATATATATATATATATATATATATATATATATATATATATATATATATATAATTCAACATTGGCAAGGACCGTGATTGCAATATATTTCTAATATTTTTTTATCTTATTACAGATAAAACTATTATATAAATATATGTAAATATATATATATAATTCAACATTGGCAAGGACCGTGATTGCAATATATTTCTAATATTTTTTTATCTTATTACAGATAAAACAATTATATAAATATATGTAAATATATATATATATATATATATATATATATATATATATATATATATATATAATTCAACATTATCTTTCAGGCCAAGAACACATGTTGTAGCAGATTTTGGATGTGGAGATGCCCGGCTATCCAAGTCAGTAAATCAAAAAGTTCACTCTTTTGACCTTGTGGCTGTAGATGAGTCAGTAGTGGCTTGTGATATGGCAAATGTGCCACTTGAAAGTAATTCAGTTGATGTTGCTGTCTACTGTCTCTCACTTATGGGTACAAATTTACGTGATTATTTGACAGAAGCAAATAGAGTGTTAAAAGTAGGGTAAGGAAATTTTTCATGGAATATTAAAATCACATACATAATATAAGTTTTAGAAAAAAATAAACCTAATTCGCTGTCTGTGTGGGGCATCGATCGGAACCGTCAATAGACATATTTAATGTCAATCAGTGCCACTTGTATTTACATTCCAGCAACTGAAAATTAAAATCAGCATTTTGATCATTTCCTTTTTCTACAGTTTCAACTATATTCATTATTTTTGAGATTTCGCAAAAAATGATAAAAAAAGTTGAATATTGACAGTGTTAACAGAAATTCAAAATCTAAGTAATATTTTTAATTATATTATTTAGTGTGCTGCGACCTATTGTTTCATGCATTCAGTCTTCTTTTGAAAACCTTTCAAAATATTTGAAGAATATTATTTCCAACGTAATAAATAAAAATCCACAATATTTAAAAGACGCTGATCACCTGAAATTAAAACACAAAAATATACATTTACCTTCAAATTATAAATTAGTTTCTCTCGATATGGTATCTTTATACACCAATATTCCAATAGCTTTAGCGAAAGGCATCATTTAAAAAAAGTGGAATGAAATCAAAGCGTTCACAGACATTCCTCTAGAAGAATTTCTGCTAGCAGTCGAAACAACATTAAAGTCAACCTATTTCCAATATAAAAACAAAATCTTCCAACAAACAGATGGATGTGCTATGGGTGCTAGCATATCCAGTGCCATCGCTCAATTAGTTTTAGAGCATCTAGAGGAAATTGTTTTAAATAAAATAGATTTTGATATTCCTTTTTTTCTATCGCTATATAGATGACTGTTTGAGTGCAGCACCAGAGGATAAAATGGATATTTTACTAAATGAATTCAATAACTTTCACCAAAAACTAAAATTCACATTAGAAATTGAAAAAAATTATCAAATTAATTTTCTGGACCTGACCTTACATAGAGAAAACAGCACTATAACTACTTCATGGTACACCAAAAAAACCTGGTCGTCGAGATATCTGAATTTCAACTCTCATCATCCCCTATCTCAAAAGAAATCTGTAGTTATCGGACTCGCCGATAGAGCTATTAGATTATCCGATCCTATCAATAGACCTCAGGCCATTAAAAAAGCAAAAACAGCACTAACACTTAATTCATACCCACACCACCTTATCGACAACACTTTCAAATCGCGACTGCATAAATTTTACAATAATAATAATAATGAAACCAACACAGTAAAGAAAAACTATATGTCTCTACCCTATATAAAAGGATTATCAGAACAAATTGAAAATCTTCTGTCTAAACATAATATTACGGTTGCTCATAAAGGGCACAATCTTTTGAAAAGGAATTTTACATGATTAAAAACAAAAACCCCTCTATTAAAAAGATCGCATGTTGTATATGAAATTCCCTGCTCGAATTGTGAGTTTATATTGGACAAACCAGTCAGCTACTTAACTCAAGAATACATTCCCACAAATATGACAAAAAAAAACTCAACTGCCCTCACAAAACATGAAAACGAAAAAAAACATAAATTTGATTTTGAGAAAACCAAGATCCTAAAAAGTGAACCCAACAGGAAGAAGAGAGAGCTTCTAGAGTCTATACAAATAAAAAAAAATAATAACGCAATAAATGATAAAAAAGATTTCAAAAATTTGAACAAAATATATTTTAACTTAATTTAAAAATACATAAGAAGACAATCTCAGAACGCCTATGATGTTAAAATAACTGATTGTTTAAACGATAAAATAACATCAATAAACAACACATTAGATTTAAAATACATTTTACATGTAGTGACTTAGTGGGTATGTCCTATGTTTTAATATTATTTTAATTGTGATCTATTTGTTAGTACCGTAAATATGTAGTTATGTAATTTTTACATGCTTGGTAAGTCAAAAGTTTAAATTTTAAACCGTATTATGTCTGTCATAGAACGTTTTTTTTTTAGTCAATATTATTTCTTGAAAAAGGCATGGATTTCCTGCCGAAACGTCGAAAAAAACATATAAAAATGTCTTAGTATCAAATTAAATTTTTTTTTATGAACCTAAGCCCAAGAAAATCCACTAATATATATATATATATATATATATATATATATATAAATATATATTATATATATATATATATATTGTTTATGGTAAGCAAAATTATATTTATCGATTATTTAATTAATTGTTATCAAAAAAAACAAAACTTACCAACAAATCCCCAATTTATTATCCGGGTCGTGCTTCAAATATCTATCTCGTTGTATTTTAGGTAAGATGACGAAAAGGAAAGAAATAAAATAATATACAAATATTCAATCAATAAACAAATAAGATTATATTTACCAAATTTAAAAAAATATTAATTAGAATTTATCCATGTAAAAACCTTTATGAAAATTAATACTACAATACTAAACTTTAAGTCTTTCGATTATTATTAAATATTAACACAGCAAATGTTCCTGACAATATCAAAAAATTAATTAACTATTAATTGAGTCCCTCTTAGAAGATTTCTTTTAACTGAAGTACTTCGCCACGGTAATTTTTACAACAAAGAAAACAAACTTACATTAGCTTTGGTAAGGTTCCTTCTTAGGGCTCTTTAACTGTTTCTATATGGCCCGCCAGGAAAAAACCACGAAGACTACCTTTTGGTAATATTAATTCTACCTTTCTCGGCTCCAGCAACACAACACAAAAACTCAATACTTGACTGACTTTTTACTTCATCAATTTTTCTATTACCCGCACTGGCGAAGCTCTCAAAAAAAATTGTTCTTCCCTCGGAAATTTTTAAACAAAGTGACGTCTGTCAAAATTATTGTCAACGCAAACCTCTCGTTTTTTTCTCTTTAGCAATCTTGTTGCCAAGTCAAATTTCCGTTTATTTGGTAATAGCAAAATTTCCCATTTTAATAAACAAAATCCTTCCAAGAATATTTTCCCTATGTCCGTAACTAATCACTTTCTATTCAAATGTATTGCTTTCATTTCTAATAAGCCTACTAATTTACATATCTTATATTTAATGACAATATAATTTTATACATTTTCTTAAGTAAACAAGATTACTTATTTTTTTAGATTATTTCCAAATAACAATTTTTGGGAACCTTAACAACTCCCCGCCATTTGCTGAAATGAAAATTTTTTTCTACCGACAACAAATTTTCTTGAAGTAAATAAAATTGGCAAATATTATTATTAATAATCATTCATAATATTTATAAATGTCGTTTATATGGAAAATACCCCGTATATTATCAGAGTCTATTTGTTTTAAAAACATAACTATTGATACCATTTTCATTTTGGATAATGTATGGGCCTTCGAATACAGGAAGGAACTTTGCGCAAACATTGTTTGTAATGTTAGACACTCTTAGCGCTCTTACTAATACCTTTTCTCCAACCTGGAAAGTGACTGGTTGTCTTCGGCGTTTTCGGCTCTGCCTTTGAAGGTATTTTTCGCTGCTCCTACGGAGCCTTTGCTGTACAGTTTCCATTATCTCTTCGTAATTTCTGGGTTCTGTTTCTACCCATGGTCGTGGAGGCATTATCCCTTTCATCACATACTCTGGCGTCTCTTTCGTAACGGTATTTGGTGTCGAATTCAGATACCTTTCAATATCTGTTAATTTTCTGCCCCATTGCTTGTGTTGACCATCAGCTGCAATTCTAAGGAACTTCGTGACCTCTTGTATGAACCTTTCTGAGGGATTGCTTTGAGGATGACGAATACTCACAAACTTTGTCTCAATTCCTCTCTCTCTAAGTTTTCCCTTAAAACGATCGTTTCTAAAATATGTCGCGTTATCCAACAAAATGTTGTTGGGTGTTCCCACACTGGCTATGAAATTGTCTATTTTGGTCAATATCTCCTCTCCTTTGGTGGTACGGCAGCTATATAATTTGACATATTTTGAAAAAAGATCAACCATCACCAAAACATGCTTCTTTCTCTGTGATGTAGGAATCAGATCACTCAACATGTCGATGGCAACAATATCCAACTTTTGCTGAGGCATTATACTTTTTGTCACATTTTCTTTTCGAAAATTTCGACTTTTATATATCTGACATATGTGGCATTCTCTTGTCATATCTTTTGCCACGCTATAATCTCGTTTGCATACATAATTCTCCCTAAACAATAACCAAACTTTTCGGCTGCCCATATGACCATTCTCCTGATGTAACTTTTCCATTATTTTTCTACCCAATAATTGTGAAATCAAATACAACTCTTTTCCATCTATTCTTTTGAATAATATTTTCATTTTCCATTTCTGCCCTACTTTTTTCCTTCAGTTCCACGATTTCATTGTCCATTTTCATCAGCTTATTTTTAAAATATATCACTACATGTTTTTCCGACAGTTCGTCCACCCCCACAATCATGTCATGGGACATATTTGGCATAAATCATCGATGTTTTTATAATTCTGCAAAGTAACATGGTCTTCCAATGTTTCTTCAAAGTGTCTCGCAATTAAATCAACAAGTTGTTCTTTCGAATAATTGTATTGGAGATGTTTTGCATTGTTGTACATTTGCAATGCATATGTTTTCGCTGACTTTTCTAATTTTTCACTATATTTTCCATTTTGAAGCTCTTTATTTATTTCTAGTTGTTGGATTTTTCCCCAAAAATATTGTAGAAATCTTTCTTCAAAATGTTCGCAGCTATTAAATGTGTCTTCTTTACTATCGAACCACAGACTAGCTTCTTCCTTTAGGCGGTTTCTAATTTCTTCTTTGCACGCCTCGAAATCTTCGGTATATTGCAATTTCTTTTTAAGATTCTTAATAAAAACAACCGGATGTGTTTTTCGCACATCCCCGCCAAATTGTATTTTCGCTTCTCCTGTGCCATGAATAATTACTTCCCTTCTTGCTCCGACTATTTGTTGATTTTTTATGTTTGCGATTTGTTTATCGATTTCTATCCTATCTAATTGTCTCGCTTTTTCGCATTTGTGTCCTAAATCCTCCAAATTTTCTGCAATTTGTTCTATTTTTTGTTTGTCTTCTTTTCTTCTTATTTCTAGATCCTCTATTTCCTTTCTAATTTCTGCATTCTTTAATGTCATCTCTTCCATACGTTGTATCATTTCTCTCTTTATTCCCTCTACACATCCTTTAATTTCCTGTTCATTTTTTTTTATTTTATGATCCATCATCTGCATTGTTTCCTGTTGATTTTTTTCCATTTTATGTTCCATATTCTGGATTGTTTCCTGTTGATTTTTTTTATGTTATGCTCCATATTCTGCATTGCTTGTAAGATTTTATCCATATCTGATAAACCCTGGCTTTCTTTTTCCATCGTTGGTTTTTCTGAACTTTTACTCCTTGTCGTAGACATTTCCGACGGATTTGTATCCCCGCCAAACAATAAGATTTTTTTTAAATAAAAAATTTAAATTTGTTGTCGACAAAAAATAATCTCTCACACAAATGTATTACCTTAATTAGAATATAGAATCCCAATATTAATTTTTAAATGGAAACAAACTGCACGAAAATGTATAAGTTTACCAATTGCCTCCGCACTAAAATACAACTCGATATTTTTCTAGCCCTTCACGTTCGGCGCCAGTTGTTATGGTAAGCAAAATCTATATTTATCGATTATTTAATTAATTGTTATCAAAAAAAAACAAAACTTACCAACAAATCCCCAATTTATTATCCGGGTCGTGCTTCAAATATCTATCTCGTTGTATTTTAGGTAAGATGACGAAAAGGAAAGAAATAAAATAATATACAAATATTCAATCAATAAACAAATAAGATTATATTTACCAAATTTAAAAAAATATTAATTAGAATTTATCCATGTAAAAACCTTTATGAAAATTAATACTACAATACTAAACTTTAAGTCTTTCGATTATTATTAAATATTAACACAGCAAATGTTCCTGACAATATCAAAAAATTAATTAACTATTAATTGAGTCCCTCTTAGAAGATTTCTTTTAACTGAAGTACTTCGCCACGGTAATTTTTACAACAAAGAAAACAAACTTACATTAGCTTTGGTAAGGTTCCTTCTTAGGGCTCTTTAACTGCTTCTATATGGCCCGCCAGGAAAAAACCACGAAGACTACCTTTTGGTAATATTAATTCTACCTTTCTCGGCTCCAGCAACACAACACAAAAACTCAATACTTGACTGACTTTTTACTTCATCAATTTTTCTATTACCCGCACTGGCGAAGCTCTCAAAAAAAATTGTTCTTCCCTCGGAAATTTTTAAACAAAGTGACGTCTGTCAAAGTTATTGTCAACGCAAACCTCTCGTTTTTTTTCTCCTTCCAAAGCAATCTTGTTGCCAAGTCAAATTTCCGTTTATTTGGTAATAGCAAAATTTCCCATTTTAATAAACAAAATCCTTCCAAGAATATTTTCCCTATGTCCGTAACTAATCACTTTCTATTCAAATGTATTGCTTTCATTTCTAATAAGCCTACTAATTTACATATCTTGTATTTAATGACAATATAATTTTATACATTTTCTTAAGTAAACAAGATTACTTCTTTTTTTAGATTATTTCCAAATAACCAATTTTTGGGAACCTTAACAATATATATATATATATATATATATATATATATATATATATATATATATATATATAATATATATATATATATATATATATATATATATATATATATATATATATACCGGGTTGTGAATCGTCAAAATAGGAAACTCAGTGGGACATTTTAAATTGTTGAATTGCTGATTCCCTAATTATTTTAGATCAAAAGTCATACAAAACTCTTTGTAGAGGACTAAAATCTGAATTAAAAACAAATGTTAAAACCGTTCTACGAATTAAATGTACTTCAAAATTTTGCAAAAATATAATACATTTTTCAGGCCACCCTAATGGCCACATGTATATTACGACGTGTGTGATTTATCATATTGATGTCAGATGTTTGACATTATTTGAATTGTCAATTTTTTAATTTTATGATTAAATTATAAACAATGAATTGTAATAAATACTACTACTACTGAACAACAAATATTACTTTGTGAACAATAAATTATATTGTTTACAAATCAATAAATATAATGAAATGTACCCAGTTGACGAATAATCGCATAATGTTGTATTCAGGCAATAGTGCGAACCTTTGCTTTGTCTAAGTTGCGAGCACTACCAGATCTTTATTTAACGTAAGATATTCTAATACCCTAAAATTCAATTCCAAGTTATACAACAATTCAATGAATTCTAACTATGATCCTTATTCCTAAAAATAATTTATGATAATTTCTAAACATAAAACTATACAAAATGTTATAATAAAACATGAATAAAACATTTTTTTTATTGCTCGTTTCTCCTCAACTGAGTACATTTTTTAATCAACTTAATTTTTTAAACAGTAGGTCACAAAATGAAAGTTATAGTCACATAGTTGATTTAAATATTGTCAAATATCAGAAACATCAATATGACAAAACGCAACACGTAATACACATTTTTTCAAGGCGTCTGGTCTGACTTTTAGGGGTGGCCTGAAAAATGTATTATATTTTTACAAAATTTTGGAATACGTTTAAATCGTAGAACAATTTTAACATTTGTTTTCGATACATATTTGAGTCCTCTACAAATAGTTTCCCATGACTTTTGGTGTAAAATAATTAGGGAAGCAGGAATTCAATAATTTATAATTTCCCATTGAGTTTCCTATGGCCCGTTTGACGATTCACCACCCTGTATATATATATATTATATATATATATATATATATATTATATATATATATATATATATATATATATATGTTTATATGTTCACTAAAAGTAAAAGTTAACTTCCTGTAATTTGCAAGTTCAGAAACAAAAACTGAATTATTGTGATCATGAATGTGTTGCTTGTGTGAGTCCATTTCAAATAGGTAAAAGAAATAATAAATAAGACTTACTCACAATCAGTTTAATTTAACTATCTTTTTTTTTTGGGAGGTGAGAATCTGCAAAAGACCTGTGGGAATGTGTCCCAGGTGTGTTGGATTCGGACGACTGAGCCTTACCGTAGTTGACCGCCTATCAACTAAACTCACTCCCTCTTTCTCCAACCGACGGGCCTAGGACTTTGCTCATAACTCCCATCTGTCGCTCTCCATCTACGCTCCATGATTGCCATAGCAACCCAGTCGCGCCACCCTACTCATGTCTGCACCGGACTTGGTCTGTAAGGTAACCATCCTTGTGCAGAGCGATAGGCAAGAAGGAGCGACCGCGCCGCTATTTCAACCATCTTAAACTTAACGAGAAAGATCAGAGAACAGGTACAAGCAACTCCAGACATTCATATTCTGCCCCCGGGGGTGGTACATTAATTTCTCTATCTACACCAGCCCATTACTTAGTAATAGGCTGCTCCAAAAGGAGACACACACCGTACACTAGATACAATTAAAGACAAAACAAAACGAAACAACACGTATGTAAATTGTGTAAATTCATTTAAAATTTCGGCATCAGTAGTGGAAGCCGAATAGTGGCTCACCCTACTGACGCCGACAAATACGACACATTAAAATAAACAGTTCACCTTTGTTGCAGTCTCCTCTCTTTCTCTTCCTTGTGTTTTATGGTTTCTGTCACAAAACCAATTCAAGTCAAAGGTTCTTTTGTTTTCAATTGCTTGTTCATTAGTTCATGTGGCTCACCTAGAGGTGACCCCAGGCCCAGCTGCAGCAAGGTTCGCCCCACATTGTATGCAGGGCATACGAATACCACATGATGCGCGTCATCCACTACTCCACACTCGGGACACAGATCGTCCTCGGTCTTCTTTATTCTATATGTATAAGACCGGAAAGATCCATGTCCCGTCATAAATTGAGTGAAGTAGTAGTTGACACGTCTGTGTTTACACTCATACCACCTTACTACATCTGGGATAAGGGCCCTCGTCCAGGCAGCCTTGTCTGTTTCTCTTGACCATTGGTCCTGCCAGATCTCCAAACTCCTTTTTCTTTCTTGTGTTCCTGAACCTAAAGCTCCGTTGCCCCTTTGGTGCATCCGAACCCTTTCATTAGCCAGGATATGCACCGGTACAGCACCGGCCACTACTTGTAAGGCAATGGTTGATACGGTCCTGTACGCGCTGCATACCCTGATCAATGGTTTCCTCTGTGTCCTAAGAAGCATGTCTTTATATTTTGCTTTGTTGAGGATCTCATGCCACACTGGAGCCCCATACAGTAAGATGGACATGATTGACTGTAGTATAACTGATCTTTTGTGTGATCCGGGACCTCCTATATTCGGCATTATCTTATTAAGGGTCGAGGTCCTCTCTTCCGCCTTTCGACATACTTCTTGTATGTGGTGTGAATGCCATTTTGTCGTCTAGTATGATTCCCAAGTATTTTACAGTCTTCTGGGGTCTTAGGTCGGAGCCTCTGAACCGAAAATTTACGTTTTTTCTATCCCGTGGTCCCCTCAAGATAATTACCTCTGTCTTTTCTACTGCAATGTTTAGGTCATTTCTCTCTATCCATCTCGCAGTTTTTTCTATTACTTCATGTACTTTGTTTATAATAACCCAATTCATATCTTCTATAAGTAGGGCTAGGTCATCTGCGTATGCAATAGCCCTTACTCCTTGTGTTTTGTTTACTTCTACCCCGTTGTATAAAATATTCCATAGCGTGGGTCCCAGGACTAACCCTTGGGGTACTCCAGTGGTCATTTTCATCTTATTTTTCTTTGATATGCATACGCTTCTTTGCGATAGGTAGTTATATTACTTTATTATATTGGACACATATTCCGGGGCCCCAAGTTCGACAATCTTGTCTACGGTGAGGCCCCAATTAGCTGAATTAAAGGCGTTTTTAATGTCCAATAAAACAAGTACCACCCATTTCTTTTTGCTTGTTTTCACCGCGTTTGTTATCCAGATCGCGGCATCGACTGCTGATCGACCTTTTCTGAATGCCTCTTCCTGACAAGATTCTCATAGAACTTGCCAAGGCAGTCCAGAAGGCATATTGGCCTATAAGAGGATGCTGAGTCGGGGGGTTTCCCAGGCTTTAGGAGTAGAATCAGATTTGCTTCGTTTAGTACCCTGGGAAACTCTTGCTTCCGCAGTAGACCGTTATATATTTTTCTGATCAAACCTGGTTTCTCTGTTGTTGCTATCTTCAGTGCCTCCGGTGGCAGTCCATCAGGGCCGGGAGCTTTCCCCGTCTTGCTTTCTTGGCCAGCGGCCTTTATTTCTTCTTCTGTAAAATCCTCCGCCACCGCAGGGGAAACCTTCAAAAAGGTTTGTTCCTCCTTGGTGGGAAAGAGGAGCTCCGCCGTTTCTCGCCGCTGGTCCTCATCGAAATTGTATGGAGCAATCATCTTTAGTGACTTCATTGTTATCCTATATGCCTCGCCCCATATGTCGTCTTCTAAAGCATTTATTAGGTTCTGGCACCTTTATTTTTTTTTCTTTTTTTATTGTTTTATTGAGTTTCTTTTTTACTGTTTTGTATACTTCTTTGAGCTCGTAGGCGCCCTGGCTTCTCGTAAAATTCCTGCTAGCTCTGAGACACTCCTCCCTTAGGCCTTCAATCTCATCCGTCCACCAGTAGGGGGTTCTTTCTTTGTTTCTTTTCTTTACGGTGGCCAACTCAACAGCGTTCTGTTTCAATAAATTTCAATAAATAACACGCATTTCATAAATATATCTCTTGAATAAATATAAATAACTTTTAAAGAATTAAATACAGAACATCACTTTCATTTAACAAAAAATCACATTACACCTATTTTCTACTTCATTGGATAAAATCTATCTCCTCGAGAAACTTCCCTGTTTATTGTCAAACAATTACAATAGTAAAAACTGAAGTTCTCCATTCAGCAATACAGGATAGTTTGAACTATGTTCTTCCAACCATTAATTAATAGTGTACCGGCATGTAAGTAATGTTTTATTTATTTACTAATTTATTACAATTCAATAGACTATTTTTATACCAAATTGTGGGTCTTAATTTGTCTGCTTAAACAGTTTATTCATTTTTTGGAAAAACCACAGACATGTAATATTGGCATAATTACTGTAATTTATATCATTTATCTTTGTTTATCTTTATAAGACAACACCCTAATATGGGTTGTATTATTTTAGCATTTAATTAACTTTGTATCGACAGACCTGAAGATGCTTTGCATATTGTAGAAAGCGAAACCGGGCGTCTAGATAGTTAAATTAAACTAATTGTGAGTAAGTCTTATTATTCCTTTTACCTATTTGAATTATTGTGATTTGGACTTTCCTGGTTATGTAAATTAGTATATTTTATAAATAATATATAAATATAATAGTATATAACAAACAAAAAATGCCATTGACGATAGAAAGTTTCTTTGACTCGTATGTTTTGTACAAAATTATGGAATTTGAAAGTAGTTTTAAGTTTTTAAAATTTACTGCAACAGTTTGAATGATACGCTACTGAATGTTACACTACGGAATCAATGAGCAATTTATTTCTCTCTATCTTATGGCAACGTTGATCTTCTATTCGTTTCTACTAGTCCTAGAATACGACGTTGTCATGTATGACTTTTACAAAGAATATTATCGCATTTGAGATGTTTTCTATATATAAATATTGTATATGAATGTAATATTATACATAAATATTGATGTTATTAAATTAATTTTACTTGATACCTTTAACAAATACAAAACGATCATTAATGTATGATAATTTTGCTGCATGTCAACGATTAAATTATAAATTGCTAGAATATCTATCATCACAAACTGGAAACGATGTAATCGGTTTAATCGCATTTACATTTCTGAGAAGCTACTGCCTAGAATTCTGAAACTTTAGTATAGGCTTCAAGAAAAAAAAAATAGACACATAGAGACAAATCATGACACGACTCTTTTTTTAAAACTATTTCTTCTTCTTACGGTGCCTTATCTTTAAGGACGTTGGCCATTACATTTGCCCATTTAATCTTATTTGTAGCAGCCCTGAATAGTTCTATGGAGGTCATGTTCGTCCATTGCCGTAGGTTTTTAAGCCAAGAGTTGCGTCTTCTTCCTGGTCCTCTTTTGCTATTGACTTTGCCTTCGATTATAAGTTGGAGCAGTTCATACTTTTGATTTCTTATGATATGACCAAAATATTGTGTTTTCCGTTCTTTTATTATAAGCATAAGCTCTCTTTCCTTATTCATCCTCCGCAAGACTTCCGCATTTGTCGTATGGCTCATGTAGGATATTCTGAGCATTTTACGGTAACACCAGAGTTCGAATGCTTGGATTCTTTTTTGTGTTGCTTCTGTCATTGTCCAGGCTTCAACACCATAGAGCAAGGTGGAGAAAACATAGCACTTAAGTATTCTAGTTCTCAATGAGATGCCCAGCTGGCGGTTGCAAACTATTTACTGTTGTTATACTATTTAGTTTTTTAAGAATATCAACAATCAATGGTTTGTTGCCCAAATTGTGAAATATTGTAAATGACAGCGTTGATTCTTCCTAATAGGCGATTGCTATATTCTTTATGGAGTCAATCAACTGGTAATAAGTTCAGTTTATAATCATTACTTGTTTTCATTAGCAACTACCTTTAGGAATCCTATACATGACATTACACATAAATTTTATAATGTATACTCTATAAAATATACATATGCACTGTTCAATTTATATTTCGTTGTTAAATCTTTGGTTTTTATTTTTAAGGGGCGTGTTAAAGATAGCCGAAGTTGAAAGCAGATTTGAAAATATCGAAGACTTCATTAAAGGTGTTAGCTATTTCGGATTCAAGAACACTTGGAAAGACCAATCACACAATCTATTTTACTTTTTAGATTTTAAAAAGGAAAGAAACGTTAAACACAAAAATAAATTGCCTACTTTAAGTTTACTTCCATGTTTGTATAAGAAAAGATAAATATGATTTTAAAATTGCCGTTTTTTTTATTATTTGTTAATTTCTCATGAAATTGGTTTCTTTCGAAGCAGCGGCGGCCGGCCAGGTGAAGTAGGTGAAGGTGAGGTTCGCCAAAAAAATATAATTAAATTGAGACAAATAAATAAAAAATAAAAGCAACATTATTATATTTATATTCTGAAATTAATTAGTTATTCTATTTTAATTAATCTAAAAATTAAAAAAGACAACTAGCTTTATTAGCGGTAGGTACTTGACGGTCAAGTCCTGACCTGTGTCACTAGCGGTGTATGATTCAGTAATAGGTGAATATCATTTTAGAAATGCGAAATCCGTCTTCACTTACTAGTTGATGTGTATGTAGTATTCCTATTTTTTGGAAATTTCTCTCAGCGACAATATTTTGAAATTTAGTCTATTATATAGATCAATATAAGGTTGAATGTTCGAATAAATGAACTTTGATGGTACACAAGGCAAATATCGAACACAGTAATTAATCAAATCTTGCCCAAGTACTTTCGATCACAAGATCATCCTCAGGGGCATTTCGTCAGACAGAATGATCTGTCTCCGGCTTCTATATAAAATGTAGCTTCTCCAATTTTTAAATTTTAAAGTGTTTGTTTGTCTTTGTTTAGTGTATTTGTTATGTCCCAATTTACATTTATGACATTCTGTTACTGCTGGATAGGCCACGACTGACGAAATGCCCCTGAGGATGATCTTGTGATCGAAAGTACTTGGGCAAGATTTGATTAATTACTGTGTTCGATATTTGCCTTGTGTACCATCAAAGTTTATTATATAGATATTTTTTATATAGTATAGTTTATGTAGTATAGTACCTATTTATTAGTTTAGTTTAGTCACAATATTTATTCATCACAATATCACAGTTTATTTGTTTAGTGCACATTGTTAATATATTTTTCTGTGGTTTGTTTCGGATTTCGGATATTAAGTATCCTCGTGGATTTCGTTTGGACAAAAATAATTTTAGACAGACATGAATCCAATTAATGACTTGGTGTGTAATATATTAGAGACCGTTTAGGCATTGGAAAAATGAAGATAAAAGGTATGTTCTTTTACATGTTTGACTAACCAGTATTTTAAACATAGGACTAAAAAAGGAAGTTAAAAAAACAGACAAGTCGTATAACATTAATTTTAAGCCTTCTTGTCTTAATAATTTTGGACAGACATGAATCAAATTAATGACTTGGTGTGTAATATATTAGAGACTCCGTTTAGGCATTGGAAAAATGAAGATAAAAGGGATGTTCTTTTACATGGTCGACCAACCAGTATTTTAAACATAGGACTAAAAAAGGAAGTTAAAAAAACAGGCAAGTCGTATAACATTAAATCCGGTTCACAGAATTCAATTGGTTGTGTAGTAACACAGCGTTAGAAAAATTGTATTGTTGGCCATGTCGACTCTTTTCAAATAAACAGTCTGTGGAATAGAGACGGTTTTGTTGATTTTTTGAATATTAATAGATCGTTGCATAAGCACGCAGATTCTGGAAAGCATTTAAAAAAACCAATTAATGTTTAGAAATTTCGAACAAAATCAAAATACGATTGCCGATGCCTTAAAAGAAAACGCTAGATTACATAAACTAAATTTGAATGAAATGTCCGACTAAACAGGATTTAGATATAAGTTTGAATGCTCGAATAAATGAACTTTGATCAAATAAAAGGCAAATATCGAGCACAGTTTAATCAATTTAATCTTGCCCAAGTACTTTAGCTCCCTAGAGCATCTTCAGGGGCATTTAGTCAATTGCGGCATATCCAACAAGAATAAAATGTTATAAACATAAAATGGTACATCACATTACACTACAGAAGGACAAAAACACTTTATTTTTTTTTTAATAGGCGAAGCTACATTGTGTACAGATTCTGTCTCCGGCCTCTCCATTCTGTACACAATGTAGCTTTGCCTATTTAAAAAAAAACAAGAGTTGTCTTTTAGGGGACATGATGAGAAAAGTGACTCAAGTAGGGTAATTTTAAGGAGTTATTAAATCTGTTAATTGTTCAAAATGAATTAATTGAGTGCATTTCTGGTTACATAAATGATAATATTATAACTGAAATTAAAAACAGTCAATTTTTTCCCTCCAAATTAATGATACTACTGACATAACGCAGATGTCGCAGTCTTCAATAATATTAAGATGCGTAAATTGTCAAGGACTATTAATTAAAAGGTTTATGGGATTTTACGATGTAAGTGCCGGTAGAACAGCTGAGCATTTGTTCAGTATGGCTGCGACAGTTTTAGAGCCTTTGGAATACCGACATAAGCTTGTAGAACAGTGTTACGATGGAGCTAGTGTGACGTCAGGGCACTTAAATGGACTTCAATAAAAAATTAAATCACATGCCTCACAAGCAATGTTTGTGCATTGTCTAGCCCATCGACGTAATCTTGTTTTGCAACTGAGGTTTAAGAAAATATCAAAATGTCGAATTTTTTTGCAACTATTACCGGAATCCCATCGTTTTTTCAGTTCAGCAAAACATATTTCTACAGTTCTATTAGTCTATCTAATTCTGATTTTTTGTTGTTTATATTGTTCTAGTATCATCATTCCGCAACCTCTTGCATCCAATTTTGGATATAGGTCTCCTCCATATTCTTCCATTGTTCTCTATTTGTGCCATCTGTATCGAATTTCCTACTGTTTTTCTCAAGTCACCCATCCATCTTTTTGGTGGTCTACCTCGGTGTCTTTTATCTTCTATAGGTCTCCATTCTATGAGTATTTTGGTCCACCTATTATCATTTAAACGTGCTACATGTCCAGCCCATCTCCATTTGGCTTGTGTAATTTTTTCTATGACATCTGTCACTTAGTCCTCTTACAAGCAGAAGTTTCTGCTTATAATCGAAGCATTAAGATCTCCAGAAGATGCCAACCCCTAGTGTTGGCGAAACGTCGAAAACTAATCTCAGAAGACAACGGCCCAACAGGCCGAACAAACAGTTTAATTCAGTGGCTACAGTTTGGCAATTCTCCCAAAGTAATTTTGTACAAGGAAACCTTGAGTGATATTGAGCAACTTAAAAGTTTGGATTTGAAGAAATCAGCCAAAGGAAGACCCCGCACCTCTTTGTCAATGGACAGGATATGCTAGAACTTCTTCAGTAGATTCCACCTGTTCAGCACCAGTTTTTCATTGAATTAGTAACGGTTAATGATGCTGTTGATGTGGGACCTTTGTCTGACTTTGAAGAAGATGAAGATTAATATTGTTTTTTAATACGAATTTTCTTAAAATACCTATTTACGTTTGTTTAGTAGCAATATTCATTTCTGTTTCTGTTAAGTAATTTTCCTTAAAACTTCTTTGTTCAAATTATAAAATAAACTTGTACAAAAATTGTCGCATTTTTAAACTGAAAGAAAATTGCATACACTTTCAATAGAATCAATAATACAAAAAAAAACGTACAGTGTCATACAAACTCTAAGTGGAAAAGTGGTATAACTCATTGAGTTATACCAGTTTTCTGCTAAACTCGCCACAAATGTTTGTTGGTGAAATGGTGTGAAATGGTATTCTGGAAGTAACATCTAATTACATGCGAACAACGAACTTCAATCATTGTAATTAGGCATCCCATAAAAATTTCAACAAATTCTTGTCAAGAATCCGTCACAACTGGCTTCGTAAGTATAACTGAGATTTTTTAGTTCGTTAACATGCAAAATCGACCGCAAGTACCCTAGCTTAGTCATCATTAGTTGAGCAGGTAAGTATTCAGGTAAAATTGAAGCTACTGTGGAGTGTCTTTATCTTGTTTGTATAATAAATTCCTGGTAATATAAAAACGATTAAAAAATCGTTTAAAATTATAAAAACGATTAGAATACATTTTATTTCGTAAAGTTGTAAACATTTTAACAGTGAGTTTCACTATCAATGGTTGATATTTTAATGACCACAATAAGTTTGTTGATCGTTAAGTATTTCCTGGAATAATTATACAGGTTCCCTCTATTCTGTATAATTTGTAAAAGTATATAAAACCGATGAGAAATTTTTAAATATACATTTTGTTTCATTTAGTTGAAAGTGTTACAGTGTTAATTACTATTAAATAATTTACAATGTCACAAGAAAATAGCTTCAGAACAATGTTACAGTGTTATACCTGTAAAACAGCATTATGTGGCGTCCAGCATTAATACTGCTGCCAGTGAAATATCTGATTTAACGAAAATACCTCTAACCACAGTGAAAAGAATTACATCAAATTCCATTAAGTCAAGAAGGAAGCGTAAGGATGCCGGTTCTACCAAATGTATTGACGAAAGTAATAAGGACTTAATAAGACGAAAAATTTACATAATGTACGAACAGCAACGGATACCTACATTAGATGCTTTAAAACAACGGCTTACTAATGATGATACACAAATAAACTGTAGCTGCATTAGTCTTTGGAGGATTTTGTCTAAAATAGGCTTCAGATATCGTACAATTGACATAAGGCAAGTACTTAAGGAGTCCCATCGATTACAAAAGTGGCGTACTGAATATATAACTTCCATAAGAAAGTACCGTACAGAAGATCGACCAATAATTTATCTGGACGAGACATGGTTTGACACTCATGAAACACCATCCAAAGGATGGTCCGATTTTTCCAACAGGTGTCAAACAAAAGCTCCATCAAATAAAGGGAAAAGAATAACAATTTTACATGCAGGATCAGAAAATAGTTGTGCCCGAAATGCCTTATGGCTTTCTGCAAAAAACATTAAAGACTCCTGCGTGGACTACCATGAGGATACAACGGCAGAGCTTTTTGAGTAATGGTTTAAGAATTGTCTTATACCTAACCTTCCTCAAAATAGTGTGATAGTAATGGACAATGCAAGTTACCACAGTCGTCAATTACATAAGTCTCCAAGTACAAATAACACGAAAATTGAAATTCAAAACTACCTGTTAAAAAACGATATATATTTTGAAGAAAGTTATTTAAAAAATGAACTGTTAAAAGTGTTAAAATCATTGTCTATTAAAAAAGTATATGTTTGTGACGCATTGGCCGAGGACATGGGACATACAGTGTTACGGCTTCCGCCCTACCATTGTTTATTTAATCCCATAGAGCATATGTGGCACCAACTAAAGTCAAATGTTAGGTCACAAAATGTTTCTCCGACTTGTGGTAGTGTAGTCGAATTAATAAGGAAATGTTGATGATATCTCCCCAGAAAGTTGGAAAAATTCAGCACGCCATGTAATGAACGTAGAAAATTCATATGTTAATTTGAATCTTGAAGAGGATAGCGACAGCGAAACAGTATTAGGTATTTAGGAATTCATAAATTTATTTTGGGTATTTTTTTTTGTAAATATTAACTTGTATATATATTTTTTTAATTCATCTATTTTTTGTACCGGGTAGTCCAATAAGCCGATCTCTTGGCTATATATCAGAAACTATTCATGTTATAACTTTGTGGGAAAGTATTTGTGGATAAATACCCATAACTTTGGTTTGAATTAACCGATTTTAACGAAATTAGTGTCATTAGAAAGAGTGTGGATTATTTAATTTACATCTACGACAAAACAATTGCATTTAGTTTTAATTGTCATTGGTAGAGAGTACTTTCGAATAGAAAAAATTAAAATTTATTTTTCTTTAAAATGTTTAATGTAAACACCTATTTAATGTAAATTATAATGCAACTGGATTAAAGTTGTAACAAAATGGCGCAAACCGCATGTTCATAGCTTTTGTCGAACTCGAGATATGAATAAAAACGTATAAACATAAGTAAGTATAGTATTGACCTATACCCTGTTTTATAACTTAAAATTAAATCTGTGAAAGATCATACAAATATCACGATCATTTAATGCCCAATTAAAAGTTCAAATTGTTTACCATCGTTGTCCACACAAAGTTGTAATCTTTCGCGCGTAGACATAACAGCTACTTCAATCTCAGCTGTTGATATACTATTTATTGCGTTTATAATGCGCTGTTTCATGTCGTCTCGCATAGTTGGTCAAGTTTGGTACACTAAGTTCTTCAATATTCTCTACAGATAAAAGTCCAGACATGTTAAGTCTGGAGATCTAGCTGGCCATGAAAATATACTTTCCTTTCCAATCCATTTTTTTGGATAACTTGCATACAAATAATCTCGAACTCGTCTGGAAAAGTGCGCAGGACACCCGTCATGCAATAATATTATATCTCTTCTTGTTTGTAAGGAAATACCTTCCAATAAAACCAAAACATGCAAACCAAACCAAACCGCACTATTAAACGTAGCCTCGTCTGTCCACAAAATCTTTGACATGATATGCGGTTGTTCTTCTAGCAGACCTAACATCCAATTGCAGTAATTCAGTCTTGTATCAAAATCTCTCTCATGTAAAGCTTGGTGGGGAACTACATCCACAATTCACACAAAATCCACAAATTGTTGCACAAGATAAATCGTGCATAAGTATTTTTAAGAACCGGATAAAAGGATAAAAGCGCCTTGTTGCCGTTTTTATTGGAATAATAAAATAACAGTTAAATCTAAAGTTTAAAGGGAATTCCAAGTTTCTCACATAAACGTTCACTTTATAATATGCCAACCTGTGATGTTTTAAAATATTTAGAACAGTAGTTTTGGATATGTTTAATTCTATAGAGATTTATCGACTACTTTTATGTGGATTCTGTTGAAGTAAAGCAAGAACATTGATTGAATTATCTTCGGTCATACCTCTACTACGTCGTTTAAAAAAAGGACGATGAAATCTACCAATTTCTCTTAATCCTCTTGCTTTTCTTTCAAATGCTTCTTTTCCATAATGTCTCCTGTCAGGATATCTTACAGAATATATACGTGAGGCAATAGCGGCATTTTGGTGACATTCGAAATAAACTCCAAACATATCACACAATTCATATCTACTCATCACGAATTATTAGTATCTACTGATAATTAATTACTAATACTACTAAATTTGACTGCTGTCAATAAATAAACAATATTCATTGTCGTAGCTTTTTTAGTTTCGAAAAAACTACTTTTAATCATATGAAATAACAATGGTCAAAATAAGTATTAAGATTCTTCTGTTATAAAACATTTGAAAGTACCTACTGACTTATTTGTTAATTTAATTTAAGATACAGGGTGAGTCAATACTATACTTAATTATGTTTATGCGTTTTTATTCATATCTCGAGTTCGACAAAAGTTATTAACATGCAGTTTGCGCCATTTTGTTACGAATTTAATCCAGTTTCATTATAATTTGCAATAAATAGGTGTCTCCATTAAGCATTTTAAAGAAAAACAAATTTTAATTTTTTTTATTCGAAAGTACCCTCTACCTATTACAATTAAAACTAAATGCAATTATTTTTAGTATATGTAAATTAATTCATCCACACTCTTTTTAACGACACTAATTTCATTAAAATCGGTTGATTCAAACTAAAGTTATAGGTATTTATCCACAAATACTTTCCCACTCTCCCCTAACCTTTAATTAAATAAATTTAAAAAAAAGTACTTAAACAACATTGTGCAGAATTTAGGTCTCCTTCTAGTTTACTTATTTAACATTTGGTATAATTGGGCATATTTCCCAAAAAACAGGTTTTCAAAGTTTTCTTCGCAGATTACGCCCCCTAGCGGTTAACTCAGAAACTTGAAAGTTATTTCCAGCGATTTCTTTTGGCCGCTTTTACTTAAAAATTTTTTCTCCTAAAGTTATAACATGAATAGTTTCTGATACATAGCCGGGAGATCGGCTTATTGGACCACCCGGTACATTACTGTAAATACAACTATTATTACTGTACATTTTTAACGATATACGATTAGGAAGAGAAAAAAATTTTAAACACGCCAGTTTTTTGCTTACAGTCCTAAGCCTGTAAAAAGTGTGAAGGAAAGTACCTTTCTGAATTTAGATCCATATACTAAAATTATTCACGTAGAACAAAAAAACTACTTTCTTCATGTTAAAAATTATTCAATTATCAAGTATATTCTTATACTTGAACAACCTGAAAATACCATATGAAATAATTTAATACATTTTTATAATCGTGTATTACACAGCTACCAATGAAATATATTAAATAACAAACTTTCTGAAGTGCGACCCAGTGTACTTCGGTAGTTTATTGAGAGACTCTTGTACAATAGGATCAACTTAGGTAACCATTAAGCACTCAACCATTTTTCGTGAAACAAACTTTACTTGTGTTTTAAATCAATATTTGTGGAAAAATGAGAGAACGCCCAGGGCTGTACTGATTTATTTTGCTAACAAAAATATTACAATGATTACTTGCTCATATGAAAATCATAAAAACAATTTCGTTTTGACACAAAACAAAGACGTACCTCACATTTCGTATATTTATATGTGTTTGGGTATTTACACAATTGCGGCATCGGTTCTTTGTGGTAAATTGTGAAAGGTGTCCGAAATGGTTTTTATTCTTTATTTGGAACAGCGATGTCCTCATTTGAAAGTCTTCCACGTTTTTTATTTTTACAAAGCACGCTGTCAAGTATGGAATAACGAAATAGTTGTAAAGTTTTTGTTCTTTTCTCCGGGTTTAGCAGTAGCATTTGTCTTTTATATAGAATCCAAGCGTTATTTACACAAATATCCAAGATTTGTGAAAATATTAATATATACCATCTGTGGGTTTTCAGTGACGTTCTATATGTATAAGTTTTTGCATTTAACTCTTGTTTGTACTTATGGCACTCTCACTTATTTTAGAATACAGATCTATGTCTGATGATTATTGTATTGACGACTGCGAGTTGTTGTTGGATGATCTAGAAATATTAAAATTGGCTCAAGAACTAGAAAATAACATATTACAGGAGTTGCTACACTGTTCTGAATCGTGTAATATTGTATTTTTATTATACCTGTAACAACTATCTTCAGGGTACGACTATACCTGTTTCCTGTTTTTGTATTAGTTGTAATGAAATAAAACTATTTGAACCTTAATCACGTTATTTAAATACATACCTACAAAGTCATCAGCCTTTTGACGTTAAAACGTGACGTTTGGCCGTAAAAACGTGACGTGTGACGATTGGGAATTGGGAATTCTGACGATTCTAATATTCCTCTGAACCACAGATAAAACGTCAAAAGAAAAAATAGTAAATCCAAATTTGTCTCAAGTAACAACATATACTCATTCGTGCTCAATAGTAATTTAACATCAGTCTGATTGATATTTAGACAATATAAAAGCAAACCATGAAGGCAAGTCATATATTGAAGGTTTTTCACTCTTTTTTAATAAAAAAGTAATTGAGAGCATTCTATATTTTACAAATATTTATGCATCCCAGAATAACCGTCACGATTCCGAAATGAATAACATAGATTACACTCTGCTTCAAGTTGATATGCATTGGTCAAAGGATGAGGATAAAGAAGTGCACCTTATAAGAGAAAGCATGAGCCGACATACATTTATATTTATAATTTAATTTATTTGCTTTATCAGATGAAACCAGATTTGACAATATTGGCCACACTACAAAAAGACATTACAGTGCAAAAGTAATACTAAGTATTTATGTAAAAGGTGTAGAATGCATCTACAGCTCGAATGTTTCGAAAATTTTCACCTTAAAATTTAATTTACATTTAAGATACAATATGTTCCTTTATTAAAAATTGTACTGTATTCCTGGAAAATGAGAAACTATTTAATAAAATATATATTCCCAAGAAATAGAACACACTACGCCTATGCACATATACAATTTGACAGGAATAAATTAAAATATATTTCTCTCACTACCATTCTTTGTAAGAACGTAAATATATATAGACCAGCAAAATATTGATAAGTTTACCGATGTTTCAAGCTATTCAATGAACTTATCTCACTATACACTCGTGAATCGCACCAATTTATATTGTTACGGGGGCAAATTTATCTTACTTTTTCACTTATTTACATGGGCGAGAATTTACTGCTGAAATTTTACATGGTTGCCGCTACTGTTTAGTTCAGATTAATCACCTTTAATTGAAAATTGTCCGACTATAGTTGTATTGATTGTTTTTCAAAATTTATGTGGATACGTCCTCTACAGACCAAGGCCGATGAGGAAATTACTCGAGTATTTTCGGACATTCTCGCTCACACACGACGAGTCCCACAAAACTTACAATCTGATCACGGAACCGAATTTTACAACAAAAAATTTCAAAATTTAATGAAAAAACATGAAATTAATCATTACAGCACCTACACGGTCAAAAAAGCTGTTATTTGCGAAAGAGTTAGTAGGTTGAAAGCAAAGTTGTACAAGTATTTCAGTTTACATGGATCATACAAATGGTTATATGCTCTATCAATCATTACCGAGGAATACAACAATACAAAACACAGTAAAACAGAATACAAACCGTCTCAGGTTAACAAATCCAACGAAAAAACCATTTTAAACAAAAGTTATACTCATTTAAAGATTGCCGGTCCATGAAAGTTTAAAGCTACACACCCAATTGAACTACTGAATTATTTAGAATTGCACAAGTTAAGATAGCAAATCCTATAACGTATTTGCTCGAAGACATACAAGGTGCACCAATTACCGGCGGTTTTTACGAAGAAGAATTGCAGAAGACATCAAACCCTGACATATACCTGGTCGAAAAAGTACTTAGACGAAAAGGCAATATGTATGTGAAATGGTTAGCAATGGATAGCAAACACAACAGATGGATAAATAAATCGAATATAGTTTGGGGATCTATATTTTGATACGCCGCGTAGACATACATTTTTTTGAACAGGCTGACAATTAACCACAAGGAGTGGGGGTGAGAAAAGTATAAAATTAAGACGAACTACGATGATATATGTTCAGTTTAAATTCACTTAGTCAACGGTAGTACCATGAGTTCTCAAGATAGCGACTACGAGTCATTTAATTTAGAACACGATGATGATGGCAGTGAATTTAGTGTAGAATTTGAATACGATGAAGATCGTAAACCACCTAGTCCTGGCTCCGAATTAGATCGAGTATTGGCAAAATTTGAAGCAGCTGCCAAAAATGAGCCATATTGTTTATTGGAAACTACATATCCAATGAGCTCTCTCGACATAAAAAATTGGTCTATCTCCAGCTCGAAATTTTTCACCATCCATCATTCTATGTCAACATGGTAATTTTAAAAGAATCAGTTTAAGCACATTCTAGTGGGAAGCCATAATTGAGTGGTTTAAAAAAAATGAGTGATTTTTTCCAAGCAGATCTACCGACTTATGCGGATGAGTATGATCCCATCGAATTTATGTATGATGATTTTTGCAAACTAAGACAATTGGTGATGGAAAATGTAAAGTTGCTGACAATCGAGAAATTTGGGGTCGCATATTATTTATGGGAAGACGAAGTCAACCAAATTATAGAAGCAGACCAGAGCATGATGTTTCATAGAGTCGTATTGTTAAAGAGTTTACAATTTCACGAATACTATATAAATATTTCAACTTTCATCAAGAACAATGTTTGTGCTATAGACTCTTTACATAGACCAGTTGAAGCCTTCGCAGTATATTGCAATATTTTGTCCAAACACTTTAAGTTTAGCTTTAAAGGAATATGTACATTATTATAAAATTAAACATGTAAATCATTTAACTGAATAAATATAATTTATTAAATATGCTGTTTTTTATGTTTAATCTAATATAAATAAAACCAAAAAATGTACGATTATACAAGTTTTATTAATAAAAATTACATTAAAAAAATTATTATTTTTTATATTTAAACAATTACAATAACTTGTAAGTGATCTTTTCTTTTTTCTTTTGATTTAAGTAACCATATACTGCGCAAAAATAAGAAAATTATATATGCATAGAGCATCTACATTGAACGGACCAAGTTGTATCAAACAAGACATAATCAAACGAATTTTGACACCAATTATCTGCTACAGCATACAAATATTTCATGTCATATGGTTCATGTTCAGCCCAATTAACAACCTGTTCACAGCAATAGCATTTATTTTTTGATTTAAGTACGTTTCGGAAACATTCAAAACAACTAAAACAAAAGTTTAAAGCAATATTATCTGCTACAAATGCAGAATAACAGACACAATACATATTAAATTATTTCTCTGTATAATAATTTGATCCACAAAGATAAATTTTTTCTGCTTCATTTTCATGTTTTATTTTTTCAAAATCCATTTGATCACATATTTGTATTAGATGCAAATAATCAGTTTCATATAATTTTCGAAAGCGATAAATACCATAATTATTACAAATTTCTAAAGTAAGACTCCACGGTAGAGGTGATATTTCAACAAATTCAGTTATGTCTAAGATATTTTCACAAATAGTTTTTATAGATTGTGTGCGTAGTGTTGTTACCATCGTGCTGTCTTTCTGCAACAACAAATAAATGTTATTCAATAAGATAATGCCCCCACAGAAGCGTATTAAATGATTTTGGTATTAAGTACCGCTTGTCGTCATAAGGACTTAAAGCAGTTTTGGATTGCTCAATGCTAAATACTGAGTGTTGGTACGTTAAAACCTCGAGCCAAAGGTGGAATACACCTTTGGCTTGAGGTTTTAATTTTGAATGCTTAAAGACATTTTTGATATTCTTCGTACGTAATTTTATTTCGAACGGCGTTATATTTCACTCCTTTTGCCTTTTTCGTTATTCCCAAATTTCTTATGTCACAGTCAATTCTCTCTTTGTTTAGTTGTTTTCTTTCTAGGCGCTGCCTCTCTTTTACCCTCTACTCAGTTATTTGCATTTTAAATGTGTACATTTTTTATCTTAGACCAATAAAATGTGTAATTATTTTTCCATTTACCTCGTCTTTCATTAATCCAGGCACCTTTTTATTTAAATCGTTGTATCTCGTATGGGTTATTTTCGGCATAGTCGGAGGTATCAAATTTACTTGGATGTGCTTTTAAAACATCTTTATATGCATCTGAACATTGCAATCCATAAACAAAGCTGTCTGTATCCATATAAAGCAATGAACAGTTTTCTTTTCCCATCGTTGGAAGCATAAAGTTGGTTTATTAAAACCTACTTTTGATTTTTTAAGTTCGACAGCCATCAAATTCTCATGAAATATCGTACGACTAGGAAATTGACTACTTGTGTTCTCGGGAGCGTTCATTAACGTACCAATCAGCGCACGGGAAACATCACCTAACATGGGAAAAATTGTTCATTGGTTGGAATAAGGGTTGAGCAATTCAAAATTTCCCATTGGCCGATTCTACGGGAAGTCCACGTTCCTACGTCATAATCCTTAAGAAAATGATTTTCGGGAATAAATAAAGGTGGATTTTCTGTAGTCGGCCAGTTCGAGTTACCCTCATAATATAAGACTGTAGGTACGGTGTTCTACATCCACCTAGAATCTGCCTTTTGTTTCTGCTATTGTTTTATTGATATATTTGTGTGCATATATTTTTGATTGATATTTTTCTTGTATTTTTGTACGTTTTCTTACGGAAACCCCTCCGAGGCTTAGCGTCTGAAATGTACGCATTTATTGTCATTTTATTGTGCTTTATTTTGTTGTCGAAGAATATATTCTGGCGTAACCATACGCCTGACAATTCTTCAATTTATTTGATTTGTTTTTGTACGTTTTACTTACGGAAACCTCTATGAGGCTTAGCGTCTGAAACGTACGCATTCATTTGTTATTTTCTATTGCCATTTTATTGTGCTTTATTTGTTGTCGAAGAATATAGCCTTGCGTGATATATAACATACAATGAATATAACATACGTATTTGTGTCCTCGTATACGAAAAAGTAAAGAACTGCACACCTGAAGAATGGTAGACACCCGTACTACCTCCCAATCCAACTCCCAGGATCGTAGGAAGCCCGCAAAGCCAGATATAGGCCATTCCAGCCCTATCGACGCCTCTCGCCAACATGGAGCCCAACTACATAGAAACGAACCCACGACCCAAGCTCAACTAGCAGGCCATCCACCCACGAGCCAGGAACAACAACCAAACCCGGATACATGGATGAACACCCTGTTACAAGCCCTGACGGCCCTCTCGATTCCTCAACCCTCAGCCACAACTGCAAGCAAACCCAAAATATGGACCTCCAAGATTCGAAGGACGAGAGACAGAGGTCCCAAAACAATTCCTGGATAAAGCTGAAGCATTCTTGACCCACTACGAAGTAGACGAAAGGGACTGGGTGGACTATCTTATGGCAAATTCACTTCATGGAGACGCACGGCAATGGGCAGAGAGTCACTGTACAGCCGAGATAGCCTATCAGACGTTCAAGACTCGCTTCCTAAAGAAGTTCGACGATCCAGCACTCCTATCCGCTCTAACAGTGAAATTATATGGACAAAACCAACACAAAGAACCAGCCGAAGAATTCGTCACCCGGAAAGCTGCCCTCTTTAGACGACTCCTCCCGGACATGCCAGAAGACCAACGATGCAGAGTTATCGCAAACCAGTTATTGCCACAAATCAGAATCTGTCTGAGAATCGGGATGCCCAAGACGGATGACAGCCTAAGGATAATAGCCAGAGAAATTGAGGCCGACGCCCAACATATGAACAACAGAAAACCAGACAGATACGAAAACCAACAACCACCCAGGCGTTCCGAAACAATCAATGAATGGCGAAAAAGAAACCCCCACAGACAACACAACAACCTCCAGCAAGACACTCAGAGGCCGGAAAACTCCAACAGGGGCGCCAACTAACTCCTGTTGAAGCACTGGTGCCCCAACTGAATCCGATATACCAACGGTCGATAACAGCAGGACTCCCCAAACTCGACGGAGCCAAATTCAGCTGGCGTGCACGGGAAGCATGTCCCAGAGCCTAGGGACTGCTGAAGTTGAAATACAACTGGACAACTTCTCCACAACCGTCCAATGCATCGTAATGGAGAAGTTAAACCACGACGTTGTACTAGAAATGCCATGATTAGAACAAGAAGAGGCCAACTTAGACATAACATGAAAATGTCTACACTTGGGCACCACTACCAGAGCTACAATATACTGGAAGAACCATAGTAAATACAGCGACGTATTCGACGACCGTCTGCGCCAGCCAACGACCCGAGCAACGGAAATGGAAATCAGAGTGACCGATAGTCGACCCATTAACATCAAGCCATTACACATTTACTTTGGACAATTATGTCCAAAGATGTGAGAGAAATACTAGCAGCGGGAGTCATCAAGCCCAGCAAATCTCCAAACAATAGCCCGGTGGTTATTGTAACCAAGAAAGATGGTACCCCTCGCTTCTGCGTAGGCTACAGAAAGCCGAACGAGATAACAGTCGACGAAGCCTCCAGCATGCCACCGATACATGACAGCATTAAGGAGATCGGCACTTCCGTGCCATAAACCATAACGTACTAGTCGTACCACTACCTTACCGCACAGAAGTTATGAGGTTTTATCACGATTCAGACGAGGATGAAACTCAGGGCAGGACAAACCACTCAGGGCAGGATGAGACCATTCGGGCCATTAAAAACGTATATTACTGGCCCACACTGTCGAAAAATGTGTGCCACAACCAAGGCAGCAGCCAGACAGCTAGCAGCCCCTGTCGTCCCCAGAGAACCAAGTAATCCATAGGAGATGGTCGCCTTCGATGTCCTCGGACCCTATCCAGCAGCCCGTGGAACCAGAAACAGATTCATCCTATTGGCCACGGACTGTCTCAGCAATTGGGTGAAGTACAAATGTGTACAAACCGCAAAGAGCCGGCAGGTGGTCACGTTTCTTCAGGAGATTTGCAGCCGCTGGGGGAAGCCAAGTGTGATAGTCACAGATAACAGGTCCCAATTCCGCACTAACGCCTGGGAGAGGTTCCTGAGACGCAATAACATTCGATCTGAATTCAGACCAATCTACCATCAAAGGGCCAACCCGGTAGAAAGACGCGTCCAGGAACTTAAGAAAGGAATCCGGGTCATATGCAAGTCAGTAGACGATCCTAGATGGGACACATATATCCCGGACATAATCTTCAGCCTAAGGACCAGAAGGAACGAAACCACTCAAGAAACACCTGCCGAGCTCTTATTGGGATACCTTCCCCGACTATCCGAAGGAACCGAACGGGAACGGAGGGAAGCCAACACCACAGCCAGACGCCAAGAAAGGATGGAACACGCTGTCCTTCCGTAACTTCATTCAATGAACGACCATCAAAACAAAACCTATACTGTAACAATAAAACACTGAAAACTTTGTTTTCAAACTTCCACAAAATTTATCTTAAATCTTATCACTACAGCTGTTTCGGCGGATTGCCTTTCTCAAGTGATCTATTTTTGGCTTGGGGGTTTACCAATTTATAGTCTCTAATGAAATAGGTTGAGGAGGCGAGAACTGTTTGTCTCAAAACCTATACTCTCCTGCTTTCTTTTTAACTAACAATACTGGAATTTATTACATGCTACAATATGGGTGGGGCCTGGGAGCGCCTAGTGAAAGCGGTTAAAATTTCGTTATATGGTTCATTGCCAACCAGGAACTCTATTGACCAATTACTTTATAGTTGTCTCCTAGCTGCAGAAAACATAGCAAACTAAAGACCACTTACTTATTTTCAATAGAATCTGAACCTCTAACCACAAATCATTTTTTAATCGGATCTTCAAACGGAGATAAACCAATTGGATTTCTTAAACGAAGATGTTAAAGTATTTAAATTTAATTATTTACACAGAGAGCAATTTGCAAATACATGTTGGCGACGCTTCCTGAACTACTACTTATCGCAAAACAAGTATCAATTAAATAGCGCGATATTGTAATTATATGTGATAGATTTACCAAGATGTAAGCTTGGCCAAAGGGTAAGGTAATTGAACTTAAAAAATCAACTATAATATATATATATATATACTTCATATAATTTACATACCGATGCACGTCATTATCTACGTCAGAGATCGAAGTTGACATAGTTGCCAAAGTATAAAAAAATCCTGACTCCATTTTAAATCAAATAGATCACATAATTATTGCCAAAGTATTACCATCTCTTTACAACGACTATTTAAATTCTCACGTGACATTTTTGAAATAAAACACATTAATTTTGTTCTAAAAAGAACAGATTTTATTGAATAGGTAAAAATATAAAACAAGAGGTATTCACTTTAAAATTCAAAATAATAAAGTACAAAAAGTGTCAATACCGCAACTGTCAAATAAGTGTTACCAATGTATGCCAAAATATCACTTAACAGCAATTTTCTAACAGAATGCCAAAACTGTTAGAAATTTGTTCTCTAAAACTAAAACACCCTTGTCCACTTTGGAACAAGTGAACACAATTTATAAAATTCCATGCGCTAATTGCGATTTATGTTACATTGGTCAAACTGGTAGATCATTAAAAGGTCGTCTCACTTCACATCGTAGTGACATTAATTTATCAAAACACACTTGTGCCCTGGCACAACACGCGATAAATACCAAACATGAAGTGGATTTCAATGAAGTTAAGATCCTTGCCACTGTACGCAATCTAGCTAAAAGACAGGTTTTGGAAATGTGTTTAATACTAAAACACCCTAATGCTTTGAATAAGAGAACTGGCATAAGTAACTTGAGCCAAATATATCATGCTTTAATTTTGCAGAATTAGGCTTCTTGATCTTTTCACTATATTAATGTCATATTAGGTGTACTGTTTGAACCTTTTTCCGTTTTTCATAAAATAATTTATATACATAAAATAGAAATAAAATACATAAATATCTTAATAAAATAATTTAATATTCTTTACTTAATTTACTAGTACATATGCAACTTTGCATTTCCATACACTGATTACTTTGATTAGTGTTAACAATTTTATACTTAAATAATACAAATATTGTAATTGATTCATAGAATCCTTTGCAAATCACAGTTCCAAGTATATTGAACCTTGGGCTGTTTGGAAATTAATGGGTCGTTAACCACCTGTGGCTGTTTAACTAGCCATAATGATTAACGTTATTACATACTTATGAGGTTGAATGAAAATCTCCTGTCTGTAAATCTGGGCTGATTAGTGAGGGGAGTTGCTATTTTCTAACAGAATGCCAAAACTGTTAGAAATTTGTTCTCTAAAACTAAAACACCCTTGTCCACTTTGGAACAAGTGAACACAATTTATAAAATTCCATGCGCTAATTGCGATTTATGTTACATTGGTCAAACTGGTAGATCATTAAAAGGTCGTCTCACTTCACATCGTAGTGACATTAATTTATCAAAACACACTTGTGCCCTGGCACAACACGCGATAAATACCAAACATGAAGTGGATTTCAATGAAGTTAAGATCCTTGCCACTGTACGCAATCTAGCTAAAAGACAGGTTTTGGAAATGTGTTTAATACTAAAACACCCTAATGCTTTGAATAAGAGAACTGGCATAAGTAACTTGAGCCAAATATATCATGCTTTAATTTTGCAGAATTAGGCTTCTTGATCTTTTCACTATATTAATGTCATATTAGGTGTACTGTTTGAACCTTTTTCCGTTTTTCATAAAATAATTTATATACATAAAATAGAAATAAAATACATAAATATCTTAATAAAATAATTTAATATTCTTTACTTAATTTACTAGTACATATGCAACATTGCATTTCCATACACTGATTACTTTGATTAGTGTTAACAATTTTATACTTAAATAATACAAATATTGTAATTGATTCATAGAATCCTTTGCAAATCACAGTTCCAAGTATATTGAACCTTGGGCTGTTTGGAAATTAATGGGTCGTTAACCACCTGTGGCTGTTTAACTAGCCATAATGATTAACGTTATTACATACTTATGAGGTTGAATGAAAATCTCCTGTCTGTAAATCTGGGCTGATTAGTGAGGGGAGTTGCTATTACACTACCAACTTCTTTCACTGTTTTGTCTTTTGCAACCGGGTAGTCATATAAACTCATTTAAACTTAAATTGACCGCCCAAAATTTGGGTTGGTACCTACACCTTGTTGATCTGTCGAAAGTATTTTTGACCTCAAGGTTGGCTGTCTTTTCGCGGTTTAGTTCGTTCCTGTTTCATTTAGCGCCATTTTCCCGGCGACATTTGTAGGGCTTTGATCGGTAACTTCATTTATACTACTTTTAAAATTTTTATTAATATCACTTATAATGCTACCTAAAGTTAAAATCAAAGCTTAATATTCATTAAATAGTTGGAAGTTATCTATGATTTTCTTGGTTCTTTCTCACTAATTAACATTAAATAACATTTAATTTACTTTAGACCACATGGTCATTTGCTGTGCTAATTTTATAAGTTCATATATATGTTGTTAGTTACTTAATTGTTTATACAAAATCAGCGTATTATGTCCATTTACTTAGTTTCATTCACATTATTGTTAATAACATTGACTGCTACATGTCTTTTTAAGGTAACAATTAACATCGTTTCCATGATTGTGTGGTTCTCATATTGTAATTTTTTAGATGAACTGATGATGCTTTCAAAACTCGAAAGCGAAACGTCTTCAAAATAGATAAAGTAGCCTATCAACTTTGTCTTTTATTTCTCCACCTAGAGACCGATATAAGAACCCACCACTCGTCTGAGTGATCCTTATATATATATATATATATATATATATATATATATATATATATATATATATAATATATATATATATATATATATATATATTGGATTGACGGTCGTACTCCTTTTTCCGATGATATATATATATATATATATATATATATATATATATATATATATATATATATATATATATATATATATATATATATATGTACTTTCTTAAATTATCTTTATTATAATTATTATGAAACACACATATATATATATACAAATGATGTTTCTAAGTCCAAGAACAATATTTTTAAAAAATAACTTTATTGACAAGGGACTACTTACTACAGTAAAATGCAAAATAAGAGTGACGCTATACAATGCAAAGTAAATTAAGTAAGCTCGGTGACGCCGAGGTGTAGCGTGCTGACGCTGTCCTTTTATTATAGTTGAATTAGCAGTTCTGGTTTCTTAACTCCTCCGGGGCTAGATGAGAACTATGGGGTGGCATAGTTCGAAGAAATGGAAAATTATCTGGTACCTTTTTTTCTTGTTCTGTGGATTGTTTTGGTGATTCTTGATTTGTCCTTTTTCTGTATATTCGCCAAATGGTGTAGACAAGGAAAATGATTGCTAAGACATATAAAATTATGGTATAAAAACTGACATGTTGAAAATGAACAGGAACTGTGTATAGATTGTCTATTTTGTTTTCTTGATCTGCTAAAGCACTTTGGACATTATTTAATTCATCTAATTTTATCGATTCTATTTTGATTGGTTTAAGGTTTGGATCACTAACCGGCGTTTTTTAGTAATACTTCTAAAGTTGGCAGTTCCATTTTAACAAAATTTGGAGTTTTTAGTTCAAATGTTTTTAAAAACGTAATTGTCTATATATATTTCGCACGCACTATTGAGTTCGATCAAGTAACTACCGTTTAATGGAATATTGTCCGAATTCTTATCGCATTTTTGAATACTAATCACTTTGTTTCGCGTTATTACGATCCACTTATTGTTTTCTAGTTTTTGAATTTTTATATTATTAATTTCTATTGGCACTGATTGACATTGATTTACAAACTTTGAGTACTGTATGAGATGAACTTCGCAAGGGCTGTTGGTGTTACTTCAAATGACTGAACATCGTGGCATAAATATTCTTCTTCTACCAATTTTTGACATTGAACGTTGGCAAGTGCATATTGGTATCGATTGGAAAGTAGGAATTTGGATTTTGGAATAATTGTTCTAAAATGAGTTTGGTATCTGGTCGGAAAGGAATAAAGATGATACCTAATAATCATAGTCATTGATCTCAACAATAGGCAATTCAAGTACAAAAATTATTTTATTTGCTTTACTATAACTTTTTATCTTAATTATTTTTTCGAACAACAAAATATTTTGCAAAGATAATTCAAAAGGGAGTTTGTTATTTTTTAGAAATTTACTGATGTTTAAAATTTCGAGAAATAGTTCATTTGGGTCGGCTATTGAATTATGAAAGGTATTTAGTTTTGAAAAGCTGATAGCAACTTCGATTTTTTCTAATAGGTCATAAATAATTTGGAAACTAGTGTAAAATTGCGATACAAGTCTTTCTAGTGCAAAATAATGAAATGTCTCAACTTTTTCTATCTTTATATCTTTAATTAACTTTTGAACTTCTGTTATTCGTGAGCTTAAAATTAACTGGTTATGGGCTAAGATTTGTGTATTATTTTCAAAATTCTTTATTGAGGATCTTAATAAGGTGATTTGATTTTTAACTATAGTTTTAATATTATTTTGATTATTTGTAAGGGTTGATATAGCGTCGTCGTAACGTTTTGCATCGTTTTGGTCTAGGTTTCCGGTTATAAATTTGATTGCGGAGCCTACACCATCAAATAGAGATCTTTTTGATCTGGTATTCCAAAAGGGATTTAACTGTTTTAACTCAAGATAAATTTTATTTTCCAAAATTTGGATTAAATGATAGGAGTCTTGGAATTCTTTATTAAAGCTTAGAATTTGAGAAGTATTTGAAAGGGTATTTATCATGGAATAATATTGATTTTGTAGAGTTAGAAAATTTGTAGTAATGTTTGTTATGTCATAGATATGTATAAAAGTCCAAACATCTGTCTGAATTCGGGCTGTGCCTAAATGAAGGGGTAAAAGTCCGGGATTGTCGTTTAAGTTATGGAATTTGGATGTGTCTCGTCTTGCGTCGACGTTTGTTGTCCAGAGGGTGAACCTGCAACGGGAGGTTTCTTTAGTTCTTTGATATGTATAATTTCTGTCTGGTTAGTGTGTTTTTTATATTTAAGTCTTTGTCGTACAAGTTCTACTCGGTTTCTGTCAAGAATTTTTGTTATTTTGTAGGGACCTAAATATGGTTGATGTTTTTTGTTACGTTTTTGGGTATTAACTTTATAAACTACTTGTCCAATTTCGAACTCTGAATTTGTTTCTCCTTGATCGTTTCTTTTATTAATTACTTTAGTTTTATTTTGTGTTAGATTTTCATGTACGTTTTGGTAAACGTGTTTTAATTTGTCTTTATGATTATTTATATATTCTGAATAGAAATTTTGAGAAAGAAATAGTTCGTTGGGGTTTCTAGAATCTGTATGTCCGAAAGTCAATTCAAATGGAGTAAATTTTGTGGAACTATGAATAGAATTATTGTAAGCTATAAGAGCATAGTCCATTAAGTCGTCTTCATTAGGATATGTCTGTTTTTAGAAGTCTTAAATGTTCAATTAGAGTAGAGTGTATTCGTTCAGCTATTGAATTTGATTCATGGTGGCCAGGAGTAGTAAAGTGAACTTTGATTTTGTGTATTGCTAATAAATCTTTTATTACTTCGTTATTAAATTCTCTACCTTTGTCTGCTACTATTAATTGGGGAATGCCGAAAGAAGTGAAGTATTTTATTAAGGATTTCGTGATGTGAATTGCGTTTTTACCTGGAATAGAGTAAGCTTGGGCAAATTTAGTAAATGCGTCTGTCATAGTCAAATATTTGTTACCGTCATACGTAAAAATATCTATATGAACAACTTGAAAAGGTTTGCTGGCGGTTTCTGTAAGCATTAGCGGGACATAGGGCGTGTGTCTACCGTATTTATTTTTCTGGCAAATAGAACATTCGTTAATGTAATTAGTAATAGATGTCTTCATGTTTTTCCAATAATAATTTTGACGTAATTTTTCGAAAGTTTCATTAATTCCTCTATGGTTAGTTTTTCCCTCGTGGTAATTTTTTAATAAAATGATTTGTTCTTCTTCGTTTGCTACTGTATTAATTAATCTAGTGCATTTAATTAGTTTCGGACCATTTTCAGAAAAATGTTTTAGGTAATATTTATTAAAATCATTATACAGGTTGTCTTTACTGAAATATAAATAAAATGTATTGTTAAGGTCTGTGTATGCCATAAGAAATTCAAAAATATGTTTTTCATTATCAGTTTCTGGAATTTTGACTTTAATTATTTTATGGTTTTGATAAGTTTCCTGCGTTATATCAGTTTTTGGGTAAACGTTTGGTATACTAAAATTTGGTGTACTTTGTTGTTTACTATTTCATCTAAAATGGGTATTCCTTGATTCGTCGTTTCGTTCGCAGTTGAATGTTGTGTTGATTCATCTAAGGTCTCGTCTTGTATATCTGGAGGTATTCTTATATCGGAAATAATATTAATTTTTCTTGAATTGTTATCGTTACTCGTAAAAGGTTGTGCGTCTAATGGATTTTCTGCAAAATTTTGGAGGTATTTTAGAATATCTTCATCTACATCTCCAGGATTATTTATTATTGATTCGTCCTCTAAGGCGTTTATTGTAATACGAGATAGACAGTCTGCATTTGTATTGTTTTTTTCCCTTTTTATATATAATTTTATAATCGTACTCTTCCAGTTTTAGACGCCATCGGATTAGTTTTGAGTTTGGCTCCTTTAGGCTGAAAAGCCAAGATAGTGGTTTGTGATCTGTGTAGATATAAAATTTCCTGCCGTAAAGGTATGGTCTGAAATGTTTACAGGCCCATACAATTGCTAACAGCTCTTTTTCTATAGTTGAGTAATTTGTCTCCGATTTATTTAGCGTTCTTGAGGCGTATGCGATGGGTCGATCATTTGGAACATTTCCTTGTGATAATACAGCTCCAATTGCAAAATTACTAGCGTCTGTCGTTAAAATAAATGGTTGGGAAAAATTTGGGTATTGTAAAATAGGGTCGTTTGTTAAGATTTGTTTACAAGTTTCAAAACAATCAATAAAATCTTTATCATGGTTTACTTTAGAACTTTTCTTCAAACATTTGGTCATCGGTTTAGTAATTTTTGCAAAATCTTTTATAAATCGTCTGTAGTAACCTAATAATCCTAAAAAGCTTTTTATTTCAGTTTGGGTTTTTGGAATGGGAAATCTTTTTATGGCAGAGATTTTATCAGGGTTTGGTTTTACGCCTTGAGGGGTAATTACATGTCCTAAATACATAACTGTTTTTTGTAAAAATTCTGACTTGTCTAATTGTACTTTCAAGTTACTCTTTCTGAGTCTTTCGAAAACTATTTTTAATTTTTCAAGATGCTCTTGTAAAGATGTACTATAAATTAAAATATCGTCTAAATATACTATACACGTTTCGTCTGTTAATCCTCTTAAAACATTATCAATAACTCTCTGAAAAGTCGAGGGTGCATTTTTTAAACCAAAAGGCATTCTTTTGAATTGAAAGTGACCTTGTGGTGTACTAAAAGCTGTTTTTTCAACATCTTTTGGGTCGACTTCTATTTGGTGGAAGCCACTTGCAAGATCTAGTGTCGAAAAGTAATTTGCTCTCCCTAATTTATCTAAAATTTCTGTTATGTTTGGTAACGGGTATTTGTCATCTACGGTTCTCTCATTTAACTTTCTATAATCTATTACTAGACGCCATTTCCTTTTTCCTGTAGCATCTTGTTTTTTCGGAACCACCCAAATGGGACTCGAAAACGGGGAATTGCTATCTTCTATTATACCTTCTGCTAACATCTTATATATTTGGGATTTAACCTCTTCTCGGTGAACTTCCGGGAAACGATATGATTTTGTATATATTGCAGAATCATCAGTAAGTTTAATTTTATGTTTAATACTATTAGTAAAACTTAAAGGTATTCCTTCGCAATAAAAAATATCTCTATATTGGAAACAAAGCTTTTTTAGTAATTCTTTTTTCTTCTTTGTTGCAATGATTTATCCTTATATTTTTTAAATTCCTCTTTAACATGTTATCATCATTAATAGACGTTTCTTCGTCAGTTTCCATCTTTCTTATAAAATTAATATTTACAGTATCTAATGGTTCTATATCAAAGGGTTCAGTAATAGTTAACGTTGTCTTATATTCGCTTATATTCGTAATAGTGGTTATAGCAAAATTATTTTTTACATTAACTACTGCTTTAGGCATTTCGATTCCTTTACCGAAATTTTTATATTCTAATATACCTAATCCTATATTTAATTTTACCGGTATTTTGACTATTTGCTTAGTTCTAGGGGGAATAACTATTGTATGATTTAAAATTGACTTGGGATATAATATATCCTTTTTACTGGGTTCAAAAATTATGGGTATCGTTACATGAGGCGTTTTCATTTGTCGCGTGTTAACATTAATTGAAGCTTTTAATTTTTGTAATAAATCTATACCAATTAATCCATCAAAATTTTCGCTAAATTTAAAAACATAAAACTTATTATGTTGATTTACTTTAAAAATGTTAAAAGCTGGAATATTAATTATTTTCATTGTGCATAGAAATTCCGTGAGCCGTCTGTATATTAAAATTTTCGTAAGAAATAAAATTTTTATAAAATTTATGCGCTAACTGTGGAGATATCAAACTTTTGGAAGACCCTGTATCTAATAAAAATCTAGCATTGAGTTCAGGAATAATAATATGTGGTAAATCTGCTATCGTTGTATTTAAATATATTATGTCGGATTGTAGTTTTCTTGGGCCATGCAAAAATTTCTGTTTTCAACATTTTGTGTGGGATTGTGATATGATCTTTCTTTTGTTTCATTTGGATTGCGATAAGGACTGGATTGAGTTTCATAAATGTTCTCGTAAGGAAGTTCATTAGCTCCTTGAGTTGGGTGTACGTAATCAGTGGGAATATTATTTTCAAAGGGGTTTTCGAATTGTATTTGATCGTTATTAATTTGTTGATTAAATAATTGCGTGGAGGTAAAATGTGGTCTAGATCTTAAAGAAGTATTTCGTGAAGTTGTATCCATCGGTTCTGGCTGGTATTGATTTTGATTTTGGGATTGAGTATTAACATTTCTTTGTTGAAAATTAGGATTATTATTATGGAAGTTCCTTGGTCGGAAATTAGAATTATTATTGTCGAAATTCCTTGGATTAAAGTTAGAATTATAATTATTGAAATTTCGGAATTGATTTTGGTGTGGCTGAAAGGTATTGTTGGGATTAAAATTATTATTTAGGTATTGCGGTCTGATGTTTTGATATTGGTAAGGTGGAAATCTCATATTAGGGCGATTTTGTTGTAAATTATTTCTAGGAATAAAAGTTCGATTAGAATTATTGTTTCTCGTAGGATTATGGTCTCGATGAGGGTCTAAAAGAATTTTGTGAGTTTAAATTATTTCCGCGTTGTAACGAATATAGAAAATTCTCTTCTTCGATAACGAAGCTCATAGCTTTCTCTAAACTGTCTGGGTTTCTTAATCTTATATTTGTCTGTAACGATAAGGGTAAGCCTCTAATGTAAGTCTTTAAACATAAGTCATCGTAACTGTTTATTCTAATTAATTTCTCTTGTGCATTAATATTAAGCGTATTTAATTTTTGTGTTACTAAACTACGTGTTTCTTGGCATCGCATGCCAAAATTATAAGGGGTTTCATTTTTGAAAGGCCTCAACGTTATTAGGTCTTGAATAAGGCAATCGAGATCTCTCTGGTCTCCAAAACTAAGATTAAGGGCATCTTTTACGAGTTGCCATGTATTTAATTCTGTCCTAGAACCTATTAACATTTGAGCTCTTCCATTTAATTTACTAATATAGCTCGAAGTAAAAATGTATTCAAGGTGCCGTCTGTTTGACTAGCAAAATTAGTTATTAAATTTTCACAATTGTCTATAAATATGGTTAAGGTATGTGGATTACCATCGTATGTTGGGATGGAATCTAAGTAAAGTTTTAATAATTGATAGTTCGTTTGAGCCATTTCGTTATTTGTATTACTATTTGTTTCTAAAATTGAATTTAATTCTGCTACAAGGTTACTTAAATCTAATTTGCTATCTGTTTCGCTCATTAAATATTTATTCAGATAATATATCAAATTGTAATAAAATATAAAATATGTTTCAATATAGAACGTTCAACTTCAATATAATAAGATATTGTCAAAAAATATAATAATATAATATAATAATAATAATCTTTTCTTATTAAAATATCTTGCAAAATCATAAAACATTTAAAAAAAATTGTTTGCTCTCGTTAGCTCTCTGACTATAAGTATTTTCAAATATGGAAATAATAAAATGGAAAATAAAATGGAAAAATAGGAAACACTTACATTAAATGTAGATTTTCAACATTGCTGCCTATAGGATTCGACGATTTTGTTCTTCTCCCAGGTTCTCGTTGAAACTACTGCTTAAATCTACTGCCTCTAGGGTTCGACGATTTTTGTTCTTTCCCAGGTCTTGGTGATACCTTGTCTAAAGTTGATCTTGGACACTTTCACAAAAAGTTCGTTTTTTCGGTGAATCGTTAAAACGAAAAACTACGCGAAACCGTTCGATTTTTGTAACGTTTAGCGTAATTCCCGAAAATCTGTACTGACTGCGCCAATGATGTTTCTAAGTCCAAGAACAATATTTTTAAAAAATAACTTTATTGACAAGGGACTACTTACTACAGTAAAATGCAAAATAAGAGTGACGCTATACAATGCAAAAGTAAATTAAGTAAGCTCGGTGACGCCGAGGTGTAGCGTGCTGACGCTGTCCTTTTATTATAGTTGAATTAGCAGTTCTGGTTTCTTAACTTACATATATAGACAATATAAATTTAGAACAACCTATCTTAAATTTGAAATTCTTACAATAATTAAATTATGTTAACAAAATTTGGTACCTTTCTGTCACTGAATGCCTAAATGAAACTGTTTTCCAAGATACAGGGTTTAATCACCACTCAATATCTTCGTTTTCAGCCTCGATTATCATTGTTCTTGTGAAATTACTTTTTCCAAATACATCACAATGTTTTAATTATCAGCTTCCACCAATTTAAATTATTTTTCTTGTTAATAGCATTTATAAATGGGCAAAATATTCGTCTTTATTTATTGTTTCTTCTTTGCTTCTTTCTTATAATCTTATTTTTTCTTCTTAATAATCTCCTATCACTATATAGATATTATAATTTTAATATACTTTCAAATAATACAAAACTTTGAATCACTGATTACTGCATACTGTACTGTATAATTAATACTCTAATACTGACCACTGTATACTATCTGCTTGTACTATTTACTGATCAACTGACTGAATGATTGACTGCTTAATGGGTGCACTGTCTAACTGTTTAACTGTCCAACTGTTTTAATTTACTCTCATACTGTCTAACTGTTACTCTCATACTGTTAACTGTCACTGTCTTCCAAATTACCGAGTATTTATATATTTTCAGTGTTCAAGAATATTCTTGAACCAAATCATGTTCAAATTGTTGTATTTCATAGATGTATGAATGTTCTCGAATAGTCTACCTCGCAAATAGGGTTAAATTCTTTATATTGGCGTGTTCTAGAGAATTCTTTATCCTTCTATCGAGAATTTTATGGACATTTAGGCTTTTCAGATCAGAATGTAAACTTATATGTAATTTAAACACCTTAAATTACTACATAACACTATTTTACAGCCGTAATTATATGTAAATTAAACATCTTAAATTAATAAATAACCCTATTCAGTACTTATTCAGTGTATATTTGGTTGCCTATGCACAAGGCTCACTCAAATATATTTATTATTAAAATAAAAATAAAAAAAAACTTTAAACTTATCATTATGATAATTTCTTCTATATTATTATTATGTCAATATATATATATATATATATATATATATATATATATATATATATATATATATATATATTATATATTATAATTTATATTTAATAATTTTAAGCGGAAAAATATTTGGAAAGCGAGGTCCAGGAAGAAGAACATCTAGGTTAAAGAACCTCAGAATCTGGTTCAATACAACATCTGTGCAGCTTTTCCGCGCTGCTGCAGATAAGATAAAGATTGCCATGATGATCGCCAACATTCGTAACGGATAGGCACACCAAGAAAAATAATTATAAAATTAGCAGTAATACCAATAAATGGAGACCAAAAAGATGATGAAAAATAAATGGTACAGTTTCCCTTCCGCATAGAACTGTACCGGGTGGGAGTGTTACGAATATTTATTACTTGTATAGAATATTTACTTAAACAAATGTATTTTAAAAAGGAAAAGACAGAAATAACATCTTTATCAACGTCTATTTTGTCTTGCAATTCTTAGAAGGCACAGATTAATGCAAAAATCTGAATTTGGTTTTGAAAATTAGTTTACGGATTTTAAAAATCCACTAGGAAACTAAATTCCTGTAGCTGGCTGTATACCATATATCACAAAAAATTTATTTCAAATCCTTTATAAAAGGTATATAATAAAATGCCCAAACGGGCTATCACAAATATATTACAAAACGTTTTCGGATTGTTAAATCCATCATCACTGTAAACGAGGTATACATGCTATGAGCCACCAAAATATATGGGTCAAAACCCTTTAAATGATATAAATTTACAGTTGTTTTACATTATATGTGGTTACAAATTATGATGTTAAGTTACCGTTGGAATTGGTAATATGGCGACGTATGATCTTAAACTATGGTATAACTTAAACATTATAATTTGTAACCACATATAATATAAAACAACTGTAAATTTATATCATTTAAAGGGTTTTGACCCATATATTTTGGTGGCTCATAGCATGTATACCTCGTTTACACTGATGATGGATTTAACAATCCGAAAACGTTTTGTAATATATTTGTGATAGCCCGTTTGGGCATTTTATTATATACCTTTTATAAAGGATTTGAAATAATTTTTTTTTTAATTTTAGTTAATTTGTTTAGTTTATCATGTTACCCAAAATTTATCGTTGCTACTGGTCTATAGATTATGTTGTATTAAAACTTCAGAAAACAAACCGTCACCGAATAGGGAAAAATTTAAATAATTTAGCAGACAGCAAGAAATGGGAATTAATTAGTTTTTTATATTTTTAATTTGATATATTATAGGAATTTGAGTTGTTTTTCGTTGATGTTACTCGGTAGAAGTAGAATGTGTTTAATAACGCCAATTCTAATAACTCTTCATCTTTCCGTCTTATTTCGCTGATTCCTATGACGTCTCATTTCATATTTTCAGTTTCTTTTCCGGTTCTAAAAATGTGGATTGATTTGATAGCGAGCGGCAGTTATATAAGCGTGTTTATTTTATTCGAGTAGTGGTTTAGATTCCGCAGATTCTTAGTACACTCTGCTCTCCTGGCTTGATTCCGAATACTACACATTTTAGGGCCATGATTGTTTTTCGTGTAGAGGCTGTGAGACGTACCTTACCACGCTGCCTCAGTGCGGGTTCTTTGGCGTGTTCCGATTATGAGGCACCGAAACTCGCGTTTCACCTTTCTTCTTCTGTTACCAGAGATTTTAATGGTTTGCTACTAGCTTTTAGATACCATAATAAACGCAAATATTATCAATATTCTCTTGGTTTTTCTTTGCGTTTACCTTTTATTTTCCTTTGTCCAATAAACTCAAAATCACAAACGTCAAAATTTTTCGAATCACTACAGTGATATAAACATAAGTGTTGTAATGCCAGAATTTTGTTTATCAAAACATCCATTTTCCTGTTCTTTTATTAATTTTAAAAAAATCAACTCTGAAAAGCAAATACTTCTTTCTGGGCTCATATATCCTAAACTGTAACATTATTCTGATTATTCTCTGTATAATTAACATTCGAAAAACCATTATTTATTTTCAAATAAACCAATTTCCAATAGTTTATATATTCATTTATCATTATTTGACATTATACAATTATATTTCACATTACAAAAGTAGCTTTCCACCTAACGTAAAACGTAACACAAGTTTTTGAACAAATGGCAGATGCTCACTCTGCTTCTGAGATTAAAAGTTCCAAAGTTCATCTGATACAAACACTCAGAAAAGTAAATTCTGATTTATATAATACTATACCAACATCCAATTTCTTCTTTAGACGCTGTCTCTAATGTCGGTTGGCGATGACGACAATTAGATCAAATCTCGAGTCTCAAAAAACTGTCCCATTTTTAGAAATGCGTTTCTAGCCAGTTCTATCCTACATTTGACTTCTTGAAGAATACTTATTGACGGGCTTAAAATTAAGAGCCATCAGTAAAATAAAAAGTGGCGCAACCACTGATAACAGTAGTAAGAGGACAAAAATGAAGATGAAGTTAAATTGGAATTTTTTCGAAGAAGTAAAAAGAAGCCTAGAACGCAAATTAAATTGAAGTTCTAGAAGTGAAGATCAGTTAGAAAAGTTACCGGCAATGGCCGAAAATTCAAAAGGTATGGATGAAGTAAATTGGGAATTGCAAGACTTAAGAAACGAGCAAAAATAATTTAAGGTTTTAGATCACATAGGTTGCATCAAAGTATTTAAAAGAAATTTCTTCAGTGCTCACTCCCAAATGTGTTTCAATGAACCAGCCTGAGAAAACTACTTAAAACAAATTTCACATTTGTCAAGGTTTTTCCCTGTATGCACTCTCAAATGTATTCAAATGATTTGTATTCGTAAATTGTTTAAAACAAATTTCACACTCGTAAGGTTTTCTCCAGTGTGCCCTTTTAAATGTGTTTTCAAATCACCTGCTCTACTAAATTGTTAAAACAAATTTCACGTTTGTGAAGTTTTTTCTGAGCATGTACTCTAAAATGTATTTTAAAATAACCTGCTTGAGAAAACTGCTTCAAACAAATCTCACACTTGTACGGTTCTTCGCCAGTGTGTAATCTCAAATGATTTCTCAAGTTACCTGTTCTAGCAAACTGCTTAAAACAAATTTCTCACTTGTAAGGGTTTTCTCCAGTGTGTACTATCGAATGTCTTTTCAAAGTACTCGCTTGGCTAAACTGATTAGAACAAATTTTGCACTTGTAAGGTTTTTCACCAGTATGCAATCTCAGATGTCTTTTCAAAGAACCTGCTTGGCTAAACTGTTTAAAACAAATTTCACACTTGTAAGGTTTTTCCCCCGTGTGTAACCTCAAATGGGATTTCAAATGACTTGTACTACTAAACTGCTTAAAACAAATATCGCATTTGTAACGTTTTTCTCCTGTGTGCCATCTCAAATGTACTCTAAGATAACTTGCTTGAGAAAACTGCTTTAAACAAATTTCACACTTGTAACGTTTTTCCCCTGTGTGGCATCTCAAATGTACTCTAAGATAACTTGCTTGAGAAAACTGCTTTAAACAAATTTCACACTTGTAAAGGTATTCTCCAGTGTGTACTACCGAATGTCTTTTCAAAGAACTTGCTAGGTTAAACTGTTTAAAACAAATTGCACACTTGTAAGGGTTTTCTCCAGTGTGTATTATCGAATGTGTGTTCAAAGTACTTGCTTGTCTAAACTGCTTAGAACAAATTTCACATTTGTAAGGTTTTTCCCCTGTGTGCAATCTCAAATGTGATTTCAAATGACTTGTAGTACTAAACTGCTTAAAACAAATTTCGCACTTGTGAGGTTTTTCCCCCGTATGCATGCTCAAATGTCTTTTCACATTACTTTTAGTAGTAAACTGCTTAAAACAAGTTTCGCACTTGTAAGGTCTTTGTCTAGTAGCAACATTATTACTTTTATTTAATATGAAATTAGTTTTTCTTTCAGCAGGTTGACTCATATAATTTCCTTTACAAACTGAATCTTCAATTATTGTCTCCATAATTTCCATTTTAATTTCTTCTTCAGGATAACCTAAAATGAAAACCAACTAGAATATAAATAGGTATTTTAGTATAAGGTAAATTGAATGCAACAATCTTCAATTATTGCATTTATTAATACAGAAGCCTGTGTTTCTGTATTCTATATGTGTATGTTAATACATGTTAATACATTCATTGTCTTTGAATGCATTCAGTATAAGCATATTAACAACAAAAAATCAATAATATTATGATCTAAAGACAGTTGAGTACACGGAGGAGCCACATTTACTGTGAAACTTCTATGAGTCACATTTTTAAACTGGAATTAGCAGGATGGCCTACTTTCGGATTTATGTACTGTAAATACCAGCATTCTCCTTAAGATATCATAATAATGTACTTGGTACACAATGGCCAAAAAGTATAAACTGGTCTCTAGAAATTATCATAAAAAATATATTCAATATTACAGAATATTTCTGTTAAGTGTTTCCATAAAAAATAAGTAAATATGTAAAGGTATACAAAATAATACAAATTATTAAACAGCAAGTCGACTATTTATAAACTATTTAAAACTAGACATATTGAAGTGATACTTTAACAATTCTCTGTTTAAGAATATCTTCTTAGACTTCATCTAATTTACTTACCGTTGCACGTCATTCGCGTCATAGCTTGTGAGGTCAATTTATACCAACACGAAATATTTAGGCGGTAGGTGTGTTCTTTTTTAGAATCACTTTGCCGAATACACTGGCATTACAGCCACTAGACATATTTTATTAAGTACGCGTAGAAATAATATTTAAAGATTTCTATTAATGTTAAATTAAAAAAATACACAATAATATGTTTCATTTAATTTGTATAAATGCATTATAAAGCGTTTTTATGAAGAACATTTGTTCGGAATACACTGTAACTGTAATAGAACGAAGGTGATATTTTGACATAAATTGGTAACACTTATTTGACAGTTGCGGTGTTAACACTTTTTGTACTTTATTATTTTGAATTTTAAAGTGAATACCTCTTGGCTTATATTTTTACCTATTTAATAAAATCTGTTCATTTTAGAACAAAATTAGTGTGTATTATTAATTACTAATTGATTAATAAACTAATTAATTACCAGATCTAGCCATACGGCTCACACTCCCTCTAAAGGGAAAATTCACTCATCCCAGATACCTACGGTATCAAAAGGATTGAGCTCTGGTGGGACTCTTTCCGTGTTATCGCGCCCTAGGTGACTTCGTATGTTGGAGTATCTCCCAAAAATTTTCGTACACATCCGGACGTCGCGAGTACAGCTTTCTGCATGACCTTATAAAGATGTTCATTTAGACCCAGCTGTTTTATGTTCGCTAGGAGGTTTTTGGGAATAACACCAGTAGTAGATAGAACAATAGGTACTGTCTGGGTACTTTCCATTCTCCATTGTCTCTTGATTTGTATTTCTAGATCTCTATACTGGGCGATCTTTACGTTGTATTTAACACGCAAATTGTTATTGTTATAAAAAAAAACATCGCCACATCAATAAGTGTTGTTTGCCTGGTAAGTTTATTCACTAGTATGAGATCCGGTCTATTATGGGCCACTGGTTGGTTTGTGAGCACAGTGCGGTCCCAGTATAGCTTGTAGTTGTCATTTTCAAGCACTCTGACAGGGACATATTGATAATAAGGAAGATGGTCGGTTTGGAGAAGTTCCAGTTTGTCAGCTAGTTCTTAGTGGATAATATTTCCTATTGAGTCATGGCGTTCTTTATAATCGGTACCGACAAATGCCTGGCAGTCACAGGTAAGATGTTGGATGGTTTCTTGGGCTTGGCATCCATATCGGCATTTGTCATTTTGGACTTGAGGATCTTTAACAATATAGTTTAGGTAATTTTTAGTTGGAATTACCTGATCCTGAATGGCAAGTAGGAAACCCTCAGTCTCAGGAAACATCTTTCCTGATGTCAACCAATAGTTCGACACTGTATTGTCGACATATTCTTGGCTGATCTCATTGAGATGTCGCCCATGCAGAGGTTTACTCATTATATCATACTCATTTTTTCTTGCTGAGTCAGGTGGTTTATACACATTTCTTGTTCCCTCAATTTAAGCGGCATTGTATCATCTACTGCGCAAATTTCTCGATGTAAATAAAGTAGATGTCTCAGCCTGTACCTGAAAATAAGTTCTTAAATTAGCAATTTGTTTATTCAATTGCTCACCTATATCCATAAGTCCTCTTCTCCCTTGATACCGCGGTAATGTTGTTCTCTCTACTGCACTGTGTGGATGATGTTTTTGCGCCTCTGTGAGAAGTTTTCTTACTTTCCGCTGAAGACCCTCTATATCCGTTTTTGACCACTTTATAATACCAAATGAGTAACTCAGCGCGGAACAGGCGTACGTATTTAACGCCTTAAACAAATTTTTATTATTAAGATATGACCGATTTAGTTGTCTTAGTCTTCACACGAACTCCGAAGTTAGTTCAGTTTTCATTTGTTTATGGTCAATTTTCCGTGCTTGTTTTACTCCGAGATATTTGTATAGGTTATTCCACGAATATACGACTGTTTGGAATTATTGCTACAACGAATATTTTACTGTACAAGTAGAAGCATGAAAGTAAATTGGTCTAATTATTATTCCATAAAAAAGGATCTTCTGTTACTATGACATATAAACTAAAATTATTTTAGTTAGTAGATGTTCAGATAGACGCATAATTTATTGTGAAAATTAATCCGAAAATAACAAAAAAATTTACGTAAACGCTCCTACAAATAAATAGAATGACCTCTATGAAGTTAAAATGTGTTCATCAGCCATTTGAGTTGGATTTCGGTGAAATGTAAACACCAAAGAGGCGCGCCGGGTATCTTTATTACTTTATTACTTTAGGTACTACAACGGTAATAAAAAGAAATATATTATTTTTAATATAAATAAAAAGAAATTGGCAGAACGATATTTCAGAAACCAGAAAAAGAATCTAGTATTCGACTTTGTTAGTTTTTTGTTTGCTTTGAGTGGATATACTCTTAAAAGTTCCGAAAGTAACGGGTATAACATGGCGGCTATTGATAGTTAAAGTACCGAGTCATTACAGATATTAAAAAGTAACGAAAATTTACATACAGTTTCATAAATCGCCGACTGATTTTAGTTTTAAAAACTGTCCGTATAGAGGTGTCCGGTGAAGAGACGAGTCCGTTAAGAGAGCGTTTAGTGTAGTGTATTTGTTTGTAATGATGATTAGGAGAATAAGAGTAAGAGTAAGTTTTTTTGTTTTTTTAATACTTATTGAATATTCGACTAAATAAATTAAACTATTTAATCACTTAAGTATTGTTACACTTCGTTTAAATCACTTAATTCAAAAACCAACTTGTGTACAATACTAAAGTCAATGAGAGTAATTATACGAGTATACTTCAAAATCTAAATTACAACTATTCTATAAACTATCAATTCTATATTTAGATCATAACTATCTAAGGTGTATATCTGTCATAACAGTATTTTAAAAATAGGGAGAATTCGCCATTGTACAAGTCAGCACATTGGACCATTTAAGTCGACACCTTAAAGCGAATTTAAAAACAGTCGTATATTCGTGGAATGGAGTATACATATCATTTTCCTGAACCTTTCCTCTGACTATATTTAGTATACGGAACTTATCTAGTCCAAAATGCATACTGATATCATTTGAGAAAGTTTCTATAGTTTTTTAGTCTGATCTAGGTGGTTTCGAGTGGAAGCAAATGTGGATTTCAAATCATCCATATACAACAAATGATTAAGCTTCGCCACAACAGTATTGTTATTTTTGATGCTAAAACCTGAGTCAGTGGAGTAGAGTAGCTGAGAGAGTGGGTTCATCGCTAAACAGAACCAAATCCCACTGGAAAAGGCCCCGGTTAATTGGGGTATCTTCAGTTTCGATGTTGTTTTCACCTGGGGTCCGTTTCACAAAACTACAAGTGTTGTTAGTAACAATTGTTAATATTCAGCACTTGTAATCACAAGTTGTTAATAACTAGCGTTTCACAAAAAAATATTTAACATTTCGTTACATGTGTAAATTTGTCAGCACTTCACACATTCACTTACAAGTTTGTAAATAAACATAACCTTAAAATAGTTTTGTTGACAATTTACTAGTTAAACGTCAGTCGTTATTTATAATTCTGTGACAATGTCAAAAAGCGTCTTAAATGGTACTAAAATTATAAAAGATATATAAAAGAGATTAGAGATAAGAAAGCAATTCTTTTCGGTAGCTTTTCCGACAAATTAACAAAAAAAAAAACAAAATAGAATGTTGGAAAAATGTGCACCAAAAATCCACCAGTTTAGGGCTTGTGCCTCCAAATAAGGATTGGACTTAAAGCCGTAATGGATTTTGGCAAAATTTAAAGAAAACAACAATGGTAAGTGTTAGCGTTTTAATTTGCCAAAGTGTAAGCGTAACTGACACTTTTTCTCGTATTGCAGAAGAAAGTTGTTAACAGGAGTAAAACTGGTTCAGGTGGAGGCACAGATTCTAAATTTACAGAAATGGACAATGTAGTTCTCGACATCCTTGGGCCGGATAATCCAATTCTGTGTAGTCTCGGCATTTCCGAAACTTGGGAGCCAGATCCTGAGAACGTTGAACAAAAAAATAGAAAATTCAAACCAGTTGCAAGATCACGGTGCAACAACCAAAATTAAAAACACGAATGTGTTTATTTTTACTGTGAACAGCAGTGTACCTACTGCATCTTGTGCAAAAAGGAACAAGTCGAAAATATCTAATGAAAATGACCCAATTAGCGAAGCACTAATCGATTTAAAGAAGAAAAAATTACAACACCAAATTGAAATCCTTGCAAAAGAAAGTTATCTAAAAACATTGGAGATTTTAAAACTAGAACGGGAACTACATGTGACCCCTTCAAAATTCACTGCATCGTTCGATTCTGCTGTAACCTACCTCATAAATGTAGAAGAGTCACCTATCAGTGAAAGCGTGGAATATTCGACCATTGTTTGAGAAGTTATGTTATTGTTTTTATTTGATTTTTTAATTGATTATAAGAAAAACGTTTTTGTTTATAGGAATTACTTCTTTGATTTTTAATTCATTATTATGCTAAGTATTTGTTAAATGTTTTGGAAATTATTTTTTCGTTTAAATAAAAAGTAAATATTGTGTATTATTCTATATTTATTTATTTTATATTCTTTATTGTTTTAAAGTTGCACTGGAACTAGTTTCTATTTCTAAAATAATTTATCAACTCCTTGTTGTCTTTGTCTTGCATTCAAAGGAGCTGGTTGTCCGGCTATTTCGTTATCGTCTTCCATTTCTTCATTATCCATTTGTCGGTTTATATTCACTCTCTCCGGAGTAATGTTATACAGCACTGTGCAACATTTGAAAACATTGGCTGCATATACTGGACTCAAACGAAAGTAGTTAAGACAAGGAAATTCCTCCTTTAATACGCCTAAAGCATTTTCGAATAAACGCCGTGTTTTCTTATGTGCTCTGTTGTAGGTAGCCACAGCCTCATTCACATTCACCTCAATTAGAGTCATAAGCCAATCTAATAGAGGGTATCCAGGGTCACCTAGAATTATTATATTTGGAATTGGATGCCAACCAGCTTCTCTATTTCTCAGTACTCTCGCGTCATGAACACTTCTCGGCCAATTTGCACTAACATAATAGATTTTCAAGTCTGGTTCTACAAACAATCATACAATTAATAGAGTGATTTCCATTACGATCAACAAAAGCAGGTTCGTTTTCAGTTGGAGCATCTATTTTAATAAGCGTCCATCAATAAAACCTATAACTTGGGGAAATCCTGCTACTGCAAAGAATTCTGCAGTCGTATTTAAAATATTTGCCGGCTAAGCAACAACTTGATGACATTTTATTTGGTTAATTGCATGTACACCTTTTTAAAACATCTAATGATACTTGCTTTGCTGACCCCATGAGTTTCTGCTATGACGTGATATTGTCCTCCTCTGCCTAGCCAGTGTATAAGAGTGATTCGTTGGATGCGCTAAGACAGGTACAATGTCTATACGAAGTTGTTCCATTTGTAGAAGTCATCCGAAAATGTTTATTAAACTCGTAAATTGACGTAAAATCACTATTAATTCTTGGTCTGAATATTCTCCTCCTTCTTCTTTGAACAAATACCTCATGTTCATTTTCTGATGAAAAGCTGCTACTAGACAACATTTTTCCTACACTTATTACACTTGTTTGGTATACGCCTGGTTGGAAATGACTGAGTTCTTTAGAGGGCATGGAACCCTTAGCGCATCCTTTCTGTTGAGGCTCTATGATATTGTTTACAGAACAGTGTTGGTAGATACGCTTTTCTACACAGGATGTGACCAATTTATACAAAGTTGGAAGACGAGTAATTGGGTGGTACTTGGCTGATCTTGAGTGTTATTTTGATCCGTCGGTATTAGATAAGTGGTTCCCTGAGTAAGAAATGGTGGTATTTCCTGTGGATTAAAATAACATTATTAATTAATTATTAATTATAATTATTAATTAGCAGATTTAGCCATACGGCTCACACTCCCTCTAAGGGGAAAGTTCACTCATCCCAGATACCTACGGTATCAAAAGGATTGAGCTCTGGTGGGACTCTTTCCATGTTATCGAGTCCTAGGTGACTTGGTACATCAGTGTATCCCCCAAACATTTTCGCACGCATCTGGACGTCAAAAGTCCACAGCTTTCTGCATGATCGTATATAGATGTTCATTTAGACCCAGCTTTTTCATGTTTTCTAGGAGGTTCTTTGGAATGACTCCAGTGGTAGAAATAATAATAGGTATCGTCTGCCATTCTCCATTAATTACTATTATTATTATTATTATTAGTGTGTGTAATATTAATTTGTTTTGTTGTATAATCCACTTTTGCAATAATTATGTGACCTATTTGATTTAAAATGGATTCAAGATTTTTTTATACTTTGGCAACTATGTCAACTTCAATCTCTGTCAATGATAATGACGTGCAACGGTAAGTAAATTAGATTAATAATATGCTTCTTATTACATTCCTTATGCACTATAAAAAGCGTCAGATATTTAAGAATAAAAAAATTGTAAAACTCTAACAATCTCAATCAGATCAAGCATGTTGAAAGAGAATGATTAAAAAAAAAACAAAAATCTGACCTTAAGAAACTGCCTCAAATTGTGAAAAGAAATGGATCCAAGTTTATCAGTTTAATTTTTATTATTTTTCACAGTTTTATTTTCATAAACACTTGAAATATAACACAACAATTTCGTAATTGATTTTTATTTCTTTAAAATATTTCTTTAAAATATTCTGTGAAAAATGAATCTTCATATAGCACAGTGTTTACATTTTTTAATTTATATTAAATTTTAAGTATATAGATAGAAATGGTAACATTTATGTGAACCATTAGAATTATTCTTTACTTTTATTACATAACAGACCATGACATAGGCTTAACATATTTCAAAAATATACATATTGTCTATACAACTAGGTACTTAATTTAGGTAAATTTAAATATAAGAAAAATGTAGGAAGTAAAGTTTTATTAGTGATTTTTTATTGATCAATGATATTATAGGTTTTGTGTTAAAACTAGGAAAACAGGAAAATTTTCAAAAAAAATAATGCTATAAAATATGCGGTAAGTTAGATGCCTTGTCACATAAACTGAAATGTTCTTGTAAAGATTAGTCGGACGATTTTCACATTTGGTCCCATTGAAGATAGCTTCAAATGGGTTTGACACAATGAAATATTGGTCTTTCGCAGTGTTGAAATTTACATTACAAATGAAACATACGCAATTAAAAGCAATAAGATATTTAAAAACTAATATTTAACGATAACGAAAAAAAGAACAAGTAAATAGTTTTAAAACAGTTTTTAACAGTAAATAGTAAAATGTCAGTATAAATAATAAAATTTAAAAGGCATCTGTTGCAAATTGCAGAATCCATAAAATAATATGATAAAAATGTACCTTTTAAAAGCTTTATCTCTTTGTATTTGAAGCATATTATAACATATACATTCTAAGAACATGGCAACACTGCCAACGCATTATTTCGTTCTGTGAAACTTAATTGACAGCTTATTTGAGGCTATCTTCAATGGGACCAAATGTGAAAATCGTTTGATTAGTCACTGCAAAAATAGAAAAGAATACTTAACTCTACATTCCTTAAGGTGGAATCCCATGCATCAGATTTCCGACGACACGATGATCCGAAAGTATTCTCATTGGTCAGAATCGAATCAGAATATTTTCGCGCCGAATCTCATCCGAAATTATTAACTACGCTTCCGACATCGGATAAAGATAAAATTATTTTAACTTTTTCTGACAAAACGGATGTTTTGTAACCTAATTGTATTCCAATAGTTTAACATCTGTACATTTATTTTATTAAAACATGAATTTTAATCAAAGAAGTTATGATCGTAAAGTTAATGAAACGCTATTATTATGTCTGCTTTTTAAATTTCCAAAAAAAAAACATAAAGTACAATTCGACAAAGAAAATATTGGCTTGGATAAATTTTTTAGGTAAAAAAAGGAACAAGGGGCTTTTATTAATCTATTACACTCTTGCAGGAAATGAAGCTAAATGATGTTGACAAATATTTGCAATTACTTACCTTAGAATGCGTAATTGCACATTTCATAAGCTACATAGTTTCTTCTACTTTATCCATTATAAACTGAGTAATTGAAAGCAGAAGGGATTATTTACCATGCTGAAATAATCCCTTCTGCCGTTTTACTATGCAAAAGTGGTACTAAAATAGCAATTACCAGCCAAACCACCAAACATCCAAACAATAAACAAAAAATTGATAGTTGACAGTTTATATGGATTTTCATATTCATGTGACCAGCTTCCAAATAGCAACTACGAAACCATACGATTTTCGTATGTTGGATGTCGGAAATCGGATACATGGGACTCCGCCTTTACTTGTCGAGACTTGAATACATTGTCAGTAAATTGAATATCATGCATTATTTTAAGAAAATGATGAAAGTCAGACAAAGCTGTAACTAAAGTTACCTACATTTAGCACAAATACTGTAAACTGACTGGAATTCAGATTTATTTTTCTGGGTTCATATTTCCTTTGTTAACAGAATTGTCATTTAACTAAGTCCTTAATTTGTAATTATCCTTATATGCTGTTAAATTGTATTTAAGATTGAAATTATATTAGCCTTTAAAAAATTATTCCTATTTATATTACATCTAAGTTAATATGGAAGGACTTAATCAACCAATATAGATGCATGTGCATCTATATTTATTGCTTAAACTCTACTAACCTTTTTCAGTTTTCTGGTTTTCTTCAAATGGATTAAGTTCATTTCCATGTTGTTCTATGTCAGTATTTATAGTACATTTATTTAAGTCTAAATAATCATATGTGTCCTGTGTACTTTGGCTATTGGATGCATTCTGAATTTCACATTTAAAGTCATTCAAAATATCATCATCCAACTCATTATACTCTATTTCTACTTTACACGTCTCCTCCATAATTTCTTGTTTTACTTCCATTTGATTATAGTTGGTTTTATGTATTCCAATAATAATTTTACAACCAAAAAGCGAAATTACTATATTATCAAAAAATATAGATATTCTTTGATATTATATAAGGAAACACTAGAGTACTTACTTAGCTCTTTGTTGTATATACTCTGGGAAACACAATATACTATATACTATACTTATATATTTTAATATTTTAGATTTTTAAAATTAAAATAAATTGCATACATAAAAGCAAAGAATACGCTTATAGAAGAGCAGTTCAAATGGGCCATTTGGTTACGGTTTATACGTCAAAACACTCCTTAAGAGGGTGGCTGCATAAACCCAAAGCGTGGTGCCGTGGCCGTCGGCTTAATCAAATATGTAGTTAGGGGGAAGTGGGAAAGGAGTACGAACGGAGCTATTTATGTAACTTTGCATCTACGCCTAAACAAATTTCGATGCCATTGATTTGCAAACTGTCTTTTTTTTTTGTTTTTTCACAATAAAATCTTTAATTTTAATATATTAAATTGTTAAATTTTTAATTTTAAAACTTAAAAATGTATGATATTTACAATATTCAAATTATTTATTTTTTTAATTTCATAACTTTGAATTAAAAATATTCATACACATATCCTACATTACGAAAAACCTTCACATAACTTTTTATTATACTGTTTTTCTGCCCAAAAATTAACGAAACATTTGTAAAAAATTTCAAAATTTTTCAACCAAAAATTTAATTTTTTCAGGACTTTTCGTCAAACTTTTTAGATAATTTTTCAAATTATTTCATTGAACAAATGTCCTGTTCAAAAAAGTATTCAATGAAACTTTTTACTAAATTATGAAATTTTCCATTTCGCCGAAACTTCCATTTCATCCATAATTTTTTAATAACAACAAAAAGCATTCCTGATTTATTTTTGAAATATTTAACAGTAACTTTTAATGAACAGTCTATGTGAAAGTTTTTACGCTGTATGGGTACTATTTAATCTTTTAAAATAACAACTAGTACTAAAACATAATTAACTAATAAAGGTATTAGTAATATTATTAAAAGGAAAAATAATAATATTTATAATATTAATGACAAAAAAGCAATTCTGTGTATAACTTAAAATATAAAGCAGTGAAATAAAAGCATAAAAAAAATTGAACAAATAGATAAGGTATTGAAGAAAATAATCTAAAAATTGTTATAGCTGAATGTATTCGCTCCGTGCGTGACCATGGTAGGGGTACCTTGAAACGATGCCAGTGTGCTTAGCGGCGAAATATGACCTAATTGGACCTATCTTTTTACGCATAAATTTTATCAAAAATGTGTGCAAATACATGTTGCGTATTTAATTGTGCTAATAATAGCAAAAATAGTGAGTGTAGTTTTTATAGGTTCCCAAAGATTACATATAAATTAGAGAAAAGAAAAAGATGGATTTGTGCTATTAGCATGAAAAAGTAAATATCACATAATTTCATTTTTATGCTATTGAAATAGGAAAAATTTAAATAATTTACCTTAAATAATATTTCATAAGGCTTCAAGCTAACTGCCTGATGACTTTAGCTTTTATATCATAACTTTTATTATTATTGTTTTTAATTATATGGTCTTTCACGTGAAAAACTTAATTTTCCAGTACTAGATTTTTCCATTTCTTTTCCGTTTGGGTTGAAAAGATATATTATGATGAATTGTGAGAAACCCAGTTTTAATACTACATTTATTTTGTACATAAACTGAAAAAATATAATTAAAAAACTAATTATTAATAATTGTCAATTTTGCATGTATTTAACAATGTCAAACATATGTCATATGCAATGACGTATAATATATAGACTACGCAGTCCCCTATTCTCGCTATAGAATCGAGTGTCCGAAACATCGAGCAATAAGACAAAAGAGGGAATCTAATCCTTATGAAAAGGAGACCAAAAAAGTGGCCTCTGATGGCGGACATATCCGGAAATGCGAATGCGCGAAATTTAAATTTTCCGACACTTATCAACAGTAGCTATATAATATTTTTCAAAATGTGTCTTAGACGAGAAAGTTTTAATTAATTATTAATGATAAGAGTCTAAAATGCGACACAATTGTTAAAAAACTTCAATATAAATAAGATTTCATGTGACATTTGGGATAAACAATAACATAACCCAACTAAATTTGATGTCAAACAAGGAGAGAGACTCTCTTTCCTTGTTTAAAGTGGCCTCTAAAGATCGCACTTCCTGTCTAACAATATGTTTGCCCCACTACCTTTACATTCCCTCTATTGTCTTTTTGCTCGATGGTCCGAAAGATCTCGGCTCAAGGTTGAAGGTATGTTTATCAGAACAGCGGCGTGCTCATTTATATGTTAATGACAATAATTATTTTTTTAATTAAAATTAAATATTTATGATTTCTTTTTGTTCCCGTTTATAAGAGAAATAATTATTTTGATAAAATAGTATGGCATTGTACTAAAATAGTAAGTAAATAACTCTCAACAATTTAAAATAAAATTTGCTTGTCACACAAAATGGAGAAAATGTTTTCATACGGCTATGATGTTTTCAAACACAAGATCAACTTCGTGATGCTTCGTTAGAAATCATGAACTTCGTGCATCTTCGTATCAAAACAATAAACAATAACAAAGGTATTCATGTTTTGGACACTTTTTAAAGCGTTCACCGAGTCTATATATTATACGTCATTGGTCATATGTTTAACCTGAAAATTGGGAGGTCCAAAACTGTCAGATGAAGGCGGTAGGTGTCGCGTGAGTTACGCACGGAGCAAATATTTAAGAAATTTTTATTCTAAAATTGAAATTGCTTTTTTACATTACCTATTGATGGCTCATTTTTTTGAAGTTTTAGATTTGGCTTATCACTACTAGCAATTTTAGATTTTCTAGCTCTTCTAATATCTCGATTATCTTTATTAATCCATTTTAAATTATTGAATATCATAACTCCAACTAAAAATTCTAATAACCGTTGTCGATGTGATTTACAAGAGTCGTCAATGTTTAAAAATGATGGATTGATTTCATTTAATTTTTTTTTTATACCATTTAAAATCAACTTACTGACAATTTCCAAATAACAAACATTTTTAAACTTAACATCAAAAATATCAAGTGAAATATGTATTACTTCTGTAGGTACGCAAAGATTACCAAGTTTGTTAGTATTTTGAGAAACTTTATAAGCTTTAAAAAATAATAAAAGATCTGTCATTGAAATAAAATTAACATTTTTATGAACAAAATATTTTCACACTTTTCACAATTAGTTTTTTTAGACATTTGTATGCAAAATATCCGGCAAGGTACTTGAGTGAATTGAGATAAAGAGAAGTTGAGCCAGTCGAAGATGCATTATTTGATACTCTTTCAAATATTGATAAACATTTTAAACTCGTTTCTGAAAGTTCCTCATTGATGGTCAGATTTGTATCAAATGATCTACAATCAAAAACTTCATTCAAGCTAGACGTACTAGCTAATTCATATTCGACAAAGTCATCAACTTCCTTATAAGATATTATCGAATCATCATTATCGCTATTACAATCTTGTGCATCTGAAAACCGTGAGCATTTGTTTAAAGGATCATTAGAATAAATAGTATTTTTAATATTTGCATCATGTTTTTCTGACATCTCATCCCCTGCATCCATAAAAAGCGCAAACCTCTAAATCAGTTACAGAATCAATACGTTTATTATTAAAGCTTATTTGTCCATCATTTTTTTCTTCAATAACTTCATTTAATTCATCGAATGATTTTTGTAAATCAATTAAATTCGGAATTGCTATATAGTAGCGTTATAGTTTCATCTAATTACGTGAGGAGGGTCATAATTAAAAAAAAAATTTCGACCAAATTTTTCAATGGATGGTTTTTCTGGCGTTATTCCAAATTTTTATCGCAGTTTGACTGCTACGGCCGATATCGCAAACCACACTTTTAACTTTAAAACCGGCTTCTTCAGAGAAATCTAAATCATTTAGAATTAAATTGCTTAGTTTTTTTCCAGGTACACCGTTATGGGCGACATAGTACTTAATAGATTGCCTCCAATCAGTTTGTCTACCTCTTAACATGAAAACTAAAACGTGATTACCTTCTGTTGGACAGCGACCTAGTTCTCCCAAATATGTGAACCCCTCAACGATATCTTTTTTTAGTATTATAATCTAGCCACTTTTTTATGCTCATTTCATCCCACGATAAAACACATTCTTTTTCTTTAGAGTGCATTAGCGACGATTTAATTTGTAATAATGTCAACAAAGTGTTACATTTACCGGGTTTTAAATCTCATTAATCCAAATTCTAATGTTACTTACGCAATGGAAACTTAAAATGTTTTTTTTTTCTCTCGAAGGTAGCAATACGCTTTTGGAGATCTATAAAATAAAGATATAGCATACTGTTTATCTTTTTCAGTCCATTTACTTTTCTGAATATGGATAATTTGCATAACTAAAAATATTTTTATTTCGTCATCAAGTTTATTAAATAATTTTTTGAACTTTATTGCTTCGTTTGAAGCTTTTGTACGTCTATTTCATTTACGAGTTAAGTTGTAGATAACATATATACTTGGTTTTTATACCTATTAATCACTTTGTTTTTAGATTTACTTTTTGCCTCATATTTGTTTACAATTTTATTTATTTTTAACTCTGATGTAGTTTTTAATCGTCTTAATGCATCTTGTGCATTTTTAACTTCTTTATTTTTTTTATTTAATTGGATTTGGACTGAATTTTTCTGTAGAAAATGAAGAAAAATTTTGGTCACAATTTGAAAAATTCAACGACGAAGACATGTGTGCATCATTTAGATTTTGACGGCATGGTTCACTTTTAAGTGATATAGGAATTTTGAGATTTAATTAAGAGTCATTACTGAATAAATATTTGTTGTTAATGGTTGAATAAGAACTATCAGTTATATTTTGCAAAGCTTAGAATATAGCAGAGGTTACCTCATTTTTAGGAATAGCTGTAGGTTTTAATATATTCTTACCGTTTTGGTTTATTGATTTTATATTGCTATCAGTAAAATGATAGCTGCAAATAAATTTTTGACCAACTTGATTCTCTGTTAAATTTAGAAGAGTCGAATTTCCGGAATGTCGAACCCACAGATGACGTCTAGATAAAGTTATAATTTTTAAGTAGTAAAAAATAAAAATAAACTTTTTATTTTTCAAATTGCGTTGTCCGAACAATATTTGATGTAATTGTACTATAATTACTCAGTATATTTTGACAAAGGTTCATTTAAAAATTAAATTAAAATTTTCAAAAAATATTTTTTTTTGTGGCTTGGACAATTGTCATTCAGCCAGTCTCGATCAACATAAGTTTATTTAAAGAATTTAAATATAATACAATTACAACGATAAACCTCAAATTACATCTTACAGACCTCATAATTAAAAATAATGATCTGTATAGTCTATATTAGATATACGAATAAATAACACGTTTCGCCTAATACCTCAAATTAATGAAAAATGTAAATATTGCAATTATAAATCTGTACGGCAAAATAAGTTACTCAGATTTAATAATTGCATTTTTGCACACAAATTTAATATCCATACTTGTCAATACAATCGACATACATTTAATTTAATACTTTTTTTATTTTATAATACATACTTATGTAACTATGAGAAATTCAGAATAATGTTATTTGCATCTAAATTCTACATTCTTTGTCAGTGAAAGGAAGATAACGTGAAAAAAGGTCTGTTGGCCAGATGTTAGGCACTTATACTGCTTATACCCTCTTGAATGGAAGTAGAGTAGGTACCTACATTTGGTATATAATAAAATTTTAAAAGCATGTGAAGAACTATAAATTTGAAATAAAATTGTTTGAAATATAAATATTTTGTAAACAGAAATATAGTTATTTTTAAAATTATTTTCTTCTAAGAAATATGATAATAAGGAGCAATGTATCAAATTAAAATATATAACAGTGTTGTGTTTTAATTTTATGTTAAGATATTATATTAAAAACAAAGAAGAAATTATTAAATTTAGAAATTTTGGAAATATTTAACGATATAATTAATAAAATTCATCATTATCATCATTCTGGCTTTACAACCCTGCGTGGATTTTTAGCCTTCTCATGAACTTCTTTCCAGTCGTTCCTATCCATTGCCTTTCTCCGCTAAGTACGTATTCGCATATTTCTCATGTCTTCATCGGTGTTATCAAGTAACTTTGTTCTGGGTCTTCATCTTCTTCTCTAACCAATGGGTCTACCAAGGAAAGTTTTCTAGTTGGGTCTATTTTATGGAATCTAGTTGGGTCATTTTGTTCCCTCCACATTACATGCCCTATCCACCTCAGACGTCCTTCTTAATATATCTTAAGATATCTGATTCCTGATATATTCTGACTCGTTGTTATTCCATTAGGGTAGGTCCAACAAAACTACACAGTACAAAACGGAGGAGATATTAATTGCACCTTTTATTCCAATTAAGTATTCATCTTTTTTCAATCTAGATTAGAAAAAGAACAAAATGAGATAAAAATAAATATGGATGTAGAACAAGAATACAACAACCTCAAAACGATAATAAAAAAAAATTGCTTATGAAGTATTAGGAACAGAGAACAACGACAAAAACACCACGAACCACCATAGATGACAGAAACCGTAAAATAAACGATACAAGAAAAAAAAACAAAATGTATAAGAAATGGCTAACAAATAAAACATCTAGCAATAGAGTAACATATCAAAGGAAAAACGGAGAAGTACGCAATCAAAGAGTACGGAGAAATGTATGGAAGTTGAAACACTACAACGCAAACATGACGATTTCCATATGGACAAAAAAAAATAAAAAGGTACAGAATACCAGAAAACAACACAAAACAGGAATAGTTGTAAACATTGAAGGCTAAATGTTGACTACCATTGAGGATAAATTACGAAGATGGAAAGAATATATGCAAGAATTATTCGAAGATGCAGCACGAAGTCCGACTGAAATAAACAATCCCCACGGCCCAGAAATAACAAACGAAGATGTTATGGCCATTAAGCGGATTAAAGATGGAAAATCACCAGGACCTGGTGAGGTGCATGGTGAAATTTTAAGTCTATTAGAGGCATACTAATACTAATACAGAGAGCCAGGGATGTCAATTGCGATCTGTGTTTCATTGATTTCGAGAAGGCATTTGATAAAATCCCACATGGGAAACTAATCGATATCCTAAAAACATCAGGACTCGATGATAAGGATATAAGACTGATCTCAAACTTATATATCCAACAAAAAGCAACAATACGATTAGAAAATGAACTGTCCGAGATCTTCACAGTCGAAAAATGAGTTAAACAGGGTTGCATATTGTCACCGGCATTATTTAACATATACTCTGAAAACATCTTTAGAGAGGCCTTAGACGAATCAGAAGATGTGATTGCTGTAAATGGACAACACAAACAACATTAGACATGCAGACGATACAGTGTCTCTGGCAGACAGTGCGCAGGATGATGGATAACGTTGTAGAAGCATGTAACAAATACGGCCTAAAACTAAATTGCAAGAAGACAAAAATAGTGATCATTAGTAAGAACACCGGCATAAATGCCCAATTTACAATTAACGATACACCGTTAGAAAGAGTGGAAAAAATATGCAATTTGGGCAGCAATATTAAGGATACTTGGGTTATAGCTACGAAATAAAAACTGGTATTGAAAAAGCCAGAAGCTCTTTCAACAGCCTTAGGAAGATTCTCTGCAACTTATCTTTAAGTGTTAATATAAGCATAGGAATTCTTAGATGTTACTTTTTTAGTGTCATCTTCTCTGGAGTAGAAAGCTGGAAGAGGCATTTGAAATGTGGTGCTACCGACATATATTAAGGGTGTCATATATACACCATACAAGTAACATTATTCTCCAAAGGCTAAGAAAAGCCAAAGACATTATTAACATCACAAAAAACAGAAAATTGGCTTACTTCGGCCACATCATGCGTAATAATAAATACCAACTTCTACAGTTGATTCTACAGGGCAAGATTGAGGGTAAGAGAGACCCTGGACGTAGACGTATATCCTGGCTGGCCAATCTTAGGAAATGGACTGATCTAACGTCAACTGATCTGTTGCGCGCTGCTATGAATAGAATAAGATAGGTCAATGTGGTCGCCAACATCTCTAGAAGATAAGAAGCAAAATACAATTTCTGGGAACAAAAATGTGTCCAAGTTGAAAATTTAATTGGTGGTTCTCAGAGTACGGAAGCATGGAAAACTATCACTAATCTAAGATAAAACACTCATAACTCCTTAAGTAACTTAATTCCTATAGAACAGTGGGAAAATCACTATTGAAATTTTCTCCAACAGTCCAGATTGGAATATATGGGACAGGAACACAGAATGGAGAGACAAACAAATAGTAACATTAATACTATTAATAACGAGGTCCGTACCACGTTAATTAAAATAAAAAACGGGCGATCTCCAGGACCTGGTAATATAGCTGTAGAGTTACTTAAAGCAGGAGGTCTACTCCTAATAGAACGAATAACTTTTCTAATGAAGCAATGTTGCAAACAAATTAAAGCAGCATCTGAAGGGAAAACCGCTCACCTAGTGTCCATCTTTAAAAAAGGTAATCGAAAAGATCCTAACTGCTACAGAGGATTACGTATCCTACCTACTTTCGGTAGATTGTTTGAGAGAAAGATAATAAATGGAAAAATACAAGATGATGTAGGACATCTAATTAGCGAAGACCAAAGTGGATTTACGCCTGGTAGATCTAGCACTGATAACTTATATCCAACCAACCAATTGTTGGAGTTTATACTCCAACAATTAATAGAAAAAAGAATAACGATTGGCACCGAAGTACATCTAGCTTTCATCGATCTAGAAAAAGCGTATGATACAGTTCCAAGACTTAATTTGTGGCAAGCTTTACAACAACTCTGCATTAGTCCATACTTTTTAGGAATAATCACAAAAGTATACAGGGATAACACTACTTACCTAAAAATCGGAAATAAACTATCAGAGCCAATAAAAGTAACCAAAGGACTAAGACATGGATGCAGTATGTTACCCTTAATCAGGGAGTAAGTCCAAAGAAACAAAAAAAGAATAGGGCAAACCATGGTTGAATCAGTTCTTTGTTATGGCTCTGAAGTATGGACAATTAATGCAGACCTGAAGAGAAGATTGTTGGCAGTTGAAATGGATTATTTGAGAAAAAGTGCTAGAACATCAAGGCTGGAAGGAAGACCAACGAATCTATAAGAAATAATGCGAATGCTACAGAAACAGAATAGAAAAAAAAAGTTTAAAATGGTTTGGACACCTATTGAGAATGCCTTACTAACGTTGGCCCCAAAAACTTCACAGATGAAAGCCGCCTGGAAGAAGAAAAAAGGTAGATAGGATATAGGAGGTATGCTGATCTGAGAACTATCTCCATAACTCCTCCCTCTATAACATTTATCTTTACTGTCGTTCAGTATGTGGAACAGAGATCACAAGTCTTCTGAGTTAAGGTCTTGATTTTGCCTTTTTAGATGGGTCCTGATAGTTTCTTCATCAAGTTTTTTCTTGGGGTCGCGGGTGAGGATCATGGGGCGCTTAGGCATATTATTGAAACAATTATATTTAAGTTTACTCTCTCCCACAGGCCCTCAATAGTCTTCACCACTTCAGTCGTCCATTTTTTTGTATACTCGTTAACACAGTTCACCCACAGAGTCCCTTTGCTAAACGATGTTTTATGGAACTGCAGGAGTTCATTTTGACCTTAGATAGGAGCCTCAAGTGCTTGCTCTAGTTTGTTAATGATCAAATTTGCTTGAGCCCGATCTAGTTGAGTATCAGGATGGTGTCTGTTGTCAGGGTGCTTTATGACCTAGTCTGCTCGTTAGAGCACTTTGATTTCTTAGCAACTCTATTACAAGGGGGTGATGTTATTCTCCCCAAGTCTCTTTTTATCGTCGGGTGTTGCTGATTTGGATGTTTAAGGATTTGCTATGGTCTATGCCCCAGCTGCAATTTTTGCCTTTTTCTTATCTTCCTTTGTTGAGCTCTAGTGATTAGTTATTTGAGACTTACTTATTTTTTAATTTAAAAATCCGAAATTATACTTCACAATTTCGAATTTTCAAATTGTAAAAAATAATTCTTTGGTGTATGTGTTAAAAAGCAATTCTAGCGTACTAACAAGATCAGGAATTGTTTTTTGATCGAAACACCTTACAATTTTTTGAGCTTTCTCTCCCGGTGATTGACGCTTAAATAATTTTATTTATAGTTTATGAAAGTTTTAATTATATTATTTATACTTTTGTATATATTTCAATTAAAAATGTGAGTCATATATTTTTTTTATAGATTAATTTATTAAAAGGTAAAATAATAATAATAAAATAAATTATTTTCTTTAAAAAATTTTATAAAATGCAAAAATTTAATCCTCTTCTACGACCACGCGGCATCTCATAAAAATATCTAATTTGTTGCCCCACTCTTTCATATTTTAGAAGCAATAACAGCGCTGACATGACCGGTCCCTAGTGAAATCTCGATCCATCTCGATCCACCTCCCTTCTTTTTTGTAACGTGCGATCAACTCTGTTCAATCTTTCTCAACTTGCAAAACGGGAAGTGAATAATTCTTCTATAAGCGTTTTGATAAAAGTCAAAAGTTCAAACATAACCTAATAATGTGTGATTTGTGATATACATAGAACTTACAAAATTAGGTATCGTTCACGGGTATTCGCATATGAATCGAGCGAATTTTACTTATGGATGTATAATTGGTTGGAATTTAGAATACGCTAAATAGGTATCCAATCAATGCTGCACATAAATATAATTATATAATTTGATCATCGAGCAATAAGACAAAAGAGGGAATCTAATCCTTATGAAAAGGAGACCAAAAAAGTGGCCTCTGATGGCGGACATATCCGGAAATGCGAATGCGCAAAATTTAAATTTTCCTACACTTATCAACAGTAGCTATATAATATTTTTCAGAATGTGTCTTAGACGAGAAAGTTTTAATTAATTATTAATGATAAGAGTCTAAAATGCGACACAATTGTTAAAAAACTTCAATATAAAAAGATTTCATGTGACATTTGGGACAAACAATAACATAACCCAACTAAATTTGATGTCAAACAAGGAGAGAGACTCTCTTTCCTTATTTAATGTGGCCTCTAAAGATCGCACTTCCTGTCTAACAATATGTTTGCCCCCACTACCTTTACATTCCCTCTATTGTCTTTTTGCTCGATGAATTTGATGCAGACGATCTCGATCGTGACAGTGACAGTACTTTCACAATGTCAACTGATAAAATGATAATTGTCATTCCAGGAAGTATTTTCAGACATTTTACCTACAGTGAAAATTAAGTTTTGTATTTATTGTCATAAAAATATTTTAAATATTCCGGTCTATACCGAGAATGAACAAAGACTAATATTAAAATTATTAAATTATTTTCAATTAGAAATAGAGGCTGGGACAACTTTATTACCAGTTTCTGTCGTTCGCGAATCATATTGTGAATTCAGGAATGATATTAAGGAAATATTTTAAACTAATACCGTTATGGATATTTTAATATATTAAAACGGTTCTTTTTAGAAACATGACATTTTCTTGAAATGTAAGATATAATTGATACCAGCCACATATCTACTGTAATCATTGATTTTAATGAATCAGATTTTTGAATCGGATTGTGGATTGATTGAAATATAATATTCATTTTTGTTATTTATAAAAAGAAGGTAAACTTACATTCGGTATCTTATTTTTTAAATAAACTCCATTAACACTATTTCATCTGGATACCGGAACTGGTAGATTAATTTAAAAATCAACTGCTTCACTATTTAAACTATTTGCATTGTTTTTTTAACTCAACTACATAACACTCCTTCATTTGCAAAATATTACTTATCCAAATATGACTGATTTCAATCGATGATATTTTATTACAGGAATGTTTGCTTTAATGGCTTGCAATTGCCAGTAAATTTTTTTATCTCGCAGTCAACTCTTAGAATATTATAGGACGAAGCGTTATTTTAAATAAACAAACATTTCAATTCCTTAGTGTTTGTAAAGACAGTTTTACATTATGCTATTTTCATGCTAGGCAAGAGCCATGCAAGGCAGATCATGGAACTGCGCATGCCCACGGGCTATTTCCATGCAATTCCTGTGCTAGACGAAAAATTACAACATGTTCTATTTTTCATGCTATTTTCTTGCAATTTATCGTTAAAATTCATGTTGCCAACATAACAATTTATAATAGATTACAGAATAAAACATAACATTATCTCTATCTTTAGCGTCCCTTAACCCACATGTGTATTGTTGTGTTTTGATTTAAATTAAGTTTATTAAGTGGTGATAAATAGATATACTTATGTGCGGATTAACACTTTTGCCGCCCATGGGCCAGAGGTCTGCCTGCCGCCCTAGCGGGGGTGCAACACCGGGGGGGGGGGGGTCCGGGCCCCCCCCCCCCGAAAAAAATTGAAATTTAGAGGCAAAATAACGCATTTTGGGACATTTTCCAGCGCTCAACTGTCTCTTGATATTGTAATGGTTTTAGTACCTCTCATGATGAAAACAAGAAACTATGTCCTAAAATTGCGTTTTATTAATTAAAATAAACTATTTGACAAAACTCCGTTAATTACGAAACCATTTTCTACAACCGTGATATTCCATTACTTAAGATTACAATAATAGTAAATAAAATCGTTGTTGATATTATTTTGTGAAACATCATGCAGCTCGTAATTCCCAAACTCAACAATTCTTTTATAGTTTTATGACTATTTTGGCTGAGAATGATTGATTTGGAGTGAAGTGAAAATTCGGCTTCGTTACTCGGCGACGGCTCACCTGTGAATGTGCCCGCAGGCTTTGAGCCATAATCGGTCATTGCTGTCGATTTATGGGCAAAAACAGGACAGTTAGGAAGGGGCTAAAATTAGTAAAAGGTGTACAGAGTAAGACTGCAAAATAAATGATAATTTCTGTATTGAATATAGGATAATAACAAATATATACAACATCGAAATATAACTGTTCAGAGCATACAAATCACATATCCAAACAAATAACTTACTCACTAAATTAGCTTTGTTAAAGTAAATATAACTTAAAACTTCTTCTTTCTTGCACGTGCATTGGAAAAATCATCAACAACTGCACTGAAATCGAGTTTTGTTGTCAGTTCATGTTCTATGGCTAAAACAGCCAGGCTGACGAGTCGTTCTTGAGTCACTGTTGAACGCAGATAGTTTTTTACTCTTTTCAAGGTCGAAAACGATCTCTCAGCAGAACAGTTTGTAGCAGGAGTTGTCAAAAACATTTTCAAACCAATAGCCACGTTGGGAAACAAGTCCTGTAGATTTTTTTCTATCAAAAATCTGTACAAGTTTGATAGTGAAAAGTCTTTTTCGGCTTCTTTGTAGTTTCCTCGGATCAGAAGTCCTTTCAGATGGATGCACTCGCATATAAACTCTGACTCTTCAATGTCTTCAATATAGATTTTCTGCAAAGACGTCGCGTTAGCAGTAATTTCTTCGGTAGTTAGAGTCTTTAATTTTGTTAGAAATGAAAACTTTGCAACGAAGTCTGTGTACACAGAGATCCTTTTGTCTAACTGAAACTGAAGTGTTTCCACGATGATGTCATAACTTTGTTGAAGACAATTTCCCCTAATGTCATCATCCTCATCATAAGTTCTTTCTTCATCTTCTTCTGAAGATTCATCAAAGAACCTCTTTCTTTTCGCCTTTCTTTTTGGGCGATCAAAATCTTGCTGCACCTGCGGCTGCGTCTCTTGTGGAAGTTCTGGCTCATCGTTCTGTCTCATTTCACCTTGCGCAATTTGCAGTTTTTTTTCGCCCTCTTTCTTATAGTGGGTAAACATGTCTTTCATGTTCATCACATACTCTGTGAGTGAGTTGTACAGGATTACAACGCTGTCCACGGTCATATTTTCAGCCTGGATCTTTTCACTGACTGAATTAAATTTTTGAAGTACATCTCCCCAAAGGGCTGCCATGAAACATGTTTCTAGAGACATTAGTTTTCGCAACAACCCTTTGGCTTTGGATTGTGTCTGTTTGTTTTCATGATTGCTTGAAGTCATGTCTATCAGCGTCTTGACCATGGGTTTGTAGTCTTTATTAAGGCTTTTGCAAGCTTCTTCCCTTGCAGACCATCTTGTAACACTGAGAGACTTCAACGACGTGTTCTTGTCCTTTCCTGTGGCCGTGAAATTTGACAGAAGAAGATTCCACCTGTGCGTAGAAGACGAGAAAAAATTGTACAATCCTTGCAAGAGATCAAAGAAATGTTTTGCAAGAGAACAGCATTCTGCTGCGCTTGATCCCACTAAATTTAGTGAATGCGCTGAACAAGGCACATAAAATATCAAGGGATTCTTTTCTTTAAGTCTTGCCTGCAACCCCGAGTACATTCCTGACATATTTGACGCGTTGTCATAGGACTGTCCCCTACAGTTTTGTATGTCCAATCCTTTCGACTGTAGGAAAGAAAGCACTGAGTTCACTAGTTCTTCACCTGTATGACCTTGATTTTTCATAAATTCAACAAAATGTTCTTCAGGGATTCCCAATTCATTCACATACCTTAATATGAAAGACAATTGATCAATGTGTGTTACATCAGGGGTGGAATCTACTATTATAGAATAGTACTTGCTTTTCTTAGCATCATTCAAAATTGTATCAATAACGGTTTTTTGCCATTATTTCGATGAGTTCTTCACAAATGGTTGATGATAGGTATGACTGATTGCCTTTACCCGCTTTCCCATATTTTTCAATGTGTGCTTTCAAAAATGGATCAAATTCGGCAATCAGCTCCAAGCACATCATATAGTTGCCATTTGAAAAAGAACCAAATTTTTCGTCAGTCCCCCTAAAGGCAAGACCACGCGAGGCAAGTTTTTTTATTACGGCCACCACTCTCTGGAGAACTGCCTTCCAATACCTTATTTCTTCTTCCACTTGGTTTTGTAGAAGCTTATCGATCCTCCCGGCTGCTTCTGCTCTTTGTTTGTATACTATTACACTATTGTAGTGAACGTGCGAGTTTTCATGCTCTTTTATTCTCGCTGATGCATGTTTCCAATCACTGAACCCATTTTCAGTAAACTGAGTAGAGGTCGAACTAAACAATTTGCATGGACCACAGAACAAAGAGCCTAAACTTGGTGAGTAAATCAAGAAATCTCTATTTACAATTTCGCCATTTGCAAGTTTTCTGTCGAATAGCCATTTAGCCAACACTCTTTTCCTGTCTGGATATTGCCTTTCAGATTTTTTAAAATCGCAATCTTTATTTTGATTCCATCCATTTTTAACAAAATATTCCCGCGTCTCTTCATTCACTATCCATAAAGCAGGATCATAATTTGGTTTCAAATGGACAGAAGAGTCAGGTTCAGAGACTGTTAATTGATCTTCAATCTCGTCAACAACAAAAGTTAATTCGGATATAGCTGGTTTGATCTTGTCAGTATCAACACATGACGAAGCTGAAGGTGCTGATGCTGAAGGGGTTGAGGGTGAAGCTGAAGGGGTTGATGCTGAAGCTGAAGGGGTTGATGTTGAAACCGGAGGGGCTGATGCTGAAGCTAAAGGGGTTGATGTTGAAGCTGAAGGGGCTAATGCTGAAGCTGGAGGGGTTGATGTTAAAGCTGAAGGCACTGATGCTGAAGCTGTTGAAGCTGAAGGCGTTAATATGGAACATACTTCTAGTTCTACTTCACAAAATTCTTTGACACTTTCTAAAAGCACTGGTTCTGGTGGCACTGGTAGGTTACTTCTTGTAAAAAATGTATCAAGCTTCGCAGTTTTATTTACAACTTCTGTCAATTTTTTTTTCTTCTCTTCGGCTACTTTTTTGTATTGCCACCCACTGAGCCGTTTGCGTCCATCCATTTGTACAGCTGCTTGTTATAGCATCAATGACATCGGAAGTAAAGGTCTGACTGTAAAAAAAAGAATATCTGTATAATTCAAAACTGTAGTACGATACGACAGGAAAAATGAAGCGAAAAAATGAGGGAAGCGAATTTCCTTCCATTACTTATTCAACTCATTGTGAAACCTATACGTATGGCAACATGCCGAATTACATTGCTTCTCTTACTACCACAAAGTAAAATGGCGAAATATGCAAAATTAAATAGCCACAAAATTTGACAACTTACGGCCTTACGGCCTACACAGCACAGCTCTCACCGTCTCACTACTCCTTACACCAGTGCTAACTGCTGCTGCATAAACTTATCTGAACCTTTAGATGTAAGATCTATATTAACTTACATTACCATTACTATAAACAAATAAATATTTCTTACCTCACAAGTTACAATTTCAAAATGTTACTCCGCTCAAAACAAATTACAAAAACGTTAAACCTAAACAGTTAGACAGACTGCAGTACGTGGAGTTGAGACCAGACAACCGAATGACAATGGCGCGTGGCGGTGATGGAGTTGGTGGGGGGAGGGAAGCGGCAAGGCGACAAGACGCCTGCCATCAGCCAATGCTAGCAACTACTACGATCCCACAACTAAATTTCCCGTGCGTAGCGTACGATACAGACTGCCGCCTCGCCCCTTCGACTCACTTGGATAGAGTGGCGTAGCGTAGTGTACTGCGACACATTACACCGCGCAGAGTGTCGCGTTATAAATAAATAATAAACAATAAAATAGTTTTTTAATATTTAATGCTCAGGTTCACTGGTCTTGATAATCGATAATAAAGCTTTATAATCAATCAAAAATAATTACACTTTTTTTTTCTCAAATCCGCCGCCCCAAAATTTTGCCGCCCTGGGCCGCGGCCCAGTTGGCCCGTGCCTTAATCCGGCCCTGCTATACTATGTCTAAAGTTAATGTAAAAACGACTGGGTGAGTCGTTGACTATGGATGATTGTTGCTACAACAGCAATATTCAACAATAACAATGTTTTCTTTTCTTTGGTTGACATCCTTCACCCTTTTAATAACCATAAATAGTGTATATTTATTTATTATATTATTTATTTTAGTACTTAATTATATTTTTTATTTAAAATAAAATAACCTCAAATTGATAAATATTTTCTCTGTTGGCAACAATGAAAGTGGGATCTAAAATTGCACAGAAATATCTCTGAAGACAGTTTTACATTATGCTATTTTCATGCTAGGCAAGAGCCATGCAAGACAGATCATGGAACTGCGCATGCCCACGGGCTATTTCCATGCAATTCCTGTGCTAGACGAAAAATTAGAACATGTTCTATTTTTCATGCAATTTTCTTGCAATTTATCGTTAAAATTCATGTTGCCAACATAACAATTTATAATAGATTACAGAATAAAACATAACCTTATCTCTATCTTTAGCGTCCCTTAACCCACATGTGTATTGTTGTGTTTTGATTTAAATTAAGTTTATTAAGTGATGATAAATAGATATACTATTCTTTGATACTATGTCTAAATGTAATGTAAAAACGACTGGGTGAGTCGTTGACTATGGATGATTGTTACTACAACAGCAATATTCAACAATCACAATGTTTTCTTTTCTTTGGTTGACATCCTTCACCCTTTTAATAACCATAAATAGTGTATATTTATTTATTATATTATTTATTTTAGTACTTAATTATATTTTTTATTTAAAATAAAATAACCTCAAATTGATAAATATTTTCTCTGTTGGCAACAATAAAAGTGGGATCTAAAATTGCACAGAAATATCTCTGATGTAAAAATGTCAAGCTTGGCAAGAGATGTGCCATGCAAGACGGACTTGCATAGCATGAGACTTGCATAGCCTAGATGTAAAGCTCCCTTGATGTAGATAGGTCAAGCTAGGCAAGAGATGTGCCATGCAAGACGGACTTGCATAGCATGAGACTTGCATAGCCTAGATGTAAAGCTGCCTTGATGTAAAAAGGTCAAGCTAGGCAAGAGATGTGGCATGCAAGACGGACTTGCATAGCATGAGACTTGCATAGCCTAGATGTAAAGCTGCCTTTATAAATAATAATAAATCCACAAACAAATCATCTAATTAAGCACTTTCCTTGAAATGTATCGAATAGGAATTATGACAAACTACAGTTCCAATATAATGCACAATAAACATTTTTATACAATACGGGGCCTCTAATATGTAAATTAAATAAAAAATTGAATTGTTAAAGTTTTTACTCCACATTTAAAAAAATAACCTTTTCACATTTAGCCGATTACGATCCTGTAACTGTCAAATTTAACTAAAATGTCATGCAATAATTCTGGACATTCTTAAAATCCTATATGACGCCAAAATTAGTGACGCACTGAAAGAAGGGTTTGGGACAGACTGTAAGAGCTCTTACATATCTCTGGGTTTGGCACGTTTGGCATAAGTGACAATGACAATGTCAGTTTATCTGTGACATATCATGTCAATGTCAACAGATTTTCTCATGTCATGACACTATGACAAATAAAATGTTTTTGTTTGTTTTGATTTTGAATGGATGTCTCACAGTACCGTGTAAATGGAATTCCTGCTTCAGCTTTTTACATTCCAAACTTTATCACTGATGACGAGGAATCCTACATTATAAAACAAGTCTATGCAGTTCCAAAACCAAAATGGACTAGTCTTTCTAATAGAAGATTACAAGATTATGGAGGTGTTCCACATGAAAAAGGAATGATACCAGAAAGAATACCGAGTTGGTTACAAGTGTATTTAGATAAAATTGCCGAATTACAAATTTTTGAACAACGTAAACCAAATCAAGTATTGGTAAATGAGTATTTAGCGGGACAAGGCATTATGCCTCATACTGATGGGCCCCTTTTTTATCCTACAATAAGCACTATTTCATGTGGTTCTCATACTGTATTAGAATTTGTTACAAATGACGAGAGTCGAAAGAATGTCTGCAATATATTTTTAGAACCAAGAAGCTTAATCATAATTAAAGATGAATTATATTCAAAATACTTACATTCCATTTCAGAAAGAAAATTTGATTCCATAAATGACTGTGCTAATAAAGATTTTTGTCAATTATATTCCTGTGATCAAGAACTGGAAAGGTCTTCAAGGATATCTTTAACTATTAGAAATGTTCCAAAAGTTTTAAAAATAAAATTATTTTAAATAATTGTATTCACTGTATTACTACCCTTGTAAAGAGGTCTTTGTTCTGCACCCCTTTTTTAGAGAGAATTCTTTACAGTTAAGAAAGTTTCAATTGCTCAAATATGTGATAAGTATTTGTTGCTTCAGAAGATAATACAAGTGAATGTATTTCCTAGTTAAATAATTTGATAAAATTGTATAAATTTAGTTTTGTTAACCCTTTTCAGTGCTGCAGGATTAAAATAGAAAATAGCTGTGATGTTAAGTTGCATTAATGTATGTAATGTTATGTCAATGTAAATAAAATATACTATTATTGTGTTTGAAGGAGAAAAATCATGGCATTAGACAAACTCTTTGCCACAAAACAGGAATTATTTAATTTCTTCAACTTTTCACATTTTTCATAAAATTAATAATGGAATCAAGTACCCATTGTTTGAAAAAGACAGTAAAAACAGCTGTACTATTTAGCAGCAATGAAACCTCATTATGAATTAGTTTTTAGACACATCAAGATTCAAGCTTGAAGAGAATTCAGAGTTTAGAGAACATTATAGGAATATACAGTTTAGATTACCAATGGATACATCTTCACAAATAGGAGAGTTAAGAATTCCAATTTCATTCCAAGTTGATCGAATAGCCAAGCGGGCTGGGCGGCTGGCTTCTCCTTCGCTTCACTGGAGATATCAGTTCAATCCCCAGCTCGGTGTACAGAAAACAAAACGGCTAACGCAGGAGTTTAAAATTCTAAATGAATCTGCGGCTTAGTCTAGAATATGCTGGTATCTGATCGGCCTATGGTGGAGCAGTATGGCAAGAGATAAGGGCTTGTGCCTCGGTGATACTCCTCCATAGATCCCTACTAGAAGGGCGTGTGCCGCCTAAATACCGGGTATATAAAGAATTCCAATTTTATATATGTTGGATAGAATATAGTTATTATGTGGCTCTAAACTTATCTGTTTATTTATTGAAAGATAAAATAAATTGGCAACTGTAAAATCAAGGCCTTGTGTTCCATGACAGCAAATTTTCAACAAATGTATAAAATAATGCAAATTTTGGTAAATTAATACATTGCCTGCCGTCTCAGTCTATGTGACAGAGAAAAAAAAAATTGTCCTGCACTCCAGCAGGAGACAGAGCCAATGTAACTGTAATGCCGGCTCTGTCTCTATGGTAATATGATCTGTAACTATGTATTTAAATTGGATCTACCCATATGCCAAGTCGCCAAATTATCAGACAACCGATTGATGAAATGTATTTTAGAGTGGAGACCAAGGCAAGAAGCAATACAGAGCAGAGGACGCCCACCAACTAGATGGACTGACTACTGAAGGGTATTAGTAATAACTGGATGCAAGTTGCACAAGATAGAGACAGATGGAAAGAGCTGAGGGAGAACTATGTCAAGCAGTAAATGCATACAGGTTGATGATGTATAAAATGATATCAAATAGCTCAACCTTATCACTTTCAAAAGATAGAAGAACAAGACTGCCGTCCTCAAATAAAACGCGGTATCTACAGCCAACTTAAAACCTTATCGTTTGATACAGTACAAGATGCCTCAATCTTTTGAAAACCTTGATGTACATTTTCTGATGATAAATTCAATGGCTGTAATTCTTGCAACATGTAGTCTGCACAGTTACTTCCTAGATCATCCTTGTTTGTAGCAGTGAATTATAAAGTAGCACTACAAAATAATTGAAAGTATATCACACTTAAATAGATTTTTTATTTAAATTGTTTACATTTATGTTAACTACTAAATTCGGCTCTAAAACTATTTCATATAATATGTACATACCATGGACGTATAAATTACGTCCATGGTACATACTATATTACCCCCAATTAACAAATTTAATAAAATTAATCAAACTTAATAAAATCAGTTAATCCATTTACCAAATTCGATAAATTTATTTGAAATTTTTATTCGAAATCAGTACCAAAAAAATTCTTGATTAACTTTTAGCTAACTAAGCGCATATTTAATTATAATAAATATTCTAGCTGAGTTAAGCAATCGCAATAAACATAGAAAATTTTAACTATCTGTGATTTTACTTACAGATTTGCGTCAAACATATCCTCTTGTAAAGCTATGTCTCCACTTTTCTCCAAAGCCATAGATAATATATCTTTTGAGTAATCAAATCTCATAAAACAACCGCAAAGAACCTCGACTATAAAAACTAACACAAAATACCACAAAACAAGATGCCAAACAATGCCAAAATTTAAGAAATCAACCGTTCTTAAATGCAATGCACATACGAAAGAACAAATATGAGATTTTTGCAACACGAGTCTCGATTAAAACGCGGTAAATGCGCTGTACTCAATTAAAACGCGACAATTGAAATTTGGCACATACGGCATATGCCAATTTCTTTATTTTGCTAGTAAATACAATAATAGGTACGGCTTTTAGACATTGCAGAAGCATAAATAAGGTCACAAGGAATCCACATATAGCAAAAACTCGATTTTCAATTTTTTTGCAGATACCGCGTTTTAATTGAGGACGGCAGAAGAGGTGACCTAATTGAATATTTAAAATACCAAATAGCTATTATGTCTATTAACTGGATATCTAACAGTTCAATAACAACATGCATCTTAGGCATCACAATATAAAAATTACTCAAACAAAAATATTCTTATTCAATAGAAATTTTCTACTTAAAATATAATCAGTAATACAAAAGTAGTTTTACATCCAAACACCAGCTTAAAAATCTGTTAGATTAAGAGATGAAAAAATGGAACGTAACAACTGTTTTCCTACATTATACAGTATAATATAAAGTATCTCTGATAGCATTTTCTATAATAATATGTGTTTTTACTAATGTGCGTAATTGTTATATTAGTAATCTGCTATACTTTCACGCCCAAGTATACAAGACTTTGTATAGTTGGGCGATTTTAAAGGTACATCTGCCTAACAAAAAAATATATATAAACCATTAATTAGATACAGTGCAGTGAAAATAACATTCCCGCGGTATCTAGGAGGAAGAGGACTTATGATGTTTTTAAATCTAATGTGACATTCAAATGCGTGTAAGAATTTTTTTTTAAGATACTCCGGCATACCAGGTCACCTAGGGCTTCATAACACTGAAAGACCTCTCCACGAACCAAATACTTTTGATAACAGGTATCCGAGATGATATATTGTTTCCTTAGAGGGAGTGTGAGTTATATATATTAAATCTGAAATAATAATAATGGAGCAAGGCAGGTTCAAACGGTTTATAATGGTAAACCAAGCTGGTGCCTTATTTGGTTTTAAAGTGCAATAGCAGTTAATATAATTTCTATCAATATCACATTTCTTGTCTTCTCGTTTTTTAGACTTTTTTTAAATTTCATATCTTTACTTAACCTTATTTATTATTATTATTATTTATTTTTAATTTCAGTTGTAGATTTTATAAGGTTATTTAGATTATGTAGTGAGTCATGACTTAACAAGATCTTTTCAGTACCTATCATTTTTTTTTAATTTCTCCAACAATCATCATCATCTTGGTGCTACAGCCCTTAGAGGGCCTCGACTTTTTCAAGCTTTCTATGCCATTCTGTTCTGTCCCTTGCTTGCATTTTCCAGTTGCCGACTCCGATCCTCTCGGCACCTTGTGTTACCCCGTCCATCCATCTCAGCTTTGGTCGACCCCGCATTCTCATTCCCACGGGTTGCGCTGTTAGAATATTTTTTTATCATGTTCGATTTAGGGGCCCGGGCTACATGTCCTGCCCACTGCAGGCGGTTTCGCTTAATTATAATGGTAATATCTTTACCACCAAACGTAAATTTATTATTTACTAATGTTTGTACTTTGAGAACGATTTCCGAAGTGGAAATTGAAACAACAAACGTATGCTTGTATATATTCTGCAGTTCAAAGTCTACGCCCCCATATTTCTTTCTTTCCTTCCGTAGGCGTAGTTATATCTACGACTTTCTTTCAAAAATCGATAGGGCGGATTCATCTGTTTTAGTTAGCGTCGATGTCTCTGATCCATATGTGAAACGGGGACTATCAGTGTTCTATACAGCCTTATACGAGTTTTTTGAGACAGACGTTTGTTAGCTAAGTGCTTTGATAGATCATGATAACACCTGTTTGCAATTATTATTCGCCGTTTTATTTCCTTAGATGTGTTAATATTGGGGTTAACCGATGTCCCTAGATATATGAACTCTTTGACTGCTTCGAAGTTTTGGTCATTGATGATTAAATCTGCGTCAACATTTCCAGCTCTTGTGTTTGTGTTAGTCGCCATGAATTTGGTTTTATTTTGATTTATATGTAACCCCATTCGTTCTGCTGCTGCTACTAGCTCGATTAGGATTTCCGCAGTTCTCGTCCTAATTCTTGTTATAATGTCCACGTCGTCTGCACATGCTAGAATTTGGGTTGATCTATTAAATATTGTTTCCCAGCTATTAATTTCTCTAACAAAACACAGTTTTTTTTCTTTTATTTGTGAGATATGCACTTTTAGTTTTCAATTTTTTTCCTCAGTTTTGGTTTTTTTGTCTTAATTTATAACTTTACCAAATCACAGAATAATAAACAATCAGAATGCCCACTCTCAGATGCCGCCTTTGAAGTTTGTCAGCACGCGAACGCCATGTTTTAGACGGAAACATAGACTCGAATTGAGAAATTTGTGACAAGCTACGACAAAACTGTAATTTAAATTTTTAGAGATTAATAATTTAGTACATTTGAAATAATTTAATCTATTCTTCGACTAAAAGTACGAACAAAATAGTGCATATTATGTCTGTAGTTGCCGTAAATAAATTAAACCGGGTAAATTTGTCTATGCACACCAGATAAAATTTCACTGAACAGCACTGGTTCCGACAACATGGCCGATTTCGTCTGCGCGTACTTATTTTTTTTAAGCAGAGTAGGCATTCTGATTGTTTATTATTGTGTGACTAAATATACAACGGCGTATATATTTTAGATGATCTAGTTTGTTACATGTCCTTTATTAACTTGTTTCTCTTTCTGCATAATTTTATGAATGACCAAAATATTTTTTTATTTGTTTTGGATAGTGGGATCTTTGAATCCGTTTTCTCTTGCTGAATAAGTTATTTGTCCCCTTATATATTAATCGCTTATTTAATTAAGGAAATAATTAAAATAAACTTGGAATAGAATATTTATTAAAATAGATAACCTCTTAAAAATAATAATATAACTCAACGTTTATCATCATCATCTATCTTAATTGATTTTACCTCTTTAATGATTTCATCTAGTCTGTGAAGGTCCTTCAGAGAAACCTCTCCGGTTCCTCTCTCTAAAGGTTTTGGTTGCTTTGGATGGGGTTTCCAGCCCAGCATGTTAATTATCTAAAAAATGAATTTTATGTATAATATTAACGTTTCTGAAACAATAGATATGAAAAAGATATATGGTACGGCAATTTTTTAACTACCGTATACGTTATTTAGTATGTGGAATAAGAATAACACTTAATTGTTTGAATACAAGTGAGAGGCAGTTACCAACAATTAGGTGTGACTTTTAAACAGTGTTTCTCTGTTATATCTATATCTCTATTACATCTTTTTTTTCTAAAATTTTAATCGGGTACATGAGTGTAAAATAATATTTAAATCCACTGAAGTTCATTGTAGAGTGAAAATTAATATTTCCCCCAAAAAAAACTAATAAAGCATCCATGTAATTGTTATTTTTTAAGCGATTCTATCAATTACTTAATTAGTTAACAAAGAACATTGATTTAAGGAATTGATTTGTGACAACAACGCATATTCCCCTGAGCAGTTAGTAAAATTTTAAGTAACGCCTTCCTTCAGTGCGGGTGGTCTAGATACAGCCGGTATTCATTGTAAACCAAACGCTGACGAGAAGTGTGTAGTTCTTTGCATAAAATAAGTATTTGGTTGGAAACTTTCCGTCAGCAAACTCTAAGAAAAACTCGAACACTTGTAGTCGAGTTATCAATGCAATTCATGCACTCATAGAGAGGAATCCGTTTATATTATCTATCTCATTGAATCTATACTATATACTCTAATTTCTAATTTAGTATCAGTAAACTTAAAACTATAAAGTTATTATTAATGCCTCCTTAACGACTCATAGGACATACAAAGAACTGATAAGAATTATTTCCGAGAATTTCTAGGAACTCACTCTAGAATCTCACTCGATTTCAAACGAGTTTGTAATTTAGTCTCATTATGTTGTCGAGTCTCAACAAGAAAGGTGCGACCACGCGTATTAGAACTATTTTGTAGAATAGAGATGGTTAAGTGAAGTACGAGTAAACACATCAGATCGACACCAGAATCCTAAGGAATAGTTTACAATGTATTTAAATATATGCAAATACTATTTTCTGAAAATAATCGAACCAGTATTAAACAACGTGTGAGTGAAGCTACTGGAGTATCTTTACGTACAGTAAAAAGGATCATTCAACAAGATGATAGAAATGGTTTGGGCGCAAATAAAAAATAAAGTTGCAAAACAAAACGTTTATTTTAAGTTAGAAAAAGTAAAAGTGTTGGTGGAACATGAATTTGCTAGATTAACTGGGGATAACTGGAAAAAAGTTTCTGAACATGTTGCCAAGGTTGAAGATAAGTATTTGGAAAGTGAACGTCGCATAGATGTAATTACTGAAGGATTAAGGATTGATTTAGATGATTCTAGTGACGACGACAGTGCATCTGATTATGAAAGTGAATAATATAATTTAACATTACGATGTACCTATGTAACCTATGTGAATGTGAATATAAGTTTTCCAAACTGTTCTGTATGTATGTATTATTTTTTTACTTTATTGCAATCATTTCTATATTCTTTTATTTAACTTTGTAACGAATATTTATTAATACTGTAATTTTTAATACGTATCTATGGTTTCACATACAGACAATATACAGAGTGGCCCAAAAGTCTGGAAACGGCTAATTATCTCGTAAATTACTAGACATAATTATATAAAATTTGAGATACGCCTATTTTGGGATACGGAGATTCCACACATTTGGTATTTGAAATGTTGCCAGATTTTCAGTTTCTCTTATATTACTAGTAACTTTGGTTTTTCAAATGCATCACCCTGTATATTCAACCATTATTGGAATCTCCTATTAAATACGAGTTCAACCATATGTAACACTTATGATTTTATGTAGTCTGGAAGGTCTTAAATACATAAAACAGAAGTCTGGCAACGCCTAAATTGTTTCAATAAATTTTTTAATACTAACTATTTTCAAATACATTAAAACGTAAAAATTGATAGTTTAGAATATTTTTAACATAATAGTTACGTTATTAAGTGTTCAAAATGTCCTCCATTTGTGAGTTGACAGCACTCTAATCGATGGTAGAATGCGTCTACCACATTTCTCCATGATTGTCTAGAAATTATTCGAGATTCATCGATAATTCATTGCCTTAGCTATGCAAGACTTGCTGGTTAAGTTTTGTAAACTGAATTTTTCAAGTATCTCTAATAAAAATAATCTTTAGGATTGAGATCGGGTGAACGTGGAGGCCATTCAATTCTACCTTGTCTATCAATTTATCGTCCGGGAAATATCTCATCTAAATAACGCCGAACATTTACACCAACTATCTGACGTTAAATTTCTTTCGATAAAAAATGGCCTAATTAAATAAGTACCTACTATAACTGACCATACATTTAATTTTTGTGGTCTTTGAGTATGGTTTTCACGCATTCAGTGTGAATTTCACACGAGTTCAGCTATTCAATACGAGTTCAACCATATGTTCACTTGATTTTATGTAGTCTGAAAGATCTTAAATACATAAAAAAAAGTGTAAAATATGTAGATTTTAATAAATTTAAATATTTAAATGGAGAATGCTGTGATTTTGACATTTGTTCACCATTTAAATTATGAACTAAAATTGACAGATAGTTGTGGTTCAAAAAGTTCTGCAATTTAAATTGCTTCTCTAAAATGCCGTTCTCTAAACCGTTCTCCTATTCATAAGACGACGGTACAAAAAACTGTAAGGCGATTTGAGGAATCTGGAGAAGTAAAAGATAGATACCGATCAGGTTGACCGAAACGAGTTATCAATGATAACAAAACTTCAGATATAAGCAAAGTTTTGTTGAAGATCCACATACATCCCCAGGCAGGGTTGCACAAGTACATGATGTAGGTCATTCTTCAGGCTTACGTTTATTACGTAAAAATAAATTTAAATTATAGAAAATTAACTTATTGCAAGAATTAAATGAAGATGACTTTGCTCGTAGATTAGAGTTTACTGAGGTAATGATGGATAAAATTGAAAATTACTAAAATTTCGTTAACAGAATATGTTTTTCCGATGAAGCAACTTTTACACTGTGTGGAAGTGTAAATCGACACAATTTAAGGTACTGGTGTGACGTAAATTCACACTGAAGACTGAATGCGTGAAAACCATACTCAAAGACCACAAAAATTAAATGTATGGTCAGATATAGTAGTTACTTATTCAATTGGGTCATTTTTTGCCGAAAGAAATTTAACGTCAGATAGTTGGTGTAAATGTTCGGCGATATTTAGATGAGATATTTCCTGGACCATAAATCGGTAGACAAGGTAGAATTGAATGGAGTCCACGTTCACCCGATTTCAATCCTAAAGATTATTTTTATTAGGGATACTTGAAAAATTCAATTTACAAAACTTAACCAGCAAGTCTTGCAGAGCTAAGGCAACGAATTATCAATGAATCTCGAATAATTTCTAGACAATCATGGAGAAATATGGTAGACGCCATCGATTAGGGTGCTGTCAACTTACAAATTGAGCACAGTTTGAACACTTAATAACGTAACTACTATGTTAAAAAATGTTCTAAACTACCAATTGTTACGTATTAATGTATTTGAAAATAGTTAGTATTAAAAAAATTATTGAAACAATTTAGGCGTTGCCAGACTTCGGTTTTATGTATTTATGACCTTCCAGATTACATAAAACCATAAGTGTTACATATGGTTGAACTCGTATTGAATAGGAGATTCCAATAATGACTGGATATACAGGGTGATGTATTTGAAAAACCAAAGTTACTAATAATATAAGAAAAACGGCAAATATGACAACATTGTAAATATCAAATATGGAATCTCCGTATCCCAAAATAGGTGTAACTCAAATTTTGTACAATTATGATTAGCATTTTACGAGATAATTAGCCGTTTCCAGACTTTTGGGTCACTCTGTATGTATGTGATATATTATAATAATATGTATTAAAATGTAGTACAATACTGCCAAAAATGTAAGCTAATATCATTGTTTAATAAATTGTGTGTACCTATCTTTAACAATTTGATTTAAATCATAAGTATTTTTTAGAACTCCACTGATTTGTTTGGTGAGGCTTTACTGTTCCTAGAAATTTCCGCCACGACAGTTTAAACATACTCTACCTGTACAAACAATATTGCTGAGGTAACAAGAAATTTAGAAAATCAAAATCAAATAAATGTTTTAACAGCAGTTATAGAACACCTTAAATAAGTTCTCGGACCAGTTTAATATTCATAATTACACGGCCTTAAAAAATTTGAAAAGGAATAAATTCCGTACTTATAAATTTGAATGTCATCCAGAACTAAGAGAAAGAGCTGTTGAGTGACGAGCGGAATTTTAGAGAGAGCTAATTTAAAGAGAGCTTAAATTTACATTAAATACCAAATTTTCACATTAAGAACCAAATGTTCAAAATTATAGGATTTGGTCCACAAGAAAGCCTGAGGATATTATTGAAAGACATACCCAATATCGTCGAAAAATTAATTTTTGGTTAGGAATATTTAGACACAATATTATTAGGCCATTTTTCTATGAGGAAAATTTAAATTCAAAAAAGTTTTTAGACTTGCTACAAGAATAGATTTTACCCAGACTTGCAGAAATAGCTCCAGATGAAGAAGAAATTTGGTTTCAAATGGATGGATACATGCGTACAATAAATGGGAGGTTAAGGAATTCCTTAAAAACAGCTTTAATAATAGTTGGATTGGACCTGACTGTAATATTAAGTCCCCGAGATCGGGAGGTCTAGCTCCAAACGATTATTTTATCTGGGGGCATCTAAAATTAAAAATCTATTCTGACCAAAAAGTTACAGATATTGAAGCATTAAAAATGCGAATTATTGAAGAGTGTGCAAAAATACCGAAACGCGTTCTAGCTAATGTTAGACGATAATTTTACAATCGAGTGGGATGCTGCTTAGTACAAATATATAGTTATAGTTATAGTGTTATGTTTAGAAATTATCATAAATTATTTTTAGGAAGGATCACAGTAAAACGTCGAAATGAAAATTGTATTTCCAAGTGATATAAAATAATAAATTTGTAATTCAGAAATAATTGAAGAAAATGACTTCAATATTACTACTCGGTGGCTTTTGAGGTCGCTAAACAAGAATATTATGACAGCGACGGTCTCCGAAGCACCTGATGCCCAGGACGGGTCTCATTTCCTGATGTTTTATGGAAAATTGATATAAAATCGGTGCAAACTCCTTACTCGGGGGTTTCTGGAGTCGCTGAACACAAATATCATGACGGCAACGATCTCTGTAGTAACTGGTGCAATGGGTTGATCACGCTAGGAACCTCGTCTCCTGGAGTTTATTGAGAATTAGATATAAAATCAGTTAAAATTCATTACTTGGGTATCTTGAATACTAATTCATTGGTAATCGTAATAATATTTCATTTTACATAAGATTTATCAAATATTGAAAACAATTATTCTAAATATTGTTCTGAAGCTATTTTCTTGTGGCATTGTAAATTAATTACTATTAAACTGGGAATAAGCCACAATTTAAAGATAAAAATACGTTTATTGACGTTTCAATTTCCACTTCGGAAATCGTTCTCAAAATACAAACAGTAAATTAAACAAATTTTGTTTTTTGTTACATAGTGAAAAATTCTTCTAATAATTTAATTTTATCTGACTCATTTATATTGACAATTCAGACATACATTATGCATTTTAAAGTAGACGACTTTAAAATGATATTGCCAATATTGTTGAGTTGCGCTCCTGGGACGACTTTACTTATAAGATAGTTCATTCGATTACATGAAATCAACTTTAACTTGAGAATATCCGTCAGAAAAAATCATAGCATGTAATTCGTCTTTAAAAAGACAAACACATGACATGATGACAGTCCTGTTAGTGATTCCATAGTAAATTATGAGGGAAAACCAGGAAAAAAACCTCATAATACTATCCCGACATTGTAAGTATTTGTTCGTGAATTTAGTTTATCTTCAACAAACATCAAAATTCTGATTTTATATGTTACGTTATTTAAAAAAAACATAAATGATGTAATGTTTGGAAAACAAAATATATAGAACTTTATTCAAGTTTAAATATGTTTTAACAAGTTATCAGAGAGGATTAATTACACCTCATTACAGTAAGACTCCTCATTTTTATGGAGTACCGAAAATTCATAAGACGAATATACCACTTAGACCCATTTGTAGTACCATGAATTCTCCTTGTAGTGAACTATCAAAATTTTTATTAAATATTTTAAAACCATTTACAAATAAAAATGACACATTCATAAAAAATACAAAACATTTTTTAAATAAATTATCAAATATTGAATTTAATTCAAATCATACTTTGGTAAGTTTTGATATAAATAGTTTATTTACGAATGTGCCATTAAATAAGACTTTAAGTATAGTCAAGACAAAATTAGAGAGTCATGATTCATTGGCAACTAGAACAAGACTAAACATATAGGCTATAATGGAGTTATTAACATTTACTGATAATACATATTTTCAACTAAATAATGAATTCTATAAACAAAATTTTGGTCTGGCAATGGGCTCTAGTTTATCTCCATTCTTAGCCGATATATTTATGGAAGATTTTGAAACAAATATTATTTCTAAACAAAATTTCAAACCCACAGTATGGTGGAGGTATGTAGATGATATATTCTCAATATGGCCTCATGGATCAGAGTTGTTGGACACATTCCTAAATGATAATAAACGATAAAGAAGAGACAATAACATTTACCATGGAAAAGGAATATAATAACACGCTACCTTTCCTGGATGTTTTAATCTCTAAGAACGATACTGGATATGAGACTCAGGTGTAAAATTTCAGATCAAATCACAATATTAATGTAAAAAAGGGAAAAATTAAATCCTTATACGATAGAGCCAAAATTACTTGTTCTAATGAAAATTCGTTCTTGGAGGAGAAACATTTGTTAACATCTGTTTTATTAAAAAATGATTATCCTTTATCGTTTATAAATAAGAAATTTTCAACAATCGATCGAATAGAACAGAACAACTTAGAACGAGATCCTACAGCATACACAAGGAATAATATGAGGAAAATAACAATACCGTACATAAAAGGACTATCAGAAAAACTTAAAAGGATAGGAAATAAATTCAACATTTCAACAACATTCAAAACAACAAACACGTTGAGATCTATTTTGTCCAAAACCAAACCTAACAATGAACAAGAAAGGACAAAGAATTGCATTTATAAAATACCTTGTGAATGCGATCAGTTTTATTTAGGTGAATCATCAAGGCCATTAAATGTTAGAATAAGTGAACATCAATCTTATATTAAAAATAAAGAATTTGATAGATCTCAAATCTGTAAACACGCATGGGATAATGAACATAGGGTTCAATGGAATAATTCAAATGTAGTCCTAAAAGAAACGGATGGTAAAAAAAGAAAAATCAAAGAAGCGGCTCTAATTATGCTAAATGAGGCCAATTGTGTCGCAAATTCCTCGGCAGAATGTAGTAGGATCTGGTTACCAATATTGAAAGAGGAAGTTATTAATAAGAAAATACCAGTATTAATAAGTCAGTAACATATAGAGGATACATCATTTATGTTTTTTAAATAACGTAACATATAAAATCAGAATTTTGATGTTTGTTGAAGGTAAACTAAATTCACTAACAAATACTTACAATGTCGGGATAGTATTATGAGGTTTTTTCCTGGTTTTCCCTCATAATTTACTATGGAATCACTAACAGGAGAATTTTACTGTCATCATGTCATGTGTTTGTCTTTTTAAAGACGAATTACATGCTATGATTTTTTTCTGACGGATATTCTCAAGTTAAAGTTGATTTCATGTAATCTAATGAACTATCTTATAAGTAAAGTCGTCCCAGGAGAGCAACTCAACAATATTGGCAATATCATTTTAAAGTCGTCTACTTTAAAGTGCATAATGTATGTCTGAATTGTCAATATAAATGAGTCATATAAAATTAAATTATTAGAAGAATTTTTCACTATGTAACAAAAAACAAAATTTGTTTAATTTACTGTTTGTATTTTGAGAACGATTTCCGAAGTGGAAATTGAAACGTCAATAAACGTATTTTTATCTTTAATTGTGGCTTATTCCCAGTTTAATAGTAATTAATTATTCTAAACATTCTTTTTAAAATTTGGCGCTTTTAATACAGTTGGTAGCATTATCAAAGGGTAAGTTTTAGACTTTAATCTGTTACCTTTCACGTTGTAACACACATTTTTTTCTCGATATGTTCGATAAAAAATGAGAACAGAACGATCGTAGCCAATGCAATAGAAATGGCAAATTATATTAGTAAAATAATAGTTACTGTTACAGAAGACATACTTGTGCTACGTACTGCCATCACTCCATCGGACATAAAAGATTACCTCATGAAACCTGCTCAACAAAAGAATTATATTCTTCTAAGGGTTTGGAGCACTTTTCATCTGTGCAAGAAAACATTTTATTACTGCATACGATTACAGGTTGCGATACGGTATCTGCTACCTTTGGCCAAGGTAAAATAAAATGTTTTAATAGTTTTCAAAAAGATCCAAACTTAATATTAAATGCACAAAAAATTAAACAACGTGATGTATTAATTTATAAATTAAGGGGGCATGTTCACGCCACAGTTAAAATGAGTGGCATTGAAATAAACTAACGCTTAACAATTCTTTGAGTAGATGGCAGCATGTGTATCATATTCTAATATTTTAATTTTACCGAAATTTAATTGTCTAAATAGTGACATAGCTACCAGCGAAGCCAAGTACTGGGACTTATAATATATATACGATCGGCACAGTTCGCTCTCAATCGGCAGTATTGTTCAATGTAAGTTGATATTACCTATTAGTAGAATTTCTAAAATTTTTATTTTCGGATTGGATCATTCGATATAATTTTCGAATGGCTTTGAATTCATGGCCAGCTTAATATTGCCCGAAAAGATTATTGCTAGTTTGTAGTATATGTTAATGATACAGAGCCCCTATTTGTTAAAAAAATTGGGCGAGATGAAGAATTTTGGGCTCGAATGATAGAAAAGCTCAATAGTTTGTTTTTATAACTGCTTTTTACCGAAAATGAGACCAAAACAAAAAATGTCTGAATAAAAATCATTAAATTTCTGATATGATGTGTGTTGTTATAACATTTTTAAGTACTAAAAATAGAAGTAAACACTAAAAAGTGTATCTATTGTTACGTGTGGAAAGTCCCGCAGTTACTTTCCGTAAACCTCATAATTTATAAACCCAGCAGCGGTCGCTAAAGGCTGATTAGTTCCTTGCTTAGGTTTAATTTAATTATTTTACATTTTTCTTGGCAACAAGGCTATTGAATTTATATTTATTTTCAGCCGGTAAACCAAAACCTTCCGTTGCTAAATCAATTTCTTGTTTATTTTGAACTTCACTCTGTAAAAAGCTTATTAGCCCACTCCATCTTGTTTCTAACGTTGTAATTTCTGCAGTTTCTCCGATATTTTCCATGGACACGGAAACATAAGATGCCATAGTCGAATCATATCTTCTGGCAATATGACTCAATAACAGGATACAATATCGTTGCAAACTTGTCAGCAGTTTTGTCTAAGGTCTCAAGTGAACGAAGTTGACTCTCAATTATACCATAAAGAGCAGAAATATTACAGAGACTACTAGAAACTCGACTCGAATTATCTTTAAGAGCTCTATAATGTACACTTCAATCTGGAGATCCTCTCTGCGAAACCTAGACTACAAACTCTAAATAATTTTTCAACTCGATTGGAGGTAATTTGCGCTTACCTTTTACACTTGATAACTCAAAGTAACTTGCACTCTATTTATTCTTTGCCTCCATCTTACTGATTAACTCTTCTTCGGAAGCTTCTTCGAATATACTTTTAAGTACGGCACGTTCCACTTCAGAAAGCTGATTGTACTTTACTTGTGAGACTTACAAGTAAAGCTAACAAACTGTCCAAAATATTAGCAATTTTCGTAAATAAAATACGAAGTAACGTTCAGCGTTTTCTATCTGATTCCATTTTCCGAGGTTAACTTTGGCGGACTCTCAGGGCAAAAACAATTATTTGCCGGAAAAACGTTTGCACTAAAATAAGCGAAAACAACTAACTTCCCGTATATAAATCCTGTTACGTCCCGTATTTATTTTTCGCAAAAGATTCGGGGTTCGAAATAATACCAAATTAAATTTTAAGTACAAAAAACTTACTTTTGTGTTAAATTACACAAGTGTGGTTTTATTATACAGTGGTAGAAATGGTTACTCTAGTGGTAGAAATTTGATTAAATCATCTTACCAGCACTTCTAGATATTGACAATTCTGAATTCTTTACCTGCCCAAAAATATTTGTTCCAAACTCATATGTGAAATTATTTGAAAAACAGGTAAATAATAAACAAAAAAGGTATTATGTTAATTGGACTATTTATTTATAAGAACAGTATTTCTAAGAAATCTAAAATACGTTAGTCAGTTGAAAAACAGCGTTACTACAATAACAATTTTTTTCATATCGAATGTTAACAGGGAAAGTTTGAGTGCCAAGGATAAAAATGGTATAGGTACTTGTACTTTTAAAACACTGTGGCGTTATGCAATCATGATTGATAATTGAAAGTCAAACGAGACCAAAATATTAACTAGAAGGGGCAACTTTGCTAAACAAAACAACGTGATTCGTATTACCATGGTTACTGCACAACAAATAGACAATTGGCATAACCACAATACTAGGTTTCAATGTTTTGCAGATTTTTCTTAAATTCAGCAAACATGAATTTATCGCTATATAATACATCACTGCTATATTCTACTAAATGGCACGTAAACTTCTTTTCATATATATTAAGTGATAACGGAACTAATTTCTCACTATCAAAATGTCAACTTATAACGGTAACATCAACAAAATCCCTAGTTTGCAGCTTTTAATTGTGTAATTTTATCTTTAGGTACAGTTAATTTAAACATTACGGCAGTATGGATAACGAACATTTGCTTAATATAAAGGTTTTTGGATACTTAGTTAATCATTTAAAGTAATTATTTTGTACCTAAGTTCAAAAATTATTACTCAATACCTACCAATTTTTAGGCACGTTACCACGTAAGTTATGAAATTGATTCATTTAAGTACAGTTATGAAAAAATTACCGCTTTCTTTGGAAATTTTAACTAGATATCATTAAAATAGAAAGTTTATAGTTTACGTACATAGTCATAAATTGAAGATTTGTTTTGAAATAGTGACGATAACTGTAGCTAAAAAGTATATAAATATTAACATTGTGACATACCACCTTAATTGAACATGTCGCCAACTACATCCATACTCACTGTAGAAAGCTTAACATACCAGAGAAATATAAAGACAGTACGACTCAGTTGGCAGATATGAATACATATCGACTGTATTTAATGCCAATTGGAAAAATCAAGAACATTGTCCTCGGTAAAATGCTCCTGCGTTTACCTAGCACCTGTAACCTTTTGTACCTGAAGAGAGTATATCTTCAGGTACAAAACTAGCGCTACGGAAAGCAAAAAAAACGAACTTTAGTTTCCATAAAAGTGATACAATTATTAGCTGCTCCAACAAGCGTCAGAAGCTTGATATTTCGCGGGTGCAAAATCGATTGTAGAAATTCATTTTCATACAGGAACACGGAAAATAACGAAAAATATGAAAATGAATCGGTAGACAAAGAAAATGAAACGGTGGATTCGGATTTATAAAAAATAAATTGAATTTTATAATGAAAAATAAAAATTTAACATTTATTTACTGTGTAACCTAACAGCCTAATATTCGTGATCAACGACCCCGAAAACATCCGAGTAATGAGTTTGCATTTGATTTTGTATTGGATTTTAATAAAAATCCAAGGACAAGACCCATCCTAGGCACCAGGTAGCTCGGAGATCATCACCAACATGATATTCGTGTTCAGCGAGTCCAAAAACCTCCGAGTAGTAAAATTGAACTCATTTTCGTAAATTATTTCCGAATTACAAATTTATTATTTTTTATCACTGCGAAATGCCCTTTAAAAAATGCATTTCCTTGTTCAATAATGCAATTTTCATTTCGACATTATCACTTAAGTTCACTAAATTTGCTAATCGTCTTACGGATCGAATGTAACAAATTCCATTGAGATCCATCCAACTTCAACTAATTGGTAGGTAAATTGCTTCACTGTCTCGCTCAATAGATAAATCTGTAAATTTATTGAAAGTTACTGGCTTTTAGCCAAGAGAATATGTCTTAAAGACGTTTATTGAAAGCATAGAGTTTTTCTATGACGATTTCAGGAGAAAGTGTCAGACAGCTTTTATCGTCGATGTTGAGAAGAAAGAATATTAATTTTTTGGGTTGTTATACCTGAAAGGTTGCTGGGACAGACATTTCCCCAGATTCAGGATCAGCTGCTCCGTAAAGTTGTTGGTATAGAGCCGCCGCTGCAAATTGTGTATCTCTATGCAAATGCAGCGATCTATTAAGAGCAGCATTACTTTCTGCCATCCCTAAAACAAAAAAAAAAATGTTGCGAAATTTACCATGTACTAGCTTTTGCAATATTCTTATTACAGTACAACAAAAAATTAAGGAATGTGGCACATACATGTAATAGAATCTACTAATAGTACGAGGTGCAAATCAAATACGTCGTTTACTATAACAAAATCAAAATAATATGGGTCCAGAACATTGTAATAACGCTTCTTACATTTTAATGAGTAATATTGAGTCCCTTTTAGTTAGCCAGCTGTAAGAATAGAAGTATTCACAAAGTTTTTGTGAATTTGTTTAAAAAATTTGTTAAATTTAAAAGAAAAGATTAATAAATAATTGAATAAAGAAAAATCTAACAATGAAAATGACTTTGTGCTCTGTGATTTACAATTATCGTTATAGTACCTAGTACCTTTAACAGAAATATACTAAATTCATTCTTAAATTTTTGTATAAAATTATCTTACAACGATAAAGATATCTACATTTAACACATAAAACTTTTTACTTACTTTATAAATCATCGGAATCCATAGAGTCTTCTGACTTGTTGACGCCGACCTATAACAGGTTGACTACAACTTCCGCATTTTGTGGGATGTATGTATATGATCCATACTGGTTTGTACTATATATCGATTCATTTAAGCCCAAACTCATTCAATTGGTTGTCAATAACCCCCTACTCGTTGGACTGATGATTTCAAGAAACTGTCAAGAAATTGGATGAAAAGTGCTCAAGACTGGGTGATGATGATGATGATGAATTCAATTAGATTCAGCTGGTCATACTGCCTTACCGTTCTTCGTCCTATTTAACATCTCGGCAACTTCATCTCTCTCTGTCCCCGGTATTACATTCTTATTCAGGATTCCGCATCCTATCTCTCCTCCGGTGGTTTTCATTTAGCAACTTACTAAAGTACTCCTACCATTTTTGCTTTATTTTAACATGGGTTCTTAACACTCTTTCATCCGCACTCTTAATCTGCTGCACATGAGTCAAGTCCTTTAATGACATGTCCCTTGCTTTAGCAATTCTGTATAACCTTTTCATCACCTCGGGCGTTTCCAACTCTCCATACAGCTTTGCAGACGATCTTTCCTTAGTACTAGCTACAGCACGCTTTGCTGCCCTCTCTGTAACTTGTATATATCCTTATCTTCTTCTCTTTTAGACCTGCCATACCTCTATCTAGCCTCTTTCTTACCTCTAACTGTCTGTTGCACCTCATTGTTCCACTAAGTTTCTTTGTCTCTAGGAGGCCCATTACCAGATGTTTTTCTTAGCACTTACTTTCCCACTCGCACCATAACTTTATTGTTGGCTTCCCATCCGTGATTTACCGTATCTTTTTCCTCAAGCTCTTCCAGCGCTCTACTATTAAAGACTATTGCAAACTCCTTATCCTTTACCTTCCACCACTTTACTTTCTGGTGTTCTACTATCTTTCCTTTCCGCCTCACCTTTATCCCCGTATTTACTATCACCGGTCGATGTCGTTTAGCTACAAACTCGCCCTTTATCACTTTACAGTTCGTAACCTCTTTTAGCTCTGTTTAGAAGAAGCTGACTTCTTCTACACGGCACAAAATCTATCTGACTTTCCATTCACCCGCTACTATAAGGAACATACTGGTCTTCCCCCTTCATAAAAAATGTATTAATGACAGCCAAATTCCATGCCACTGCAAAGTCAATCACACTATTTCCTTCATAATTTCTTATTCCCATTCCCAGTCCTACATGAAGTCTTTCTATTCCCGCTCTTTTTGTACCAATATGTCCATTTATTTGCCCGTTTTATGCCTTCCAAAATTCTGCCTTTTCCTGTTCTTCACACCCTACCTGTGGTGCATAAGCACATGGTATGTTCACCTTGTTCAGTTGGACACGCATTATTATATCGCTTCTTCTGGTTACTCTTCCATTCGTTGTTCAAAATAATACTTAGGTACTCCATTTCTACCATGACTGTTCAAACTACTATTAACTTGCATCCATCTCCAAGATCTCTCGATTTCCATTCCACCTTTCCAACGATTTCACCTTTCGACGATATTATCTTTCCTCTGATTGCGTCTATTTTACTTAAATAAAAATTAATGCACATTCTGAGGACATCTTTTTCGGGCTCATCCAACTTAATAGGTTTTACACGTTGCAATTATTTCGTCATCTGTCATGACACCATAACCTCCCTCGTTGTTGTCTGATAACCAATCATTGACGTCGTCGATCTCAACATCGGAACAACCATCAATTCTTGCAAACATGCCTAATAATTCCTCTGCATTAATAGTGGTTTCATCTGATTTACTTATTGTTCCATCTGATTCACTTGAGTGCGAAGTGTAAGCATTCGTTATAAGGCATATGTTTGGTAACAATCTTTTCCAAGACTTTTGAAGAGTGATTTTTTTTACATGGTCCCAAGCGTCTGAATGTAGATCACGTCTTTGACGTTTATACGCTTTAACAAATCAATCAGGCTTAGTTTGCCTTCTTCTTTAATAACTTTGCCTTAAGAGTTCCCTACGATAAACACGCTTGACAGTTTCCAAGACACCCTGATCCATGTTAATATCCACGTGTATGAGATCTTCTTCTGCAGGATGAGATGGTGCATTGTCGAGAAACAAAATCGCTTTTTCGGGCAGTTTGTTTTCTTTGAAGAATTTTTTCACTTCAGGGACGAAATTGTCAAAAAACCACTAGTAAAAATAAAGCTGTTCATCTACGCACTTTTTGATTTTGATAAACTACAGGCAGAGTTGCACGATTTACATTATTAAGTGCATGGGGATTTTTTGACTTCCCAATTATCACTAGTGAAAGTTTATGGTTTCCCATAGCATTGCTACAAGCCATAGCAGTTAACCGATCCTTGATTTTTTGTAACCCTTGGCTGATTCCTCAACTTTAGAAGCCAAAGTTTTGCTCGGTAAAACAGTCCTGTTTCGTCCGCATTGTAAATTTGGTCAGGTAACAGGTTCTCAAAAGAAATAATTTGTTGAAATTTGTCCTTACATCGTTCACTGCCTGCCTGATCACTAGAAAGGCTTTCGCCAGTGACGGATAATTGTCGGATGCCATGCCGATCTTTGAACCGCTCTAGCCATCCCTGGCTAGCTGTAAAATCTGGATCTAGATTTTGTAATTTTTTGTTTAAGTTTGCCGCTTTCTCAGACAAAATCGGCCCAGAAATAGGGACACCACGTTCTCGCTGAGTACTAAACCACATAAATAATGCCTCGTCCAACAATTCATTTTTAGCCTTTTTGATAGTTCCTCCAGCCTGTAAACTTGATGTCTTTAGATATCATCTTGAAACAAAGGTTTCGATATTTTTCCGATTTTTTTCCAGTCCGACATAGATGATGTCGATAACGCACGAATATATTATCATAAAATATACACCGCACTATCAATTCAATATTTTTCCGATTTTTTTTCTAGTCCGACACAGTTGATATCAATAACGCACGTATATCCGATCACAAAATATACACCGCACAGTACGATAGCCGAACGATGTCTTCCAGTAGCTAGCACATGACAGACTGACTGACTGTCTTTGAGTCCTGAACTCGGGTCGTCCGCCGTCACCGTTGACAATGAGCGAGGCCTTTGCCTCGCCGCCTGGACGGGGTGAGTGCCCGTGCCGGCCGCCGATGAAGGGGATGGGGGTGCGGCGGTCATTGGTATGAAATAACTCTTTTTATCGTTTCCATAGACCGACCGATCACTCAAGGCGCAAGTCGCATTACATACATACATACAATTAACATAACATTTTAGAGTCAATAGATGTTGCCGATGTTAATACTTAAAACATTATTTCGATACATAAATAGATCAGTTTGGGAACATACATAATAATAGTTAACACATGCACCAATTTTCTCTCAGTTCAGAAGTTGAGTAAATATTTTTCAACATTTTCAACATTGTTTCTCTAACAAACAGTACCTATAGCTCTACATTTACCTTTTAAATCAAGCATCAGTTCAAACATGGATGGATATCTTACAATGATTTCATCTGTATCTATTGTTAACATTGTAAAGCCAGCTCTGGTCAATAAGCTTCCTATATCTCTTACTTCAGTAAACGGAGAAATATGTGGGGATATTCCACCTCTTCTTTCTAGTTCTGCTAATTGAAGGGAAGATCGTAACTCGTATAACGTGTCACCTCCAAACACTGAAGCTAAAAAGACACCATCCTCTTTAAGGCTCAGCAGGATCCTTTTAAAGGCTTTTGGTAAATCATTTACCCAATGCAAACTAAGACAAGATATAACTATATCCAATGAATTTGGTTTAAACTAAAAATTAATACGTTTATATTTTATTTTCATAGCATATCCTTTAACATAATAATCTTAAAAGCCAATTTTACATTACATTTTATTTGTGTCCATTTAATCATTTGATATTATCTGTAACTCTTAAGTAATTCTAAATCGCTAAAATACTTAATTTTTCTAATAAAAAGTTTATTTGCTTAATATGAAAATTTATTTATTTATTATTACGAGTATATATTTATTTGTTTATTTAAACATGAATCTTAAAATTTTGGTTAAACGTGACAAACTAACATCAATTCATTGAAATATGTAACGACGAAGCTAGGAACCGACTGTCTGTGATTCTTTAGACCATGAGTTAGTAAAAACTAAAATAATAATTAGTATTACAACAAGCCATAAACCAAATGTAAAAAAACAGAAATTTCAGCACTAATAAATTAAAGAAACCCACAATATTATTAAAAAGGCTTTGCAATTTGCAAAGGCAATTTTTACACCATTAAAAGCATATGAAGTATATACAAAAACGCTTTTGTAATAGCAGTAAAAGAAGTTGTCAGATATAAATAAAAAAAGTGTAAACCGTAAATAACCGTGGACCAAATAAAAGGTGGTATATTATACTAGCGTGAAGCTTCATACTAATTTTGCTGTATTTTTAAAATTTAAATATTATTTTTAAAATGAAAGAAATTTTATTAATCATTTATATTTTAAACAAATTATATCAAAATAATTTAATAAATTGTTTATCATTTAATAATTTAACAGGTTGAGGGTAGGTAGGAGAAGGGATGAGTGTGGTTGTGGTTATGATCATCTACTACTAGGCTAGTGTATAAGTGGGCGCTCATAACGAGGCGCCGACCATAGGATCGTATCATACTATTGATCGACAGGAAAATAAATGTGTTACTTTAAATGTAAGCGTTCACCGTCAGTGCTATGATCTAGGCGTAGATACGATGCGATAGTCCCCGTTATGAACGTACCCTAAGTCCACTAAGAACTCGATAGACCGGCGGAGCATAACAGTATCGCATTAGTATTGGTGCCAGGTCACGGTCGCCGACAAATAAGAGACAACGAAAGAGCTGAGGAAATTGCTAAGAAAGGATTAGCTACAAGACACTTTGGTCCAGAGTCGACCTTACCAGTGGCAAAAACCACTGTCAGCGACCAAATTAAAATTTAAACACAATTCCACTGGGAAACTGTAAATATTCGAAAGACAACGTTGCAACGTTGAAGAATATTTCGATCAAATATAGTTAATAATGAACAAAATGCACGATCTTTCGAATGAAAGCGCCCTTACCACGACAAATGAAAGTTTTGAAGTATGTAATATTGTCTGGCTATATAATCTACAACGACGTCCAAGGCCTTTCTCCTAAACTTCTAAGGCAATAGGAAAGTATGTATGAAATAAAAAAGATAAATTGTGTGATATACCGAATTAGAAAACTACCAAACGATAACAGTTTTCCATATAAATTGCCAGTATTTAAACAAAAGTTCGCTTTGATGAGTTGGAAAAACAGCTGTCAAGAGTTATTAAGTTTAGATAACAATAAAACCACGTTAGAAAGATACCCTGCCGAAACAGCTGTAGTGAAAATAAATTGTAATAATTTTTGTGGAAGTATAAAAAATAAAAGTTTTTAGTGTTTTATTGTTATATAAAATGAACTTCCATCAAGCAGCGGTCGAATCAATCGCTTATTTAGTAGACTGTTAATTATTCTTCCACTTGTGCAGATATGGAAGCATTTGCCACTCCAGCCACCAAGAAAACACGCCGGGAATTTCTGATCGGGACTTAGGCATTCAATGGTGGTGCATATAAAAATAAATAGTTGAATAACGTCTGACTGGTCAGTAGTTTTATCAGATAGCGAGAAATACTTGCATTATTAAAAAATTTAATTGGTGATTTTTCGATTTGTTCTCCCAAATAAAGCAACCTCCTCTGTAAAATTCGATTGGAAAGTGGCACTGATTCGAATTTCTCAACCATTTTAGTACATATCTCCAAAAGCCATTGTCATTTCCCTAGAACACCTTTTAATGAGGCTGACTTTTACCTTTTAATTGACTTTGTAAGTCCAAGTCATACTAGGAGACCTGGACAAAGAAGTGAGAGATCAAGTACAAAAAGCAAATAGACTGGCAGATTGCCTTAATAATACTATATGGCGAAACAGAAACATTAACACTGAGATGAACTTAAGAATATATAAAGCCAGTGTAAGACCAATAATGGCATATGCCTCAGAAACGTCGTCAAAATAGCAAGAGGTAAGTCACCAATCGGCAAAAGAAGTATCGGACGACCGCGTAAAAAATAGAGTGACAACCTTCCACAGAGCACTTTCCATTGCTTATAAAGAGGAACTAGAAGAAGAAGTCATACTACATAGAAGCTGTATAGAAGAATTTCGTAGGACTTTACTTAACATATCAGTTATCTATTATCATATTTATCAGCACTATATATATTATATACTGCGTTGTTGAGTAATGTTGTTTCCCATTATACTGCTGATACAGACACAATTTGCATATATACCAAATACTAAAGCTTCTCGCCATTGTTAGTTATTAAATAGTTGATATTCCAGCTTTCCCTGTAACTTGTTTTCATTTTAAATTTCACGTTTTTTTTTACTTTCTGCTGAACCGCTTTCTTTAGTCAGCTAGGACTCTACCAGTTCTCCAAGACTCTGAAGCTAGTTGAAATATATGTTATTTAAAATTGCATTTTATTTTAAGTGTGAGAAGTACAACCTTTCCTTTTTCCAATCTCTTTTCTAGTTCCTAACTCACTTATCTGTGATAGTATACCTTAACTCTACTTATTCACACATATGTTTTCTACCTGTTTATTACAGCCCACTTGCTAGCAATAATGAGAGGTTAGGTGCATCTCTAGATGACTCTGTATATACCTCATGCCTTGTTATTAGATGTTCTAGTATGGCAGTAATGATGATCGCATCACACCTAACGGCAGATTCCATATTCTGCCTATCTATCAACTCCAACTCTTAGAAACCCGATTGTAAGTAGCAAAAAACACCATTTTCAAAAGCTCACCATGTCAGGTTTGCTTCCATTAGGGCAGTTGTGACAGGGCCAAAATCTGTCTGCATTAACTTGGAGGTGCACAATACAATTTACCCATATTCCATCAATGGTACAAAATACCTGAAATAACCTTGAAAAACTTCACTACAACACTCCAAGCAACATGTGACTGTGAGACTTACTATCTATTGGCATACTATTGACGCTCTATGGGATGGAAGGAAACATGTTACATATACAAAAGAAGGTCCAGCAATGTACGATGCAGCACCTTAATTAAAAGGTTCACTATTAATTCTAAATCAATTTGCCTGTTTAAATTTCTGCAGTATAAAAATAATTAATATTTCAGATGATTTACATAATTGTTTCATAACTTAAGAGGAAACTCCAATTAGATCACGTTCACACAGACTTTTCCACAGCATTTCACACTGTGAATCATAAGTTATTGTGTAATAAGCTAAAAGCTATCGGATTTATAGACAATCTTTTCAGTTGATCTTACAAACAAGATATAGTTTGTCAAGTTAAAAATGTTCAGTCTTGTGAAATTTTATTAAAATCAGAAGTACAAGGTACAACTGAGTTGCTATCATCAAGTCCTCGTAAACACTTTGTCTCAGGACCAGCAACTTCATGTGGAGTCATATGTCGCCATGTTACCATATCCACTGGTAACTTTAACATATTAATATATAATACCATATAATGTAAACGAAATTTAAACATATAACTTTTAACGGGTTTTTGCCTAGATATCTAGTGGCTCAATACATGTACACCTAGACACTGATGATGGAACATGGATTCCGAAAACGTTTTGTGATATAACCCGATTGGGTTTTTGAAATTATATACCTTTTATAAAGGATTTTAATAATTTTTTTAAATAATTTCTTTGTCTTTTCTTAGCCTCTGGAGAATAGTTATGTTACTTGTCTGGTGTATATATGAGACCCTCAACATACGTCGGTAGCAAGCACATTTCCAATGCCCCAATCGTTTTATGGCATCTTGTGTAAGGCTCCAGCTTTCTACCCCATAGAGGAGGACACTAAAGATGTAACATCTAAGAATTCTTATGTGTATATTGATACTTAAAGATAAGTTGCAAAGAATCTTCCTAAAGCTTCTGGCTTTTTCAACACGAGTTTTTATTTCATAGCTGTGATCCCAAGTATCTTTAATATTGCAGCCCAAATAGAATATTTTTTCCACTCTTTCTAACGGTGTATCGTTAATTGTAATTTGGGCGTTTATGCCGGTGTTCTTACTAATGTTCATTATTTTTGTGTGCTTGCAATTTAGTTTTAGGCCGTATTTGTTACATGTTTCTACAACGTTATCCATCATCATTTGGGGTCCCTACGCACTATCTGCCAGCAACACTGTATCGTCTGTATATCTAATGTTTTTTATAAGTTGACCATTTACAGCAATCCCATCTTCTGATTCGTCCAAGGCCTCTCTAAAGATGTTTTCAGACTATATGTTAAATAATGCCGGTGACAATATTCAACCCTGTCTAACTCCTTTTTCGACTGTGAAGATCTCGGACAGTTCGTTTTCTAATCGTACTGTTGCTTTTTGTTGGAGATATAAGTTTGAGATCAGTCTTATATCCTTACCATCGAGTCCTGATGTTTTTAGGATATCGATTAGTTTTCTATGTGGGACTTTATCAAATTCCTTCTCAAAATCAATGAAACATACTTACACATCGCAGTTGACATTCCTGGCTCTCTGTATTAGAACTTGCAAACTAAAAAGTGCTTCTCTCGTTCCGAGTCCTGCTCTGAATCCAAATTGAACTTCACTCAGTTGTTCTTCTAATTTGGTGTATATGCGCGGGTGAATAATAGTAAGGAGTACTTTAAATGCTCATTTACTGATTTAATGTCAATGACATTAAATCTCAATTAGCCATCTCAAAAAGTGTCATTTAATAGGATTCTCTCTAGAAGAATGAATAGCCTCTCTGATAATTACAACTTGGCTGATAAAGGCTTAAATGTATATCAAATATAATGAGATCTAGGTATTCGATTAGATTCTAGACTGAACTTCTGATCTAATTATGAATATGTGAACAACTAGGAATTTAAAATGTTAGGCTTCTTAGTTAGAACTTCTAGATGTTTGCATGATTTATATTTCCTTGGTTACATCTCTTCTTGAATGCTGCTTAGTGTTTTACATATAATTGGGTGGTACCTGTTAATAAATAAATAAATAAATAAATAAATAAACTAAAAATATATTATTGCTTTGTTTTTCTAAAGGCTTTCGAGAGCTGCAATGATTTACATCCACTGTTCTAGACTGTTACTCCTTCTGAGCTGATGATTAATTGTAAAATTCGAAAGAATAACTAATAAGAGTTGATTAACCTCTTCCGAGAATAATAGTCATATTCAATTCATTGTCAGGGGTTAAATTTTTAATTTCTGTCTACCAGGTAATGAAACATATCGTTGATGTCATATCTTGCGAGGTAGCAGGAGTAAAAATTAATTGGTTGAAGTAGAAAACTGAAATATAAAATCCTAGCTTTACCTATGTGAATAATGAAGTTGTGAGATCATAAAAAGCGTGTGCTTAGTATATGAAAACACCATACATTACTTACTTAAAATAAATCCATATTGATATTATTTTTAAATTTTTTATTTGAACATTTTAATTTTTGGCATTTAAGATTATTCATGTACTTAGTTGTATGACAATAATTGATATGTCCAGATTTTTGAAAAAATGTGGTTTTTTGTTTAGTATGTTATTTAGTCACATTATTTCAAGTTGCCAAAATTTTATATCTGTTTGTTAGTAAGGTAATATAGTTAAAATAATTTGCTAATTAATTTTAAAATTTCTTAGATTTTATCATATCTTTTAAACATTAAATTGCTGCTAAACATATTAGGCAAAATTGACATATTAACTTTTGCTATACCACTACAGATTAACTATTTATTTAAAAATCATAATGGGACCTCAGTGCAAATTTCAAACATACATGTTTATGAGAATATGTGAGTGATGTATATATTATATAATACCTCAATGTGTTCCTCATCTAAAATTTGTTTTGTAGTTTTTATGCCATCTTGTACAACTGCAGCATTCAAATTTGATTCACTAATGTCACATAGTATCAGTTCTTCTACAGAATCTGGGGAGATATGTCTAGATACATAACCACGGCTGCACCCTAAAACAGTTATCAATTAACAATATTACTCAACAGAACATATATATATACAGAGTGGCCCAAAAGTCTGGAAACAGCCAATTATCTCGTAAATTGCTAGTCATAATTGTACAAAATTGAAGGTACACCTATTTTGGGATACGGAGATTCTATATTTGATATTAACAATGTTGCCAGATTTGCCGTTTCTCTTATACCTATTATTAGTAACTTTGATTTTTCAAATTTATCACCCTGTATATTTAGTCATTATTGGAATTTCCTATTCAATACGAGTTCAACCATCTGTAACACTTATGATTTTATGTAGTCTAGAAGGTCTTAAATACATAAAACAGAAGTCTGGCAACGCCTAATTGTCTCAATAAATTTTTTAATACTAACTATTTTTAACTACATTAAACCGTAACAATTGATAGATTACAACATTTTTTAACATAATGGTTACTTTATCAAGTGTTCAAAATGCAAATAATTCGTTGCCTTAGCTATGCAAGACTTGATGGTTTAGTTTTGTAAACTAAGTTTATCAATATCCCCAATAAAAATAATGTTAAGGATCGAAATCAAGTGAACTTGGAGGCCATTCAATTCTGCCTCATCTACCAATGTATCATCCGAGAAATATCTCATATTAATTATGCCGAACATTTACACCAAATTGAGCTAGAGCTCCAGCTTGCTGAAACTATATCTGATTAAAATTGGCCCCAAACAAGTTTCTCAGTGTAGGTATAATTTCATTTCTAAGTAACATTTCGTAACTATCTGATGTTAAATTTCCTTTGATAAAAAATGGCGCAATTAACTGAGTACCTACTATACCTGACCATACATTTAATTTTTGTGGTCTTTGAGTATGGGTTTCACGCATCCAGTGTGGATTTATGTCACTCCAGTACCAAATTGTGTCGATTTACACTTCCACACAGTGTAAGAGTTGCTTCATCAGAAAAACATATTCTGTTAACGAAATTTTCATCATTTTCCATTTTATTCATCATTACCTCAGTAATCTTTAATCTACAATAAAAGTTATCTTCACCTTATTCTTGCAACAAGTTAATTTTGTATGGTTTAAATTTATTCTTACATAATACACGCAAGACTGAAGAACGACCTATATCATGTACTTGTGCAACCCTGGCGTTGTTGGAGAGCTACCTGACAGACAGGCTTCAGGTTGTCAAAGTCAAGAACTGTTTTTCTGAAGAGATTTCAATTAGGTCTGGCGTCCCACAGGGTGGTCATTTATTGACTATTCTTTTTATTTGTTTCATAAATGACATTTTAGAAATCTTTGAAAATTGTGTTAGTTTGTTGTTTGCTGATGATTTGAAAATTTTTAGAAATATTAAGGATGTTAGAGAGTGTGTAAAAATGCAAAAAGATGTAAACAATTTCTCACAATTCTGTACAAAGAATGACCTTTCACTTAATATCGAAAAATGTAAAATAATGCGCTTTTTTAGAAACTCACAACTTATCTTTTTTAATTACTCTATAAATAATATATTTCTGGAACCAACAAACACTTTCAAAGATTTAGGTGTATTTTTTGATCCTACTTTATGTTTCAAAAATCACTATAATTTTATTTGTAATAAAGCTTTTAAATTACTTGGATTTTTTAAAAGAACCTTGTCAGAATTCAATAACCTAGATTGTTTTAAAAGTGTGTATTTTTGTATGGTAAGATCAGTTCTGGAATATTCCAGCACTATTTGGTCTCCTTTATATAAATGTCATATTGAAAGCATTGAGAAAGTACAGAAAAAATGTTTGCGCTTTGTAGGCTATAACTTAGGGATTCCTTCAGAAGATATAGTGTATTGTGACATTTTAAATTTACTTAATAGACAAACATTAGAAAATCGTCTAATCGTCTAATCATAGATTCGCCTCAAATTTTTCAGAGAATCGGTCTTAGAGTTTCTCAAAGGTGCACAAGATCAAAGGACGTTTTTCACTTAGAATTCCAACAAACAAACTATTGTCCAAATAGATGTATAAGATGAATATGTCAATCTGGAAATGGCTTAGATGTAGACTTTTTTTTCTAGCTCTTTACATAGTTTTTGAAAAAGGCTAAAAAAATCTTTTTAAAATACAATGTAGGCTGTCACTGTAAACTGTCATTTAGGTATTTATTCTATTGAAATAAACGTAAAATAAATGTAAATAAACAATTTATTTATTTAAATTTGAAATGGAATAAAGTATTAATCAATTTTCAATACTTATCCAAGGTTTATAAAACAAGTTGAGAATCTGCTGATTACTTCATCAATTAATTCATGATGCATGTCACCCTACAATAATTATTAAATGCAGATATACTGTTACTAAATTTCACATAACCTTTTGTTTGGTTTGAGCTTTATATTCTTGCAATTTTGTGTGTTGCATTTTAAATTTATTTTTAGTTTTAATATTTTACATTTTTGATATTTATATATCAAATGGCACCTTTATTGGTACCACCCATTAATGACAAAGAAACATAAATGCTACCTTGTGGGTACCTTACTATGTGGACAATTTTATTAAGCATCATTGCATGATTAAGTGGAACAATCAGTTGTGGAAGTAGTGTAAAGTAAAAATAAGAGCAATAAAATATTGCTGAAGATATCAAAAGCCGTTGTATTGTAAAATCAATTTAAATTTGTTAATCTCTTACCTATATCTGCTGCTAACTTAAACTTTCTTTTGATATCAAAAAGCCTATCTGCCAGCCTGTAACCAATTTCATCCTTAAGGTAATTATACACATTTACATCTTCAGCTATAGCAGCTCTTTTTCTCTGAAGACTTTTTGTTTTTCGATCAAAAATATGAACAAAACCTGTTTCGTTTTTATGAAAGGTAGAACTTGTGGAAAGGTTCTTACAATTTATAAATACTTTACTTTGATTTGTAACAGAAAACAACTGTTTACTAAATAAAAAATATCTAATGCTATTCATTTTACTTTTTAAGAAATGGAATCAAATCATTATAAATTATTCTTGCATAATTAAAAATGAAAATATTTTGTCACTAATAAACAAGGTTAGGTCTTCTGAACCGTCAAAACAAAGTCAATTATTAGAATTTAGGAGGCACAAAAAAATATTTTTTATATACTTATAAAAAAATAAGTAGTATTAATAATTTCGTTTATAAAGTAATATTTTGCAAAAATATAAACAAAATGACAATATTTTTATTTATTACAATCTCGTGTTACTGTTTGTCTAATCTAATCCTAATATTCAAAAACCACTCGACCGTTTCCGATAATGGCAATAAAATTTTGTGAAAGTGTATTTGTTTTTACTACCACAGAATACAACCACCCAACCATTCATCCGATTTATAATAAATAGGTATTTAAAACATTTTTGCATAGAAAAACTTAAGTTTTTTAATAAAATATTACATAACATTTTTTTCCACTGGGCCATTCAATTTACAGTCATTTGAGTAGTTGCCTAATGTAGGCAACTTACAGTTGTTACAGACATAGCTGGTTATTCCTCTCATTACCACAAACCATACATACTCATTACATATACGGATGAGATTAATGCATGTTTAAAACAATTTTTTTATGACGAAATGTGGTAACAGTTCGTTTGACCATTAACATAAGAGTACAGGTGCAAAATTATCTAAAGGCGTAAATTTTTTCAAAACATTTGCTGGATATTGGAAACGGTGAAATCAAACTGTAGGTATCCAAATACAAAATGTATCAAACTCCCAAATAATTTCTACACTTTTGATGATACCAAACATGAATTAATTGGAAGTATCTTCCCGGCTATACTGAATAATTACTTGAATCATAATTGACTCAGTCGTTGAGTTGCGCCAAATGTAAGCATCTTAAAGTTGTTACAGACATTACTAGTTATTAATTTCTTTACATACACTGATGAGACCAAACATGAATTAGTTGAAAGTATCTTCCTGGCTACACTAATAAATAAATACTTGAATCATAATTGGCTCAGTGAGTGCGCAATTTTGGCGGCGAAAAATGTTGATGTTGGCAAAATTACCTTCCAGATTCAACAGTTATTACCAGGTAATCTGATATCTTTTAAATCAATCTACAGTATTGTTAATAAAGGCGAAACCAGAATTGATCCAACAGTTTTTAAATTCTCTGGATATACCAGGGATGCCGCCACACAATCTTCAGTTGAAAATCGGTTAACCAATTATTCTGCTACGCAATTTGAATCTACCCAGAATCTGCAATGACATACGTTTGGTCGTTAAAAGTATCACCGGAAATAATCATTAAAAGCAAACATTTTGATTGGACGATTTGACGGAGAAATCGTACTGCTGCCACGTATTCCAATGATACCCCTCATATAATGAGGGTATTGTAGTATATTTATATTGTTCTAATTTATAGTTCTTTATTCTAATTTATTGTCTATATTCTAATTTATTAAAACTCACAATAAGTAATTACTAATTTATTAATTAACTTTACAACTATTTATGTTACGTTTCGTTACAATTAAATCGCGTTTCCCGATCTTCTTATGACTAACTCCTCAATGAGAATCTTCCTTTATTTATATGAAACCAGCTTGTAAACAGAATTTTGTAGAAAATACGATGCTGTTCTCGATGTAGACACAGCGGCAACCGGTCTCAAAACTGGTATGTTCTTTATCGGCTCGTCCCCAGAAAATTCGATTGTTGTTTGTTTAACGAAGGGGACCCAAATGATGTCAGGTAGATTTTTGACCTAGAAATTACGAGAATCAATACAAAAGAATTAGTCATAAAATATTTACAGTTCTATACGCCATAACATTTAAAATCGTAACATTGCCCCCCTCTTAAAAGATGGTTCCTCCTGGAACCCTGTCGGGACTGGAACTGGAACGACATGCTGATATCGGCAACTGGACCCTCTTTTACAACTTCCAGTTGTATAAAAATGGCAAGGGACGGTTTTCTCTCCGCACCAGTGACTATGCGGATTGCAACAGACTAACACCTGGACTTCGGTGTCTTTAAAGATCTCCTCCACCATACTTCGAATAACCCTCCAATCTAATTATCGGCACTCTAACTTTGGCATGGCTAACTTTTGCACGTCGGACTCTAGTACGTGCTCTCTCAATCGAAGTAAAGCTTCCCATACATCTCGGTAGGTAGGTTGGTCACGGGCAGTGTCTTTTGTTACCAGGTAGAAAAGGTAACGTGATGCATCTTGGAGTTTCAAGGTTTTACCAGGAGCTGGCACTTGGCATTGAAGTTCTGCAACTCGACCAAACTTCCTTCGAAAGACGGATGCCAACCCTGGTGCGTCTTTGATACTGGCCGGGATGGTAAGGGCCAGTGAGTAGTCATCGGGAAGCGCAAGTAGATCTTGCCTTTCTTCAGTGGTAACACCATGTCTTGCTTTACCGGTACCTCCATAGGCACCCATGAATTCCTCAAACGTGAGGTCAGACACATCTTGGACTTGGTTTACTTCCACTTCTTCATCCAGCCGGTTATGGTGTACTATCATCGGCTTTCCTCTCGGAATCTTGCTTATTCGGTAAATAACATCATTGATCTTCTCCATAATGAGATATGGACCTTCCCAAAACTGTTGCAACTTGGGAGAACAGCCTTTTCGCTTTTTGGGATTATAGAGCCAGACTTTGTCGTTCTTCTTAAAACACCCCTTTTCGGCTTGCGTATCGTACCGTTTCTTCATTCGGCCACTAGCGATCTGGAGATGGGAACGGACCAACTCGTGTACATCGTCCATTCTTCTTCGTAATTCAATCACATAATCTTCACCTGCTACATCTTCTATAGGTCGACACCCAAACTCTAGATCACAAGGTAGTCGCATCTCGCGTCCGACTAGGACTCTGGCTGGTGTCTGGCCTGTTGACTCATTAACAGCAGATCTGTAGGCCATTGTGAAGAACGGGAGATATTGGTCCCAGTCTCGCTGATGATCGGATACCATCTTTGTCAAATACTTGCCAACTGTTCTATTCATCCGTTCTACCATACCATCCGATTGCGGATGATAAGCCGTAGTTCTTGTTTTCATCATACCCAGTCTATCACACATTCCTTGGAATAAGTCGCTTTCGAAGTTCCTGCCTTGGTCACTATGGATCTCCAAAGGCACTCCAAATCGGCTGATATATTCTTGGATCAATTTATCTGCAACGGTGGCGGCCTTCTGGTCTGGAAGTGCGTAAATCTCGACCCACTTAATGAAGTAATCCATTACTACCAACATGTACTTGCCTCCATTATCACTTTCTGGAAATGACTTAGCAATGTCCAAAGCTATTCTTTCAAACGGGCTTCCAACATTATATTGTCTCATAGGAGCTCTCCTTTTTCGATAAGGCCCGTTACTCGTAGCACAAATAGTACATTTCTTACACCAGTCTTTTACATCGTCGGAACTGTTCATCCAATAAAACCGTTCCCGAATTCGCTGAAGGGTCTTTTTCACACCAAAATGCCCTCCTGATGGACTGTCGTGTAACTGACGAAGTACTTCGGCTATTCTGCTCTTTGGAATCACCAACTGTCTTCTCTTCTCTGAACCGTCATCATTTTCCAGGACTCTCTTGTTCTTCCCTGATCTTGGTAGGCGTCCAGTCGTCGTGGACCACCGTCGTTCTTAGCACTGCTGCTTCCTTGGATTCCGTTTTGTTGCAGTGAGAACACTCTGATGGGCATGGTCTTCTGGAAAGAGAATCAGCGTTTCGGTGGCTAACTCCCGCCAGGTGCTCAATCTTAAAATCATATTCTTGGAGTCGTTCGATCCACCTGGCTATCTGACCCTCTGGATTCTTAAACTGCATCAACCACTTAAGGGCGGCATGGTCGGTTCGGATTAAAAACTTCCTTCCATAGAGGTATTGATAGAAGTGCTCTACTGATTTCACTACTGCCAGAAGTTCTCTTCTCGTGACGCAATAATTCCACTCAGGTTTTGAGAGAACTTTACTGAAATATCCAAGGACTCTTTCCTGTCCTCCCTGAATCTGAGACAGCACTCCTTTAATTCCCACATTACTTGCATCTGCATCTAAGATGAACTCTCCTTCTGGCAGTGGATACCCTAAAATTGGTGCTGTGATTAAATGCTTTTTTAAGGTCTCAAAGGCATTTTGGCAGTCTACATCCCAACGGTATTCTCTCGCTTCCTCTGTAAGTCGCGTTAATGGTTTAGCGATATCTGCAAACTTCTTAATAAACCTCCGGTAGTAAGTACATAGTCCCAGAAAACTTCTCACTTGGTGTTTCTCAGTTGGTTTTGGCCATTCCTTAATGGAATCGATTTTTCCCTTATCCACAGCCACTCCTTCTTTACTGACTATATGACCCAGATAATTGACTTTACCTTGAAATAGCTGGCACTTCTTGGGGTTTAACATCAATTGGGCAGCTTTAAGTCGATTAAAAACGTTTTCTAAATTCTTCAGATGGTCTTCAAATGTCTCCCCCAAGACGATTATGTCGTCTAGATAAACTAGGTATGTTTTCCAAGATAACCCTCTCAACACATTTTCCATAAGCCTCTCAAATGTCGCAGGGGCGTTACAAAGTCCAAATGGCATAACGTTGAATTGCCATAATCCAGATCCTGTGGTGAAGGCTGTCTTTTCTTTATCTACCGGGTCCATTTCTACCTGCCAGTATCCAGACTTCAAATTCAAAGTAGAAAATAATTTACTTCCAGCCAATGTGTCTAATGTGTCATCGATCCGAGGCAGAGGATAACTATCTTTCTTGGTAACGTTGTTCAGCAAACGGTAATCCACACAGAACCTCGTTGTTCCGTCTTTCTTCTTAACCAGGACTACCGGAGAGACCCATGGGCTCGTAGAAGGTTCTATCACCCCGTCTCTCTTCATTACCTGAACAATCGTTTCAGCTTCCTTTCTTTTCGCCTGTGGTAATCGTCGAGCTGTTTGACGAATTGGCTTAGCATTACCAGTATCAATTTTATGCTTAACAACGGTAGTTCTTCCTGTCTTTCCTCCTTTCGGTACGAAAATATCACGATACTGCCGAAGAAATTCCCTTAATTTCCTTTTCTCAATCTGATTCAGAGACTGTCCAGCAACCGCAACCATTTGATCAAATTTATCGTTGGAATTATCAGACGTTGTCGTCTGACGGATTATGGATGTGACAGGTACACAAGTTCCTACTTTTGTCTCTTTCTTGATGGTCACTGGGTAGTCATTGACATTAATAAGTCTCACAGGAATTTATATAGCCGAAGTCACTAATTCTTTTCCAATTATGATTCCACGGCCAACTTCGTCGTCATGATTCCAAGGCTCCGTCATAACAGGTGTTCCTTCGTCCACAATTCCCTGTAGCCGCGCTACTATTATCGTTTCACTTCTCGCAGGCACGACTGTATCTTCTTTAACGGCTGCTTGCATAGTGTTGTCATCATGTGGATGGAGAAATACCTCCTCGTTACCAACTTTGATTACCTTATTCTTAAAATCCAATTGGAATCCATGCGTATTCATTACGTCCATTCCTAATATAACATCCTCTTCGATGTCAGCAACTATAACAGTATGGACGAACTTTTCTGTTCCAATTCCTAATTGTACCTGGATTTCTCCATGAATGTTGGCATTTTCACCTGTAGCGGTCCGCAGTCGCAACCTCGTTGGTAACAGTTTCTTACGGCTGTTTATAACTGTCGGGCGAATAATGGTTCTTGTCGCTCCGGTATCCACCAACAACGTATGCTTTTTACCATTTATTTCTCCATCTACATATACACTATCTTCACGACATTTCAAAGAAGCTATTAGTATGAGAGGGTCTTTGGAAAAGTTCTGGGTCGAAGCTGCTCCCCTAAGGCCGACCCGATCTAGTTTTCCTGATGGTGAGTTTCTTGATTTGTGTCGTACCTAGGATGCTTACATGAACTTCGTACGTGTCCTATTTCGCCACAATTCCAGCATCTTATGGTCTTCGTTTTCTTGTATGTCATGCTTTTCATCATATTAACGAGCTGGTCAAGTTTATCTTCATCTTCTTCATCTTTTACAGTCCTAACTTTACTGTAACCGCCAGAGGCCTGCGTAGCTGACTCGTATTCGAGGGCGGCGGATAAGACATCAACCAGCGTCTTGTGACGAGCTAATCGTAGTGTTCTTTGCATCTCATGATCACGAAGACCATCAATAAACGTTTGAACGGCCAACTTTTCCATCATGTCTTCGGGAGCTGTTGGATAAGCATATCGCACTAATCTGGCGATATCTACTTCATATTCTTGAAGAGCCTCATCTTTCTTTTGTCTTCGATTTTTGAGCTGCGACTGATATACATGCTCCAAGTGTTCGTGGCCATATCGCATATTTAACCTCTTCTTCAGTTGTTCGAAATCATCCGTCTCCTCTACGGCTATGGTCTGGAGCACATCTAAGGCATCTCCTCGAAGAGCTATAGTCAGGTTTACAGCCTTTTCTTTTTCTGACCATCCATTCGCTCTTGCAGCTGATTCGAACTGTTTCATGTAGTTGTTCCATGACGATTTTCCGTCGAAAGTTAGAACTTTGACATGAACATAACCCCCGCTTCCTTCAAATTTCGGCCGTGTTTCCAACTTACATTTCGTCTCCTCTTCTTTTGTTTCTGCTATAATTGGATTGTTTTCTCTCTCTGCTGTCCCTGTTTCCTCCATCTTCCTTTCCATCTCTTCATCTTCTCTTCGAAGGCCAACATATCGGCAGCAACTTGGTTCTTTAACGAAGACACTCTATCATCGAGGGCAGACATCTCAGAAGTGACTTTAGAGATGTTAGCAGAAACTTTGCTTTCTAGAGAACAAATCTCGTTAGAAACTTTGTTCTCTAATGATGCTATATCACAGGAAACTGTGGCTACATCATCAGTGACTCTGGCTACATCGGAAGAAACTTTGTTCTCTAATGATGCGATGTCACCAGAAACCTTGGCTATCGACGAGATGACAGCAGCATGCTTATCTTCAAATATATACTTTGCCGGATCCAAACCTTCTTCCTCCAATCCTCCTTCTATTTTACGATTGTTAAATTAGATGTCGCTAGTGCGTCCGTATTCGAAGCCATGTTATTGTTGCTTCTTAAAAGACAGAAAATATTGATCTTTCACGTTGAGAACACCTTTGAATAACTGTTCTGATGAGACCTATTAGGTCGAAATACGTATCAACAGATACAAAGGCGCTGTTTGCGTGAAATCAAATATTTGCTGTCTTTTTCACTTTTTTCGGATTTACTCTGTACGAGTACAAGAAACCAATTCGCTAAGGATTTCTGCTTAGTTGAAAAGATGTGTCGTGGAATGCAAATTTTAGATTCCCCACGTCTCTTTTAACACCTTTATCAACGTCTGTTTTGCTTTGCAATTTTTAGAAAGCACAGATAAAAGCAGAAATCTGAATTGTGTTTCGAAACTATTTTACGATTGTTAAATTAGATGTCGCTAGTGCGTCCGTATTCGAAGCCATGTTATTGTTGCTTCTTAAAAGACAGAAAATATTGATCTTTCACGTTGAGAACACCTTTGAATAACTGTTCTGATGAGACCTATTAGGTCGAAATACGTATCAACAGATACAAAGGCGCTGTTTGCGTGAAATCAAATATTTGCTGTCTATTTCACTTCCTTCTTTAGTCGTTGGACTAACTCAGTCTTTTTTCCGGTAGAAGCTAATTCTCTGTCTTCAAGATGTCTTCTTAAATCCGTAACTGTGAGCTAGCTCATTAATTGTAGCCATATTTCACTTCTTTTTATTTCAAATTCAAATTAGATTTATTTAAAATTCCGCTTTTTTATTTGAATATCCCACTCCTGTACACCACTGTAGTATATTTATATTGTTCTAATTTATAGTTCTTTATTCTAATTTATTGTCTATATTCTAATTTATTAAAACTCACAATAAGTAATTACTAATTTATTAATTCATGAATTAGTCATAAAATATTTACAGTTCTATACGCCATAACATTTAAAATCGTAACAGTATCAAATGGAAATCGATCTAGACATAATAGACAAAATCGAAGTCAAAAGACTTAACTGGTATGGACACCTATGAATGCCTGAAAATCGATGGCCAAAAAAAATAAACGAATGGACTCCGCCAACTAGAAGAAAACGAAGTAGACCAAGATGATCCTGGAGAGACGATGTCGACGATGCAATGACCGCCAGAGATCTAACAACTGAAGATTGCTTCAAAAGAAAACGCTGGAAATTAGGATGCGAGGAGCGGCGCCAGCTGTAGAAGACTCGCTTCAAAAATTATTAGCATACAATGTTTATCAAACAAAAATCGTTCTACGTACGTGAACCTTCAATAATGCATGGATAATATAATACAATAACAATCTAAAATCGAGCTTATTATTCTACATAAATAAATCAAGTAATATTCAGTGTCCTTCCTAATGTAATTTTGGTATATCGTAGGGTATATAAGTATATCGACAACTTATTCATCATCACCATCATCATCAATGGCGCTACAACTCATCGTGAGTCTTTGCCGCGTTTACTATTGCCTTCCATGTTTGTCGGTCCTGTGCCAGTAATTCCCATTGTCGCCCTCCCATTTTCTCTAGATCTTCTTTGACTGCATCTTTCCACCTTTTTCTAGGCCTCCCTACAGACCTTCTTCCATCTGGCCTTTCCCAGAACACATTGTTTATAAAGCGATTGTCGTTACTGCGTATCACATGTCCTGCCCATCTGAGTCTATTGGCCTTTATATATCTGACTAGATTTTCTTTTCCGAATAGCGACTCTAGCTCGTTATTGTATCTGCGCCTCCATTCTTTGTCACGCTGTCTCTGCAAGGGCCATATATCGTTCGAAGAATTTTACGTTCCCACACTAGCAATTTATTTACTTCTCTTTTTGTTATCATCCATGTTTCGCTTCCATACGCGACTGCTGGTCGTATTATGGTCTTATATATCCGGATCTTTGCACCTCATGAAAGAAGTTTCGACCTTTTTGCGTAAAGTCATCTTATGAAATCGACCTACGTATAAAACCAGTAAACGATTTTCATCCATCCAGATGGATTACAACTGAGGAGGAGGATAAAACCAGCGTAATTCTAGTTTGGCAATGCTCTAGTTTTGTATTATATTTTTTACCGATCACCAAATCCGCAGCCAATTTTTTTAGGATTAACAAAATTTTCAAAAGAAGGATTATGATTCAAAAGGTAATTGGAGCTTTGGAAACTGCTACACGAAAGACTTCTGTGTATGAGCGGTCAAGCCATCTCCTCAAGTCTTTCAGACATGAGTTCTGGCGTCTTGCAACTGATCTTTACCTTCCAATATATTTGGAGTAATTCATATCTTTCACCTATCAACACATGATCAAAGTATTGTATTTTCCTCTCTTTGAGTATGCTTAGTAATTCTTTTTTTTTACTCATGGACCGAAGTACCTCACCGTTGGTAACTTTTTGTACCTATGGAAAGACATCTGTTCTAGATTCCATTGTCCAACTTTCACAACCATATAGCAAAACAGAGAAAACGTAATATCTGATCATTCGAATTCTGAGCTCTAGACTAACGTCTTCATCATCATCAGTTGGCGCTACAGCCCTTCGTGAGCCTTGGCCTGCTTCAAAACATTCTTTCATCCTTCCCTATCGAGTGTCTGTCTTCTCCAGCCCCTCACTGCAATCTTCCTCAAATCTTCCTGTACATCGTCCAGATATCTGAGTTTAGTTCGCCCCCTTCTTCTTCTTTCGACCGGCCTGTTTAGCATAGTTATTTTAGTGGGATCACTCTTATCCATCCGCATAACGTGGTCCACCCACCTTAGGCGGTTTATTTTGATGGTCTTCACAATATCTGCATCACCAAAAAGTCTATAGAGTTCAAAGTTATATCGCCTTCTCCACACATCCTGTTCGTTTACTCCGCCATATATGGTTCTCAATACTTTTCTTTCAAAGACTCGTAGTAACTCTTCATGTCGGGTCGTCATTGCCCATGTTTCCGATCCGTATGTGAGCACTGGGCGTATTAATGTTTTATAAAGTTTGCACTTTGTTGCTATTGACATACTTCTCGCTCTTAGTTGAGGGCCCAAGCCAAAATAACAACGGTTAGCCACGCATATTCTTTTTTTATCTCCATTTTTTATCCACGGTTGGATGTGATATTTTTGTAGTCTACCAGTGATCCTAAGTAGCAGAATTCTTCTACCATTTTTATCGTTTCATGTTGCACCTCTAAGTTATTTTGTTGAATTCTTGATATGGCCGGCATATATTTAGTTTTCTGAATGTTAATCAGAAGTCCGATGTTTTCTGCAGCATTTTTGATACGTGTGAAAGCCTCCACTGCTTCATTTTGGGTTCTTCCAATTATGACGATATCATCAGCGTATGCCATTATTTGTATACTACGGGTATATATCGTACCTTTTAATTTTATTCCCGAATCTCTCATAACTTTTTCTAACGCTAGGTTAAACAGCGTGCATGATCGCGCATCTTCCTGGCGCAGTCCTCTGTTGGTTTTAAATGGTTTTCAAACATCCCCTTGTATGCGCACTTTACATTAGACTTTCATCATTGTCATTTTAATTAATTCTACCAATCCTTTTGGTATTCCTAATTCGATCATCGCCAAATATAATTGGGACCTGTCAATAGTATCGTACACTGCCTTAAAGTCTACGAAGATGTAATGGCAGTCTATGTCGTACTCCGTCGTTTTTTCTAATATTTGTCTGATGGATATGTGATCAATGGTAGATTTGTTTTTCAAGAAGCCTCTTTGGTAGGATCCTATTATATTGTCAGTATACCGTGTCAGTCGTTCGTTAAGTATCAGGGACACAATTTTGTATGCTGTATTAAGAAGGAAAATCCCTCTAAAGTTGGAACATTCAAGAACGTTTCCTTTTTTGTGTATGGGGCATATAATTCCAGTATTCCAATCTTCTGGTAACGCGCGTTCTTGCCATACCTGTATTAGTAGTTTGTGAAGGAGGGTTACATATGTTTGACCGCCACATTTAAATATTTCTGCGGGTAGGTTGTCTGCTCCGGGTGACTTTTTTTCTGGCTAGAGACTGAATTGCTTTGTTTATTTTTTCCAAAGTTGGTAGTTCAGTATCCTCCTGTTCTATTTCTATATCATATCTACCTTCAGCTCTACTTTCTCCATTAAGTAGCGTACTAAAATGTTCCTGCCATCTTTCTAGTACTTCCACTCTCTCGTTTAAAAGAATTCCGTTAAGGGCCTTGACTTGGTTCGCTTGTGGCTTGAAAACTTTTCTTTTTGTGTTAACCTGTTTGTAAAATTTTTTGTATTCGTGTTTTCTAAGGCTTTCCATTTCTTCGAACTCTTTATTGATTTGTTGCCGCTTTTTCTGTTTGTGTTTTTGTTTTTCCTCTCGTCTCTTTACTCGATATTCTTCAACATTGCTCCTAGTCCTTCTGTTGATCATTTTCAGATACGCGTCGTCCTTCTCTTTCGTTTCTCGTTGGCATTCCTCATCAAACCAGTTGGTTTGCTGTCCTTTGGATACTTCACCCAGCACTTCCTCTGCGGTCTCTTTGAGCGTGGATTTTATAAACTCCCAATTTGTGTTAAGTTCAGTGGGATATACTATTTTACGATCTAAGCATATTTGGAAGTTTCTTACGACTTCAGTACACTTGTAGTACCTCCTATTGGGACACTGTCTATATGTTTGTTTTAGTTTCTCATAGAATTCTTCTTTTTCTGTGTTTGTTTTATCCTCAGTGGGGGCATGTGCGTTTATAAGACTGTAGTTAAAGAATGTTCCACGTATTCTTAGAACACATATTCTATGATCTATAGCGTCAAAACCTATTATTAGGTTATTAACTCTTTTGCTAACTACAAAGCCTATCCCAAAGATATGTTGAGTTTGATGGCAGCTATAATATATGCTATTCAGATTCTTCTGGAGAGTACCGGTCCCTTTCCATCGCATCTCCTGTATAGCTGTCCATATTATATTTGTTAAGAGTGTCTAAGAGACATCTCATCGCTCCTGCAGAGTACAATGTTCTCACGTTCCATGATCCAAATCGAATATCCTTTTTTCGTTTGCGAGATCGTCTACATAAGGTCCGTCCGGTTTTTGTTTTTTCAGCTATCGTAACAATTCTTTTTTTTTTCAGGGTATGGTTGTTAGCCCTACGCCCAACCCCCAGACTTGAAGGACCAGAGACTCTTCTGTTAGGGTTACCATACTTTAGTCTGTTTCGGTTCGCGGGTGGTATTTTATTTCCCACCTACCCGCCGATCCTGCGACCGGTTAGGGCGTTCCCCTATCCACCACCTGGGGACGCGTCCGATGGGAGACAGACACTCCACACGGAGGACTAACGTCTTATCTTATAAAAAATGTTTTTATCTTCATGACTGTTTTCCTCGCTTGTTCGATTCTTGATAGGATTTCTTTTTTGAGTTACACTGGCTGTTGATATTTGCTCCCAAATATTTTATAGAAGGTATCTGTTCTATTATTTGTCCCTGGACATACAAATGTACGTTTGTCGGTATCTTTGAAAATACTAGAATTTTAGAAGTTTAGTTTTGGAAACGTTTAGATGTAAACCGCACATTTCGCCATGACGAACTACCGCATTTATAACATTGTGTAGTTCTTGTGCGTTGTTTGCTATACGGTATTATCAGCGTACCTGATAACTATGCTCGTTCCGTTAATCTTGAATCCACCTTGGATCTCGTCTAATGCTCCTCTGAATATAGATTCCGAATATATAATAAATAAGACGCAACCTCGTCGGATTCTTATATCTTCAGGTTCTATAAAAGAGCTTCTACAGTTCCCAACCTGTTTCCTTAAGATACTAGTGGCAAATATCCATAGATTTTAAACAATTTGTGTTACTAATCAAAACAAATTATATGTTTATACTCTAAGGTTTTTTCAGGGTGCACTTTTAAATGTTTTTGTTAATTAGATGCCTTAGTATACTGCTCAAAACAAATTTCAAACATGAACCTACAGCTTTTCTCCAGAGTGTAATCTCAAACATGGTTTTGTACTGTTAAACGCCGTTGGTATTTTTCTGCAGTGTGTCTTCTTAAATTATCGATTCGAGAAAACTGCTTAAATCAAATTTCATACTTGTAAGATTTGTTTAATTGTGCACATTGAAAGGATTTTTCAAACTTCTTGTTTTACTAAATTGCTTTAAACGAATTTCACAACGATAAGGTTTTTCTCCAGTATGCATTCTCAAATTACTTTTCAAATCATATGCTTGAATAAACTGCTTAAAAAACTGGTAAGGTTTTTTTCCAATTTACACTCTCAAATGATTTTTCATGATCTGCATAAAACAAATTTTAAACTGGCAAGGTTTTTCGTCAGTGTGCACTCTTAAATGTCTTTTCAAATTACATGGTGCAGTATATTGGTTAAAGCAAATTTCACACTTGTTTAGTTTCAGTGTGCGTTCTTACATGTTGATTTAATAAAAGAGCTTCTCAAGTTCCCAACCGGTTTCCTTAAGATACTAGTGGCAAATATCCATAAAGATTTTAAACAAGTTGTGTTACTAATCAAAACAAATTATACATGTTATGTTTATAATTATTGCCAAACACTCGATATTGATGATAGGCTTTCAGTGGCTGTAAATTACGTTTTGTCTAAGCTATGAATGCATAGTTTTAATGTGCACGAAAAGAACAAAAGCAAAGTATAAAAGCTACTAACATTTCAATGAAAAATGCTGCTTTTTGGTTGGTCGGCCATCTATTCCGTTTCGCGAAAAGTCTGATTGGTCAAAGTCAAGTGGCAACTATTAGTAAGAAACATAACAACGATCCACTGAAACTCATAAGGGCAAGCCGCTATGCATCAATAATTTCAGGAAAAAATATAATTGTAAAAGAAATTTTGAAAAATTATAACATTGCACAAAAAATGGTTTGTGATTCAAGATAATCATTAAAATGACTCCATTAGAAGGATCAACGTACTTGCTAGATCGAAATAGGTCCAAAGACGCTTACATTAGTATGCATTGTAAAATGAAAGCAATAGGGGCGGATATTTTTCCAACGTATGCTGCAAACACGGAATATAGACCACCAGAGAAATTTTTAAAATTACAGATACTGTGGCCGAAGTTCCTTTGCAACTTCTATTAAACCACCCGGCAGATAGAATTGTAAAGTTATAAATAGATGTAATCATTAAGAACATAGAAAATAGTAACACGGCAGACCTTGAAGCTATTTTAATTTATTCATGGAGATTTGATGGAAGATTCAGATATGAGTGTGAGCAATTTTAACGATGAAAATGTTTTTGCCAGTAGGTACGCTTATACCGTAACGTCTATCAACTTTCTCAAACATTGTATTGTGCAGTAATAGAGCCTCACAATCTGCAAGATTTTTGCCACCTTATCAATATTTAGCATTTGAAGATACAAAACTGTTTTCTGAATGCCTTGGACTATTTTATACTTTTTTTTACTTAAAAAGCATTTTAAGTGCTTTGTCTTGAAAGTTTCCGACAAATAGCATTCTTTTTAACAAAACTGTGGCTCGATACGGCTAGGATCTATGTATCTCATTACTCATGGTATCCCATACCATCATCTGTTGATAAATTTCTAATTCAATTTACATAACACATCAAATATAACTTCCCACACATTAAATATAACTTCCTACAGAAGTCTGAGATTTACTTATTGTACCTGAAATATATAAAATTTAAATGCGGATCATGACGAAGAGAAGGAAGAAGACATAATTGAACTTCCAGAAATGTTCTCATCCTTGGACGAAATTGTTTTTTCGGATGAGAAGTTGAGAATTAAAACATATTTTCATAAAATATTAATAATTAACAACAAATGATCATCATCTTGGTGCTAAAGCCCTTGGGGGGTCTCAACCTTCTCAAGCTTTCTACGCCATTCTGTTATGTCCCTTGCTTGCATTTTCCAGAGATTTACTTATTGTACCTGAAATATATAAAGTTTAAATGCGGATCATGACGAAGAGAAGGAAGAAGACATAATTGAAATTCCAGAAATGTTCTCATCCTTGGAAGAAATTGTATTTTCGGATGAAGAAATTGAGAATTAAAACTTATTTTCATAAAATATTAATAATTAACAAAAAAATGATCATCATCTTGGTGCTAAAGCCCTTAAAGGGTTTCAACCTTTCTACGCCATTCTGTTATGTCCCTTGCTTGCATTTTCCAGTTGCCGACTGCAATTTTCTAGGTATGTTGTGTTACCCCGTCCATCCACCTCAGCTTTGGTCTACCCCGTCTTCTCATTCTCACGGGTTGCGCTGTTAGAATCTTTTTTATCATGTTCGATTCAGCGCCCGGGCTACATGTCCTGCCCACTGCAGGCGGTTTCGCTTAATTATAGTGGTAATATGTTTACCACCAAACTTATGCTTGTAGATATTCTGCAGTTCAAAGTTATATCTACCCCTCCATATTCCGTTCTCACAGATCGCTCCGAATATCTTGCGTAGCACCTTTCTTTCAAAAATCGATAGAGCGTATTCATCTGTTTTAGTTAGCGTCCATGCCTCTGATCCATATGTGAGAACGGGGACTATCAGTGTTCTATACAGCCTTATTCGAGTTTTTTGAGGCAGGCGTTTGTTAGCTAAGTACTTTGATAGACCACGATAACACCTGTTTGCAATTATTATTCGCCTTTTTATTTCCTCAGATGTGTTATTATTGGGGTTAACCGATATCTCTAGATATATGAACTCTTTGACTGCTTCGAATTTTTAGTCATTGATGATTAAATCTGCGTCAACATTTTCAGCTCTTGTGTTTGTGTTAGTCACCATGAATTTGGTTTTATTTTGATTTATATGTAACTCCATTCGTTCTGCTGTTGCTAACTACTCGGTTAGGAATTTCCGCAGTTCTCGCCCTGTTCTTGTTATAATGTCAACGTAATCCGCATATGCTAGAATTTGGACTGATCTATTAAATATTGTTCTCCTGCTATCTAAATTAGCGTCTCGTACAACTATTTCTAAGGCGACATTAAAAAGCTGACGCACCAGCGCATCTCCATGCCTTAACCTCCTATGTATTTCAAATGGGGTTGACGAGTCGTTTTAAATTTTTATTGCTGATTGCATCTTCGCCATTAACAAAGAATAAAAATTAAAAAAATCAATGATTTTTAATTAATTTAGTATAATTTAATTAATAGAAATAAATAAATTTAATAAAATACATTTTAATTCAATTTTTATTATTATAATAATATTCTTTTCTGTGCATTACACTATTTTCACATATTGGATCCGCAATTTTGAATTTTTAAAATGAAATATCAAAGTCGGAATGATCTTTCCTAGTAAATTGTTTAAAACATATTTCATACTTCTAAGATTTTTCTCCAGTGTGCTTTTCCTAATGACTTTTTAAATGAGCCATCAGAGAAAAAAAATTTTACATTGGTAAGGATTTTAACGAGTAAGAAAGGTAAGAAATTTACTCTGTAAAAGAAATTTCAGATTGGTAAGGATTTCTCCCGTGTGTACATTTAAATGCCTTTTCAAACTTACTCTTTCACTAAATTGCTTGATACAAATTTCACCCTGGTAAGTTTTTTCTCCAATGTACACTCTCAAATAATTTTTCAAAATTCCTGTTTATGGCTTTTCTCCAGTGTGCACTCTCAAATGCTTTTTTAAACATCCTGTTTCATTAAACTGCTTAAAACAAATTTAACACTGAAAAGATGTTTTTTCTTTAGTGTGCACTATCAAATATCTTTTCAAATCTCACACTTCTATAGTTTGTTTCCAGTATGAGTTCTTAGATGTTGGTTTAAATGATCTTTTCTAATAAATTCTTTAAAACAAATTTGACACTTATAAGATCTTTCCCCAGTGTGCACTCTCAAATGCATTTTCAAACTTTCCGTTCGACTGAACTGCATAAAACAAATTTCACACTTGTAAGGCTTTTCTCCAGCATGCACTTTCAAATGTCTGTTCAAATTACATGCTGCAGTATATTGGTTAAAGCAAATTTCACACTTGTATAGTTTGTTTCCAGTGTGTGTTGTAAGATGTTGATTTAAATAATCTTTTCTGGCAAATTGTTTAAAACAAATTTCACACTTGTAAGATTTTTCTCCAGTGTGCGTTTTTACATGTTGATTTAAATAATCTTTTCTAGTAAATTGTTTACAACAAAATTCACACATGTAAGATTTTTCTCCAGAGTGCACTTTCAAATGCTTTTTCAAACTTTCTGTTCGACTGAACTGCCTAAAACAAATTTTACACTGGCAAGGTTTTTCTCCATTGTGCACTTTCAAATGTCTGTTCAAACTGCATGCTGCAGTATATTGATTTAAGCAAAATTCACACTTGTATAGTTTGTTTCCAGTGTGTGTTCTTATATGTTGATTTAAATAATCTTTCCTAGCAAATGATTTAAAACAAATTTCACACTTAAAAGATTTTTCTCCAGTGTGCGTTCTTAGATGTTTAATTAGATAATCTTTTCTAGAAAATTGTTTAAAACAAATTTCACAGGCATAATCCTTTCCGTTATTGTCGGTTCCAAAATGGTTTTTCAATTTATCTGCTCCAGTAATTTGTTTAAAACAAATTTCATATTTGTACAGTTGTTCGACAGTCTCTGCTTCTATATGTTCGTTTCTGTCCTGGAAAAAACCTAAAATAAAAACCAAACTTTAAAAATTTGTTTATGCGGAATATACAGGGCAAAAAAATGTAAATATGGGTTCACGTAAAAGGTCCATTAGAGTTTTGTTACAACAATACAACTTTAAAATCCACAAGGAATCTAAGTTTCTGTAGTTGGCTGTATACCATATATCAAAAAAAAATTATTAAAAATCCTTTATAAAAGGTATATAATTAAAAAAAAAAAAAAACCAATCGGGCTATATCACAAAACGTTTTCGGAATCCATGTTTCATCATCAGTGTCATAAAAAGTATATAACCACTTAAATAAAAAGAATGCTAGGTATACATGTATGTAGCCACCAAATATGTGGATAAAAACTCGTTAAAAATTGTTTGTTTAAATTTAGTTTATATTAAGTGTTATTAATTATTATGTTAAAGTTACCAGTGGATTTGGTAACATGGCGACGTTTGACTCCACGTGAAGTTGCTGGTTCTGAGACGGTGTGTCTACGAGGACTTGATGAAAGCAACTGATTGAAATGACAATGTTGACAAGTTAGGACGGAAGTCCGAACAAAGCAGTCAGTCTAACTTTATGTGTGTCTACTTAAGACAGAAGTCAACAAAATAATATAACAGTAGCAACCATCAATGTTGTTTTAAATTGTTGATTTGTCCTGATTTTATTTTTAAGAAACTGGAGAAAATTGTTTTATTAAAGTAATGTATGTGGAATGAATTGTGGTGAGAAAATTATGTGGGTATTGTTAGACAACCAACAATACATACATCTAAAAGTGGTGTGAATTAGAGATTCTAATATAAGCCTCTTAATGTTTCTTCAAAATTTGGTACCTGGAAAAAGGAAAATAGACATATGTGAGAAGTTGGATTCTTGAAAATTTATTGTTGATGGATGATATGAATAAATATATTTTATATTTGAAAGTGGTATTGAGTGAATAAAATGAAAGCTTTTATAATGTAATGTTCATGTAATATTTAACTTATAACTTAAGCATAGAAGGCCCTGTATGTAAAAAAAAATTGGTACCTGGTAAATGTAAATATTACAAAAAGTTACAAGTTCATGAACATAAATAACTGATTAAGTGTTAATGGGCGAAGTTAGTTAGTTGTTTTTTGTGTGTTAACAATTATATGAGATGAACAAAAATCGATGGTTGGGATGTTGGACATGGTTTTGGCTCCACAACCCATGGTGGGTCTTGGCCTGCTCCTATTCTTCGCCTTGACTTTCCAGTTTCGTACTCCCAACATTTTCAAGTCTTCCTCCACCTGATCCTTAAATCGTGCTCTGGGTCTGCCTCTCCTTCTCACTCCCTCTATTCTTTGATTATAAATATGTTTTGGCGGCTCCATCTCATTCATTCTCTCTATGTGACCTAACCACCGAGGCCGGTTTATTTTTATGGACCTAATAATATCAGTATTGTCATATAGGCGGTAAAGTTCGAAATTATAGCGTCTGTGGCATAATCCGCCCTCCTGTACTCCTCCATAGATATGCCGGAGGATTTTACGCTCAAAGCATCTTAAACGTTCTTCATCGCTCTTTGCCATCGTCCATGTTTCCGACGCGTATGTGAGGATGGGCTTGATAAGAGTTCTGTATATCACTAGTTTCGTTCTTTTTGTAATTAGGCTTGTAGTTAAAAAAATTTTTAATCCATAATAGGCTCTATTTGCCAGATATATCCATCTGTTAATTTCTGCACTTCCTGCATTATTCTGATTACTTTGTGAGCCTAGGTAAATAAACTCTTACTCCTCCGAAACTATATGTTCCGATCGTTAGATCTTCGGGTTGTGCTGCTTGTATATAATTTGATACTTTCATATATTTCGTCTTACTAGTGTTAACCTTTAGTCCCATTCTTTTTGTTACTGCTTCAAGCGCATTAAATTATTCGACCACATCCGCCTTTCTTCTTGCAATAATGTCGATGTCATCGGTGTACGCTGCGATTAATAATAGTTCCTCTAGTTGTTATTCCAGATTCTCTTATCGCTTTCTCTAGTGCAATATTGAACAGAAGGCATGATGGGCTGTCTCCTTGTCAAAGTCCTATCTGAGACTGGAACGTTCTGGAAACTCCATTCTACACTCTAACTTTACACTCGACTCTTAAGAGGGTCGCTTTCACCAATTTTACCAAGTGTACTGGTATGCTGAATTCTATTATGGCCTTGTACAGTGCGTTTATTTCAACACTATGATAGGCACATCTACAATCAACAAACAGGTGATGAGTATCAATGCCATACTCATGTTTTTTCCAGAGCTTGCCTTAGAAGGAATATTTGATCGGTTGTTGATCTTTCTTTACAAAACCCACACTGATATTTACCTATTATGTCTTCACAATTTCCCGATAGTCGGTCGTAAAGAATATATGCCAATATTTTATATGTTACGTTTAGGAGGGTTATTCCTCTGTAGTTGTCACATATTGTTTGATCTCCTTTCTTGTGGATAGGTACAATTATACCTACATTCCAGTCTTCTGGCAACTTTATTTGCTTCCAGATCAGTTCTACCAGTCTACATATACAGTATGTCAGGTTTTTTTTGTTTGCCGTTTGCCCTAGGAGCTTTGTTTTCTTTCAATTTTTGTATAGCTTGGATGACTTCTACCTCTGTTGGGATGTTATCTTTCTCTCTTTCATCGTCAATGTCCTCGAGTTGAATTTCTGATTCGTGGAGCCCTGTCTCACCTCTTATATTTAACCTTTCCTCGAAGTTTTCTGCCCACCTTTCTAGTATCTGGTCCTGATCACCAATGATCTCCCCTGTTCCATTTCTAACGATTGATAATCTTGGTTTGAATTCTTTCCTGTTCTGGTTAATCCTCTTGTAGAACTTTCGCGTTTCTGCTTGTGTCTTATAGCTCTCTAGTTCTTTTAGTTGACTCTCTATATACTCTTTCTTCTTTTTTTAAGTATTCGTTTGTACTTCTCGTCTCAGCTGGCTATACTCTTCCCCTGTTTGTCTCGTTCTTCGCCCTTGGAGTCTTCTATATGCCTGATTTTTTCTTTGCGTTGCTTGTGCGCATTCCTCATCGTACCAAAGTCAAACAACAACGGAACTCGACTAATACACTTAGCCTCCTCAATGAACATGGTGATTGCCAGCACATGCCTCAGGCACAAAGATATACATAAGGGAACATGGAGAAGTCCAGATGGGAATACAGTAACCAAATCGACCATGTGGCGGTTGACGCAAGACACTTCAGCGACATGATAGATGTACGTGCAAGACGCGGGGCGAACATAGACACGGACCATTACCTACTACAAGCTAAACTATGAGCTAGAATCTCCAATGCAAAGAAACAAAAATGAGTTAAAGAGGAAAGGCTTAAAGTAGAAGCGTTGAAGAACCCTGACATAGCTAAGAGATTCGAGGAAAATCTCGACAGCAAGCTGGAAGGCTGCACGGATGATATAGTTGAAGATATTGACAACTATTGGAGGCGGTGTAGAGTTATATTGGAAGAAGTGGCAACTGAAGTTATCGGAAAGTAAAAATGTAAAAAATTAAGGTCAGACTGATGATCGTAGTACTCAACTTATATTAAGAAGAAAAGGCCCTATCTGTTATAAAGCAACACTAGGTACATGAGAAATATAAAAGGATAAGTTATAAGTTCATGAGCTTAATAGATTATTGGTATATATTGACAAGAACTCTGAAAATGAGACAGTTGTAGGTGGCTCTGTTAAATTTTAGTAAAAAGGAGAAAATCATGGTGTTTTTTTTATAAAAAATTGTGAGAAGAGGAAAAACTACAGAAGGCTGAGGTCTCCAGAGATCCGAAACCAAACCCTGAGGGAGTTATATGGATGAGTAAAATAAGAACTGAATAGTTTAGGAGGGGGATGATGAATAATCTACTCTGAATTTAGAGGTGTCGAAAAGAAGCATGGAAAACATTAGGTATAGGGGTCTGACTTGAAGTTTGGGTTAAATAGAAAGAAGTGGGGAAAGATGGAGAGTATAATGTATTGAAAGAGAGGTTTTGGAGTAAACTAAGGAGGATGAATAGTTGACGAACGAATAATGATAAATATAGATTTTGTTGTAGAAGTAAATTAAGGATGTGGGTTATGAGAATAGTTGGCGATGGAGAGGGAGGAAGTCTCGATTGAATGAGACATGACGATTAACGCAATTTGGGCTTTTATGTTTTTATTTAAGAATTTTGAGGTCTTCATATAAGTCTAATTTGAGGAAGTTTTTTGGGGGATATTGTGAATAAGTGAAACATCTTCTAGGATAGTGAGGGTGTGGTTGTGTTCTTTGAGATGTTGAGAGAAAGTGTTCGGAATATAGATTCCGAAAACGTTTTGTGATATAGCCCGATTGGGTTTTTTAAATTATACAGGGTGTTTCAAAAAAAGGTAACCCCGTCTCTAGGTTAGGTAAAAAACTGAAAAATAATTGGGGTTTGCTTAGTAAAAAATTTTGTAACGCCATACGTTTTCAAGATACAGGCCGTTGAAGAAAAAAAAAATTTACGCATTTTTTACGATTTTGCCGAAACTACTGGCAACATTGTAATGAAATTTTTTCAAATATGTTTTGAAAGCTGATACATCCCATGCATTTGTTTTTATATCTGATTCTCATAGAGGGCGCTAGTTACACGGATCGTACTAAGTATTAGTCAATATAACTTTTTTAAGAGTATAATTATTAATCACAATTCCAAGTAAACTTAAACATCATTCAATTTTACACGAAAAAGGTACTCTTGGTAAAACTCGATACTGTGTACCATTTTCGGAATATTTTGATTTGAAAATTATGAAGTGATAATTGATGCTGGTATAAAATAGTTAGTAATTAAACAAAACTCACAAGAAGAAAATTAAATTAATAACTAAGAACATAAATGCCCTCCGTTTTCGCGAATACACAAGTATATTCTTTTTTCTAAAGATTCCATTAACCTTCTAAACGGTAGGGGATCAGCTATGATGTCATTAAATTGACGTTGAATTCTTTCTTCCAATTCTTGGGCTGAATTTACCTCTGTAGCATAGACTTTTTCCTTAATATACAACCAAACTGCGTAGTCCAAAGGGTTAAAATCGCATGACCGAGGAGGCCAATGAATCGGAGCTTCTGTACCTCTACCAATCCATCGATTCGGAAAATGATTACTCAACCAATTACGACACCTTCTATCAAAGTGTGGTGGAGCTCCATCGTGTATAAAGAATAAAGATATTCGCTCGTTTAGCGTTAAATCTTTTAATATCTCGAATAAGGAATTGTTTAAAAAATCAAGATACGTATCACCATTTAAATTTCCAGGTAGAATATGATAACCTACTAATGTGTTACCTATAGTTTCTGCCCAAACATTAACTTTAAATGAGTGTTGGTAACTCGTGAGTCCTCATCACACCAGTAGTGTGTATTATGGGAGTTAAACATACCTTGTCGCGTAAAGATGGCCTCGTCCGTAAAAAGAATGCATTTTAAAATTTTTTTATTGTGGGCTGTCCTTTGTTGCAATGTTTCACAAAAATCCACTCTAACCGGTAGATCATCTGGCAAGAGCTCTTGGACTTGTCTGTAATGATAAGGATGTAATTGCTGTTCTTTCAGTATTCGCCAAGTACTTGAAGGAGAAGTATTTGTTTGTCTTGCTATATTCCTTACGCTAACTGTTGGATCTTGATCAAGTAAATTTAAAATATTATTTTCTTTATTTGATTTTACAAATAACAAGGTTTCAAAACTCTAATTATTGTTGATTTACCGTCATAACAATCAATAAATGTCAGATTTCCATTGCACACTTGGAGAAAATAGAGGTATACCTATTAGAACTTTATCATTATTACCAGCATCAATTATTACTTCAAAATTTTCAAATCAAAATATTCCGAAAACGGTACACAGTATCGAGTTTTACCAAGAGTACCTTTTTCGTGTAAAATTAAATGATAGTAAATTAAACAAATTAAGTTTACTTGAAATTTTGATTAATAATTATACTCAGTTATATTGACTAATACTTAGTACGATCCGTGTAACTAGCGCCCTCTATGAGAATCAGATATAAAAACAAATTCATGGCATATATCAGCTTTCAAAACATATTCGTATAAAATTTCATTACAATGTTGCCAGTAGTTTCGACAAAATCGTAAAAAATGCGTAAATTTTTTTTCTTCAACGCCCTGTATCTTGAAAACGGATGGTGTTACAAAAATTTTTTACTAAGCAAACCCCAATTATTTTTCAGTTTTTACCTACCCTAGAGACGGGTTACCTTTTTTTGAAACACCCTGTATACCTTTTTATAAAGGATTATTAATAAAATACAACTTTAATTCTCGACCACCTAAAGGCTTTCTTAAAACCTTAAAATTTAGGTTTTTTTTATCTTATTTTAATAATTCGTTGAGCTTTAATGAGGGACAAAGGAGTAGGATGCAAAAATATCGAGTTGATTCCAGTTTACTCCACTTAGCCTCTTCTACTCAAATCCACTCTCACCTTCACGTTGGTGTCCCCTGTTAAACCGAGAAACTCAACTGGAGATCCGGTATCCAACTCGGGTGGAAGGTTGAGTCGGCAACTGACAAGAGCGGGTGAACTGGTCCTCCAGGTTGGGGGTTAGGCAGTGAGTTAACACCCCCTCATGTAAAAATTCTTCTGTTACGAACACTTTAAAACAATCAGCCAGACGGATTTTTTGTCGACGACTTGACAAACGAAATAAGGTTAATGATATTATGTAAGTGATATTTACTTTGTACCTTGTAAGAACAAAACTCAGGGCTCGGATATCAAAAGCTAAGAAGGGGCAGGGCACAAAATCTATGAAATATAATACATACTGATGTGCTAAAATCTGAAGACGCTAGGGATAATTACAGCAAAATTTTAAATGAAGAGCTGACAAGAATCGACGAAAATTTGAGTAAAGAACACTGAACCAAATGCAAGGAAGCTATCCATACAGCGGCTACAGACATTTTAAAACCTAACCAGGCCAAAATAAACGGAGATTGGTTTGACGAAGAACGTAGATCCATTAAACAACAGAAAAATGAAGCATATAAGAGACTTCAGCAGTGCAGAACGAGATCAAATCTGGAAGACTATGAAAATCTTAGACGAGAAGAAAAAGGGACGTTTAGAAGGAAAAAGAAAGAGCCATACGAAAACGCTATAAACGAGATTGTTAACCACCACATTAGAAAAGAATCGCAAAAACTCTACCAGAAGATAAACAGCTGCAGAAAAGAATTCAAACCCAGAATAACAGCATGTAAAGACAAATATGGTTCCATAATTAGTGACAAAGAACAAATACTTAACAGGTGGGCGAATCATTTTGAAGAACTGCTTAGCGACAGTCGTGAAGAAGACCAAATAGAAATTACTTTGCCTGAAATGGATGAAACCGCTTAAGAGCCGCCCCCACCGAAGAAGAAATTAGAGAATCCATTTAAAAACTGAAAAATAACAAACCCCCTGGTTTGGACAATCTTCCTGCCGAACTCTTTAAAAATGGTGGTAACACACTTTTTAAACACATGCATAAATTAGTAACCGAAATCTGGCAACAGAAGGAAACACCCGGTGATTGGAAATTAGGTTTAATGCACCCTCTTCACAAAAAGGGAGATATGAAGGTGTGTAATAATTATAGAGGTATCCCTCTACTTAACGTGGCATATAAAGTATTGTACAAAAGATTGATTCCTATGCTGAACAAATAGTTGTTTCGACAGTCAACAGACAAAAACTTCTACAGGCTATGGTGGAATTTCAAATGCCGCTTCATTTCCGTTCAACTTACGGAACTTACACTCACACGCGTAGAGAGTGTAGTCAGAATCCAAAACGACTTTTCAAGACCCTTCCATTCTAAAAATGGACTGAGAAAGAGAGATGGACTGTCGTGTCTCTTATTTTATTAACCTTGCACTAGAAAAAGTAATTCAAGAGTGTCATATTAATACGAATGGCACGGTTAATAAAGCTGTACAAGTGGTCGGATATGCAGATGACATAGGTCCATAGGTAGGACATTGCTAGGTCCACAGAATCTCTGATCAAAGCATTTCGATCATTAAGAGTGCCTACATTGAGAATGGGAGTAAAAATAAAAGCACAGAAAACCAAGTATATGTATTGTACTAGATCAGGCAATCAGATACCTAGACTATTAATTGATGATCTGGAACTGGAAGATGTGGACAACAATGTCAGCGAAGAAATTATAAGAAGAATAGTACTTGCCAATAAGTGCTATTATGGCTTGAAGAAACAGATAGCCCCAAAACTATCCAGAAAAATTAAAGTTACCATTTATATAAAACACTAATAAGGCCAGTGTTAACATACGGGTCAGAAACTTGGTCACTTACACAGAACGACCAAGAATTGCTTAAACATTTCCAGAGAAAAATTCTAAGTAAAATATATGGAGGACTCCAAGAACAGGGTTTGTGGCGTAGGCGCTACAACTTTGAGTTATCTAGAAGTTTTGGGAAACCTGACGTTGTAAAATGTATTAAATTAACACGCCTTCGATGGATAAGTAATTAGGAAAGATGAAGATGCAACAATCAAAAAAAATTTCGACCGAAGAGGACCAGTGGGAAGACGAGCCAGAGGAAGGCGAAAACTTGGGTATCAAGATAACATAGAGGATGATCTAAAATCCATCGCAGTTGAAGCATGGAGAACAGTTGCTAGAGACAGGGTGAATGGAAGATTACTCTGAAGAAGGCTTTGGCACATAACAAGCTGTAATGCCACTGATGATGACATTGAGTTTTAATATTGCAGAATAATCAAACAGATGAGAAAAATCATTAACAACCACATATGTTGGCTGTTGGCTTATGTATGAAGCAAAAAAAAAGCTCAATTTTTAGGCAGTCAAAAAAAATATTTAAAGGTTTGGGCTAAGAAATTCAATAAGTAGACATTATTGTATATATATATATATATATATATATTATATATATATTATATATATACATATATATATATATATATATGTATATATATAATATATATATATATGTATATATATATATATATATATGTATATATATATATACATATATATATATATATATATATATATATATATATATATATATATATATATATATTATATATAGTGAAAAGGAGATAATACTGGGAAGTACCCTTATATAACTGAGGAAGCAAAATAAAACTAGGGTGCTTCGTTCGATGTGCTTTTAATTAAAGGTCTAAGCTTTCGTCAATGATTATTGACATCATCAGAGTAAACTACAAAATAATTAAAATTGTCATTAAACGGGTTGATTGAAAATATAATATAATATATTTTCAATCAACCCGTTTAATGACAATTTTAATTATTTTATTTTTTATATTTTATATTTATTTCAGTATTCGTTGTTAACATTTTAGATTATATATGTCATGTTTACATTTTAAATTATCCCGCTAGTTCAAACAAGTTTAGTGACACCGCCGATAATTGTTAATTACTTTTAGATTGTTTTTAAACTAGTAAAATTTTTAAATTGTTTGTGGTTAGATTTATAGTAAATATATCGTTTATAATTAAATAAAAAAAAACACATTGTAAACTATGGATACCATTTCTGCAACTATGTTTAATATATACATAGACAATACTCTCTTTGTGTTCAACCCAAGTCACTGAGTTACTTGCTAGAATTAGGGTAAGTGTTTTATAAATTTGTATACTTAGGTTCCACTTGTTCATTGTTTGTTCTCTCGTTTGTTTGTAGTTTACTCTGATGATGTCAATAATCATTGACGAAAGCTTAGACCTTTAATTAAAAGCACATCGAACAAAGCACCCTAGTTTTATTTTGCTTCCTCAGTTATAAAAGGGTACTTCCCAGTATTATCTCCTTTTCACTACATAGTACTCGTACCCGTTATCATCCTTTTGGTTATATATATTGTAGGCTCCGTTAATAAATAATATTGTTCTAGTTTTCTTAAGTTTATTTAGCGGAAAGAAACACTAATTGTACATAATTCGACATAATAGTTTTCATAACATTCAGATGGCCATAATTCATAATCACAAGTTCAAGTCTAAACATAAAGTGTGTGGTTATCTTCTTTTTTTTTCAAATTGAGTGACAATCAGATCTGTCCCCCCCCCCCCCCCCCCCCCCCCCCCCCCCCCCCCCCCCCCCCCCCCCCCCCCCCCCCCCCCCCCCCCCCCCCCCCCCCCCCCCCCCCCCCCCCCCCCCCCCCCCCCCCCCCCCCCCCCCCCCCCCCCCCCCCCCCCCCCCCCCCCCCCCCCCCCCCCCCCCCCCCCCCCCCCCCCCCCCCCCCCCCCCCCCCCCCCCCCCCCCCCCCCCCCCCCCCCCCCCCCCCCCCCCCCCCCCCCCCCCCCCCCCCCCCCCCCCCCCCCCCCCCCCCCCCCCCCCCCCCCCCCCCCCCCCCCCCCCCCCCCCCCCCCCCCCCCCCCCCCCCCCCCCCCCCCCCCCCCCCCCCCCCCCCCCCCCCCCCCCCCCCCCCCCCCCCCCCCCCCCCCCCCCCCCCCCCCCCCCCCCCCCCCCCCCCCCCCCCCCCCCCCCCCCCCCCCCCCCCCCCCCCCCCCCCCCCCCCCCCCCCCCCCCCCCCCCCCCCCCCCCCCCCCCCCCCCCCCCCCCCCCCCCCCCCCCCCCCCCCCCCCCCCCCCCCCCCCCCCCCCCCCCCCCCCCCCCCCCCCCCCCCCCCCCCCCCCCCCCCCCCCCCCCCCCCCCCCCCCCCCCCCCCCCCCCCCCCCCCCCCCCCCCCCCCCCCCCCCCCCCCCCCCCCCCCCCCCCCCCCCCCCCCCCCCCCCCCCCCCCCCCCCCCCCCCCCCCCCCCCCCCCCCCCCCCCCCCCCCCCCCCCCCCCCCCCCCCCCCCCCCCCCCCCCCCCCCCCCCCCCCCCCCCCCCCCCCCCCCCCCCCCCCCCCCCCCCCCCCCCCCCCCCCCCCCCCCCCCCCCCCCCCCCCCCCCCCCCCCCCCCCCCCCCCCCCCCCCCCCCCCCCCCCCCCCCCCCCCCCCCCCCCCCCCCCCCCCCCCCCCCCCCCCCCCCCCCCCCCCCCCCCCCCCCCCCCCCCCCCCCCCCCCCCCCCCCCCCCCCCCCCCCCCCCCCCCCCCCCCCCCCCCCCCCCCCCCCCCCCCCCCCCCCCCCCCCCCCCCCCCCCCCCCCCCCCCCCCCCCCCCCCCCCCCCCCCCCCCCCCCCCCCCCCCCCCCCCCCCCCCCCCCCCCCCCCCCCCCCCCCCCCCCCCCCCCCCCCCCCCCCCCCCCCCCCCCCCCCCCCCCCCCCCCCCCCCCCCCCCCCCCCCCCCCCCCCCCCCCCCCCCCCCCCCCCCCCCCCCCCCCCCCCCCCCCCCCCCCCCCCCCCCCCCCCCCCCCCCCCCCCCCCCCCCCCCCCCCCCCCCCCCCCCCCCCCCCCCCCCCCCCCCCCCCCCCCCCCCCCCCCCCCCCCCCCCCCCCCCCCCCCCCCCCCCCCCCCCCCCCCCCCCCCCCCCCCCCCCCCCCCCCCCCACCCCCCCCCCCCCCCCCCCCCCCCCCCCCCCCCCCCCCCCCCCCCCCCCCCCCCCCCCCCCCCCCCCCCCCCCCCCCCCCCCCCCCCCCCCCCCCCCCCCCCCCCCCCCCCCCCCCCCCCCCCCCCCCCCCCCCCCCCCCCCCCCCCCCCCCCCCCCCCCCCCCCCCCCCCCCCCCCCCCCCCCCCCCCCCCCCCCCCCCCCCCCCCCCCCCCCCCCCCCCCCCCCCCCCCCCCCCCCCCCCCCCCCCCCCCCCCCCCCCCCCCCCCCCCCCCCCCCCCCCCCCCCCCCCCCCCCCCCCCCCCCCCCCCCCCCCCCCCCCCCCCCCCCCCCCCCCCCCCCCCCCCCCCCCCCCCCCCCCCCCCCCCCCCCCCCCCCCCCCCCCCCCCCCCCCCCCCCCCCCCCCCCCCCCCCCCCCCCCCCCCCCCCCCCCCCCCCCCCCCCCCCCCCCCCCCCCCCCCCCCCCCCCCCCCCCCCCCCCCCCCCCACCCCCCCCCCCCCCCCCCCCCCCCCCCCCCCCCCCCCCCCCCCCCCCCCCCCCCCCCCCCCCCCCCCCCCCCCCCCCCCCCCCCCCCCCCCCCCCCCCCCCCCCCCCCCCCCCCCCCCCCCCCCCCCCCCCCCCCCCCCCCCCCCCCCCCCCCCCCCCCCCCCCCCCCCCCCCACCCCCCCCCCCCCCCCCCCCCCCCCCCCCCCCCCCCCCCCCCCCCCCCCCCCCCCCCCCCCCCCCCCCCCCCCCCCCCCCCCCCCCCCCCCCCCCCCCCCCCCCCCCCCCCCCCCCCCCCCCCCCCCCCCCCCCCCCCCCCCCCCCCCCCCCCCCCCCCCCCCCCCCCCCCCCCCCCCCCCCCCCCCCCCCCCCCCCCCCCCCCCCCCCCCCCCCCCCCCCCCCCCCCCCCCCCCCCCCCCCCCCCCCCCCCCCCCCCCCCCCCCCCCCCCCCCCCCCCCCCCCCCCCCCCCCCCCCCCCCCCCCCCCCCCCCCCCCCCCCCCCCCCCCCCCCCCCCCCCCCCCCCCCCCCCCCCCCCCCCCCCCCCCCCCCCCCCCCCCCCCCCCCCCCCCCCCCCCCCCCCCCCCCCCCCCCCCCCCCCCCACCCCCCCCCCCCCCCCCCCCCCCCCCCCCCCCCCCCCCCCCCCCCCCCCCCCCCCCCCCCCCCCCCCCCCCCCCCCCCCCCCCCCCCCCCCCCCCCCCCCCCCCCCCCCCCCCCCCCCCCCCCCCCCCCCCCCCCCCCCCCCCCCCCCCCCCCCCCCCCCCCCCCCCCCCCCCCCCCCCCCCCCCCCCCCCCCCCCCCCCCCCCCCCCCCCCCCCCCCCCCCCCCCCCCCCCCCCCCCCCCCCCCCCCCCCCCCCCCCCCCCCCCCCCCCCCCCCCCCCCCCCCCCCCCCCCCCCCCCCCCCCCCCCCCCCCCCCCCCCCCCCCCCCCCCCCCCCCCCCCCCCCCCCCCCCCCCCCCCCCCCCCCCCCCCCCCCCCCCCCCCCCCCCCCCCCCCCCCCCCCCCCCCCCCCCCCCCCCCCCCCCCCCCCCCCCCCCCCCCCCAATGGCGCGAA